>JAHXMU010000589.1:0-41839 GCA_019455685.1 Philornis downsi
AATGAAATGAAATGAAATGAAATGAAATGAAATGAAATGAAATGAAACTAAGTTAAATGATTTCCGTAAAACCTGTTGTCAAGGTGCATCTACACTTTGAGCTGAGAAATGGAACCAATGCGTCCTTTTGTACCCTATTGTTACCCCTAAAAGTATGAGTTTTGAAAAAATCCATTGTTATCACTTGTCTATTCTAAGACAAGATATGGGCACCAATTTCCATAACAACAACTGTAACTGTTTGAGTTGAGAGATGGAACCAGATTAATTCCTTTTTTGCTTATTTTTGTCCCTAAATATATGAATTTAAAAGAAAACTATATTTTTTTATCCCTAATATTACGAATTTTAAAATAAATTCATAGCTGTTGAGAAGGGAATAATGACACGAATTTTAATGATTCTAGCTCTAGATGTACCACATTTATTCCCTTCTCCCTTGTTTTAATCTCTAACAATACGAATTTACAAAAATGCCTTATTATCGCTCATCAACTCTACAAGGTTAATGTATACCCCAATTTTCCTAAATTCTGATTCAGCCTTTGGTCAGTTAGTCAGTAACGTTACATACATATTATAATCTTATCGCCAATAAACGTGGATTGGCAAACGATGATGCTAAACCCAAACATATAAAATCTGCAAATTTAAAATAAATTTGTGGCTAACAGTACGCATTTGTTTGTAGAGGTTTCTGTACCACATCGCTAATTATTAAATTCATTGTTTCATTCTCAACTAAATTCCAACTTCACAACCACTATCATTTGGGCAACCTTGACCATATATGCGTTGTTATTTTGTTATCATTAACTGAAATTTATTTCACACAACATCCATTCACTATAATTTCATTCCCCATCCCCCAAACATAGTCCGTTTTGTACTCACACGTACATTCGTCCCAAATTAAAATTTATAGATTATTCTTAAATTACAGCTTCCATATTTTATACTCACAACAAATGCCAAATATTTTGTTATCATTAGCCTTAGTGTTTGTTGTGTCTGTATTCCGGGGGGTGGCAAGAGGAGGGGGAAGAATATATGTGTTTTTATGTTAGTGACTGTATGATGGCGAATGCCATAAATTTTCCTTTATAAATTATGTGTTTGTTTTAGTATGCGCGGTGATAGATAATCGTCTGTGATATGAAATAAATTTTCTAACAAATATGTTATATTTTATGCCATAATCATAACAATGTTTATTATATTGTACACTTTCAGAATACAAATCATGAGTTGATTTTGAACGTAGCTCAATGCAAAAGTTTGGGAAATGAAAGTAAAAACATGTAAAATGATATAAATGAAAGTGTTTGCAATGCAATTTATCACCATCTGAAGGATCAAAAACTATACGAAATATTAACAGTGTACATTTTTCTTAACTAGAGGTAAAATAACAATGGTTTACTGTTTTAATACAAATTTATAGCCTATTGGATTAAATGCAAGTGGCTAAAGGCAAATTTAGGGTTTTATAAAATTTCTTGTATGTTCGTCACCAAGAATCGGCGTCTTCAGTAACGTCGACGATTGTTTTGTAATTAAGAAGACGATCCCAAAACAGATTCAACATGTAGATGGCGCCAGTAGTTTGAAAAACATTATTTTGGTGAAAAGTGCGACCCTTATAGAACATATGTTTTTAGTTTAAAGTAAACGATCTCAATGAATATGTAAACCTGAACAACATTGAATATTTTAATTTGAAAATTCTCAATCCAAACAATATTAAAGCCAAACTGGATTCTACTCTGGTGGAGCCTGTTTGAAAAAAAATGAATTTGGTGCAAAGTGGCAACCTTATACAACATATGTTTTAAGTTTTCAGTAAACGATCTTAGTGAATATGTAAACATGAAAAAATTCATTATTTCCATTTAAAAACTCTCAGTCCAAACAATATTAAAACCGAACTAGGATCTACTCTAACGGAGACTGCTCTTTCGTTTATGACTGTAAAATATTGGGTGGCAGAGCTTAAATGTGGAAACACCAGCTGCCAAAAGTGGCAACTTTATAAAATATATGTTTAAATCTAAAGTAAACCATCTCAATGAACATGTAAGCATGAAAAAAATTCAATATTTCCATTAAAAGAAGTCTCAATTCAAACAATGTTAAAGCCAAGCTAGATTCTAGTCTGTGGGAGTCTGCTCTTTCGTTTTGTAATAGCAAAATATTGGGTAGCAGAGTTTATACAAGGCCGACGAGCTGACAATACGAACACCGTGGTGGTCGACCAATTGAGGTGTCTACGCAAGACACGGTTAAGAAAATCCACAAAATTGTATTGGATGACTATCGGCTAAAGGTACGGGATCTAGCTGATATAATAGGCATTTCAAAAAATGCTATACATTGCATATTGACCGGAGATTTCAAGATAAGATAGCTGTGAGCAAGATGGGTGCCGCGCTAGTTTTTAGTAGAGCAAAAACTGCGTCATGAAGAAGTTTCAGCAGAATGTTTGGCGATGTTTTATCGCAATAAAGCCGATTTTTTACGGCGATTTATAACCATGTCAAAATAGTTATTAAGTAAAAATTGGCGTTTACAGACAAATAATACTTGACTCCTCCTATGGATTACTGCCATACAGGGGGGGAGTCTCTGACATGTAATGCTTCTTCTTGTCTTATTTTTGCAGTGGGAAATTGTATTTCTTAAACACACCCAGACAAATGAAGGTATACTATTATTTGATAGGGCAAAAATTTAATATTCAGAGGGATGCATTCAAAGTATTATTAGTATTATTATTATTAGTATTGCGAATGGAAATAGATTGCGCTGCTGCAACATCAATTTAGCAAAAATCGATAGTCCTTTCACATTTCCCAAACCGAAAACCCCAGAAACATTCAATTTTGTCACTTTTATTGCCCTTATAATTTAGAGTACTTTATACAGCAATCACCAGTAATTGCTGTACTAGTTTTTTGTATCATTCTTAAACTGTACAACTATTAATGATGCTGACAAATGTGTACTAGCATGAATTTTTTCAATACAGCATCTACCACTGTATGTATTTAGTTAACAAATAAATAGTAAAATTTTTAGAAAAATGCGAAAAAAAATATAATTCTTCAAAAGTTTAATGTGGATTGAATGAACAATTTTTTTCCCCTGCTTAGACCAACGTGGCGTTTTCGGTCCATAATATAAACTGGATTCTCATCAAGCAATGACGTCAATTCAGTGTCTTCGATGATTTTTCGTCTTCCTTCATGCGACCAGTCGTCAACATCAAAATCACTATCTTTAAGACGACGGAACCAAACATGTTCGACATGTTAACGTTAACGTTTAGAAGCTCTCGATGGGTTTCAGCTGCCGTTTTCTTCGATTGAAAGATATGACAATTAGTTGTTGGGACAGTTGGGACAAAAAGAACCAAAAGAATATGACGTCAAAAAAGATCCCCTAGAGACGGTATGTTTATCATATGCCTAAGCTTGATTCATGATGTTTAGGTTATGGCAGAATCGAGAAGCACTTACAGCTGACGCCATCTATTGGCAAACAGCGGGAACTTAGTTTCGCACCATAGCAACTACACAATACCTCTTCACATTGCTTTAATCACCGAAAAAATTGTACTATTTTTGAAAAAATATTGAAAGAGATTGTTTCAGTTCTAATAGGTGACATTTCTTTCCTAATAGGCCGGTTCTGACTAATTTCGATTTCATTCTGCCAATAAATGTAAGACAAATTTATGTCAATCTGTTAGCTCGAACAGTGCGACCTCTATGGTCATTAAAATAGACTTACAGACGGATGGACATTCTAATTGGGAGGCAATATTATCAATTATCTCAATTGCTATCGATTATCAAATACTAACTATCCACTGATCCATTTCTAATAGCAATGGAATGCTCCTGATTCAAGCCCAAAAATTAATAAGCAAAAATCCTACCCACTAAAAAACGATATTTTCAGATGGCGTTCATTACCACCTCTCTCTCTCTCCTAAAATTGAGAAAAATCCAATTGCATCGCATTCACACAAAAAGGTTGTCGTCCATCCATTCCAGTTAACAATTAATTTGATGGTCGAAGTACAGGCAGACGTATGCGTAATATTCAATATAATGATGCGCCCATCAATCATACGCTTCATGCTTCTATGGTTCCCTTCACACTATTACAAAAAAAAATGTAAAGAACATCATACGATATCAAGAGTATTTCATTAAAAGTTTATGCATCACTGAGCACATATTTCGTTGTTATTTATTTGTTTTAAAATTAACAGGTTGTTAGTGGACCCTGCACACATTTTTTGTTTTTTGTTTTTACTTTTGGGGAAAGGCAAAACAAATTGGCTTCAACAGTTGTATGTATAGTTCATGTTTTTTTTTTTAACTATATTGATTTTTAACTATATTTGATTTCTTTACAGCAACCTGTTGCCTATGGCGAATTCCAATTAGTCGCAATTTATTTAAAATGAATGTTGAGTAAATAAACCAACATCAAATTGGAACTTTAGTCGTTAGCACTTACATCAAAGCGTGTGTGATTGCACAAAATTGGTGTAGTTATTTCAATATAATGTTCATGACACGAGTTGCTATTTTTTAATTATTGGTATGACATTTTTGTTTTCTTTTTTCTATATTTTTTTTATATTTTTTAATTTTTTGTTTCATTCTTCAAAATGCAACAGAATGCAATAGAATTTCTCTAATATTCCAAGAAATACATGATAATTGGCGGGGTGTCAATTTTTTCGCGAATTTCTGCAATTTTATGAGATATAAAATACTGGACAGAGGACTGGCGCACTGTTTAATTTCTTAGCAACTCAATTAATTCCAATATATTTATTTTCAGAAGATACTTAACTTAGATTTTACGTTGTAATATTATATAAATATTAATTGGATAATCAAGCCAATGGATAGCTAACAGTGTTGCGGATTGAACACCACATAAGTCGAACAGTGTTGAACGGTGTCAAGAAGATTGACTTAGCCAAAGATGATTTGTTTCCCAAATCTCATCATACTGGCATTAATACAAAAGTATGAGGAGTGCCAGAGAGAAATATTAGAGAGAAATTATATATGATGATTGATGTGATTGAGAAAATGTTCGTAGATTGCTTCAGAAGAAAAATCCCATAAATGCGATATGAGAAATAGAACATACGATATTTTTATACCATCACTAGGAAGAATGAAGATTTATACAATTTGATATGACCCAAAAGGAAACGTTGAAAGTACCAAGTTCGTTTTGGCCAAATGCGTTTCCGAACTTTTTAACTCGATCAAATGACGTTCGTTTGTGTGGATGGCTGCTGGGCACGATAACTGCAGCAATTCCCTATGGAACTTCTTAAAATTTGGTGCAACCAAATATGTTCCCAGATTGCAAACGGTTTATTAATGGACTATACAGTCTTCCCCAATACAAATTACCCAATTTACTCACATAATTTGCGTTCCACATTTTCCAATCGGTTGCGCTAAGTTCAATCAAACTCATCGCTTGTTTAGTCTTTCCAAGGCTGAGTTTCACAAACAAGACGGAGCACATTAGTATTATTATTACCCATCACATTACCCATTCTGGTACCTCCCACACAAATTGCCCGATTTTTCGAAATTGAGTCAATTCCCTGTATTCTCTAATTACTCGACTGGCGCAGTTTAGACTTTTATCGATTATAATGTTTCCTAATTTTCTACAATTCCCGAGAAAAATCGTCCATCGTAACGACGCTTCTTCTGGCTCCCCCACGCAACCGACTAACTCAACCCTTGTATTCTTTCTTAGCTTTTTCTACGTTAAGTTAGGTCAGTGTGGCAGTCCGAATAGACAATGTCGCTAAGACTGTGTAGTCCATTGTGATGCCACGGAAACTACAGATGTGGATGTCCCTGGATTCCCCCGTTGAACCATCCTGTTCTGTTCAGGAAGCACTTAAGTCGGGCAATACCTCATCTTATTATCTTCTAATCGGTTGTACCAAATTCGTGCAAATTCACCATTTACAGGTTGGCGCACGAATCGTGCTACAAACACAATATCAATGTCAATGAAGACCGTTATTTGAAGATATTGAAGGAGTTTTTTTACCAATAATTGCACCGAAGACGTATCCTTTTCAATAGTATTTGGTCCAATTAAGATAGAGCAACTGCACACATGAAAAGACCGGGTATTGGGGAGCTCCATCGAAAATTCACAAACAAATTAATATCCAAAAACTCCACTTTTCGCTAGCTCCAAAGGTTAGCTGATTTGAATGCGCAAGACTTTTTTTTAATGGGGTTATGTCTATCAAAAGTTTTACTAAACGAAACCAAGGAATTTGACTGAATTGAAGAAGTTTATTAAAACAGTAATTTAGGTGATTCTGCAATGAATAATTTTGTGATCAGGTGTCTCGAATGCGTGAATAACCATGGAAGTCATTTGCGGTCTATCATCTTCGAAACCAATAATATATAATAAAATATAAATATAAAATATGTAATAAAATAAAATTGAATTTTCTATACAATAAAAACAACTAAATGAAATACATTCATTAAAAACAAGTTATTTGAATTTCTTAGTGCACCACTCTGCGTTTGATAATTTAAGCTTTGAGAGGAAAAATTGGCTACGACTATGGGAAATTTCTAGTACCTCAAATACATATTAACCAAATTGTCAAAATTTGATTTTTCATGGAAGTTACTTCAATTCTTCTCAATTATGTTGCACTATAATGCTGGGTGAAATGTAAAAATTCGACGGAATGAAGCCGCCCTTTGTGATATTGTTTAACTTACACATTCTTAGATTCATAACTTTCATTCATTTGCACTTTATGCAGTATAAATGAGCTCGCATCAATACATTTAGTATCGCGAGTGAAAATTCTACCACACATATAAATTGACCGACTTAAAAAAATTCCTGGTTCTTCTATATTTCCAAAACGGAGGACTTCAGAAGGTCAACATTTTGCTTCTTTTATTACGCTTTAATTCTTATTATCTTTCTCAACAACACAAGAGGACATTGGGCGAAGGTTCAGTTCAATTCCTTCTACATTTCCAAAGACGGAGGACTTCAGACAGTAAAAGTTTTGCTTCTTTTGTTTTGCTTTAATTCTGATTAATTTTCTCAACAACACCAAAGGACGTTTGGCGAAGATTCAGTTCAGTTTAGTTCCTTCTACATTTTCAAAAACGAAGGATATCAGATGGTCAATATTTTGCTTCTTTTATTATGCTTTAATTCTGATTATTTTTCTCAGCAACACAAAAAGACGTTGGGCGAAGATTCAGTTCCTTTTACATTTTCAAAAATGGAGCACTTTATAAAGTCAACATTTTGTTTCTTTTATTATACTTTAATTTTGATTATGATCCTCAACAACACAAAAAGACGTTGGGCGAAGGTTCAGTTCAGTTCCTTCTACATTTTCAAAAATGGAGGACTTCAGAAGGTCAACATTTTGCTTCTTTAATGACGCCTTAAGTCTGATTATTTTTCTCAACAACACCAAAGGACGTTTGGCGAAGGTTCAGTTCAGTTCCTTCTACATTTTCAAAAACGGAAGACTTCAGAAGGTCAACATTTGGCTTATTTAAGATGATGCTTTAATTCTGATTATTTTTCTCAAAAAACACAAAAAAACGTTAGGCGAAGGTTCAGTTCAATTCCTTGTACATTTTTAAAAACGAAGTATATTAGAAGGTTCAGTTCAGTTTCTTCTACATTTTCAAAAACGAAGAATTTCAGAAGGTTCAGTTTAGTTCCTTCTAGTTTTCAAAAACGAAGGATTTCAAAAGGTCAATATTTTGCTTCTTTTATTGTGCTTTAATTCTGATTATTTTTCTCAACAACACCAAATAATCACCTGACTGAAATTTCTGTTCTGATTGAGCTATTATTATTCGCCAAATGATGCAAATTATGGCTTAACTTCTTGATGAGTAAAATTTGAACCTAAAATCGTAACACTGTTAAAATGGCCAAACGAAACAATAATGATAAAATATCGCATATGGTTGGAAGAGAAGCCGTCTACAACTTTTTATTTTTACCAACAAATATGGCATCAACGAAGCTGATTCGAAAATTTAAGCTAAAAATTATTACAACTATAAACCAAAGTCAAACTCTCTATTCACTATCCACATTTCATGCAACATAATTATCTTTATATAAAACGAAATAATATCGCACTCAAATACCTACCTAATTTCATTGCAAAGGGAAAAGAAGCATTTTCAATTTTCATATTTTAATTAAATAATATTAATTATACGCTCTGTTGGCTGCAACGTAGAATTTCTTAGCACAAAATGTTGCCTGCACTTACACGCTCGTGTTGTTCCTTTTGCGCAAATGCTACCACAATGTGGCAGGGAAACTGCTTATTGTGCAAAATGCAACACATGCTGAGTGTTGCATTAAATATTAGACGAAATTTTGTTGTGCTCTTGGGCTAAATAAATTATAGTATTTTACAAGCGCAGCAACACCAGACAACACAAGGAAGCGACTGAACACTTTCATTGCAACGCAGCGGAATAAAAAAAAAAACGTGGCTACATAAGAAACTCAAGTTAAATTTGTGTTTAAACGGAAGCGGAAAGTAAACACAATTAAGAAGTCATTAAGAAGGAAATTGTAAATTATAGCATAGATTTCGCTGAAAAACAACACGTTGGTAATAATGAGAGCAAAATTTATTTTGAAAACAAAACTAATTTAATTTAACTACAAAACTTTGATGATGAACAACTGAAATTTCTACAAGGGCTAGGATTCTATTACCTAAGTGTACCTATTCAAGTAAAACATTTAAATATATTCTACCTCAGTTCTGTCCTTCACAGTTACAGTTTCTGTTAGAGAACTCTTTTTTGCATGCAACATTTCCGTTAACAACTTTATTTTACCCCTGAGATCTTATAAATATTTCACATAACATATAAAGTTCTTCTTCATTTGCTGCTACGCTTCAAATATTCTTGTATTACATATGAATGTGAATTTGCCTTTCCACCAGCCTCTATTGATTGAATAAGAAATTGAAATTCAATTTCTAAAAATTCATTTCCCTGGCATAAAAAGTATTACATCCAAAATTATTATCACACATGTGGCCCCAAAAGCCACCTCGTATAGCAAATGAATTGAGGCGAATAGAGTGAACTTTAGCATTTGAAAGTTCTTTACTATCGATATGGGAATAATTTGTTACATTACGAATACTATTTGCTCATGTTGGACTCAATAGTATGCATATAAATTTCATTTGCAGAAAGCAATAGAAAATGTTTGCAAAATATAAGAATTTTACATCATTTAACGGCAACAGAGAGACGGAGAGAGATAGAAAAAGAGATGAACATCATTAAAAGTTTTATACAATTTTAATAGTTGATCGGTGCGGCAGCAACATTTGCTGCACATTATCATCGCCAGCTGTTGCAGTATCCCTAACAAAAGCAACTTTGTAAGGCACAGTGTAATAAATTAACAAATTTTTCAAACAAAAACAACATTAGCATTACTATAAATGAATCATATGAAACAACAGGTTCTAAGGTCTTCATTATGATTAGCTTTTATGAATTGCGTATTGCGTATCATTGGGAAAAAACTTACCACCAAACAAGAACTGAATCCAGCCTTAGAACTGAAAGCCTTAACAGTGTTCTTTTAACGGCTATACCACATTAAGGGTGACACATAAGTAACGTTAACGGCGACTATATTGAACACGTTGTTGTGAATCATTTGGTTTTAACTCGTGAACCAATTGCATCTTATATGGGAAAAGATGTAACATATGCAAAATTCTTTTACAAAGACCGCCTAGACATCTCTAACTACCGAGAACGTCGCCTGGAGGAAGTTTCTGGGCACTCGAGCAATGGTCATTTCATTTCGAACTGCACGAAGTCTTCCAGCACGCGGAAGATTACAAACAGCCACTTGTTACCCACAAAGCAGAACCAATCTCTAAATTGTTTGAGCGCTAGGAGCATTTCGAACATGAAAGAAATTTCGATATGATCTAAATAATCGAATGCTGACTTTCAAAGTAAAATTAAACAACTTTGGCTCTTTGTTCTGTGCTGAGCCCTTCCATCATAAATTTCTCAAGTATTATTTAGTTAATTCTGTAAAGAGACAAAAAAAGGACAAACGAAAAATGTATTCACTGATCAAATATTAGCATTACTTATGCGCCACCCTATATAAATTAATTAAAAACTATACACAGCGCCGTTTAGCAGATACTTGAAAGGGCTATTTTTAAGGAAAAGCAATAACTGTTAGCATAGTTATTTGAAAATATTTGAAAGATGTTAATTTTCCCATGAAAAACAGGCAAAGTCGATACACGAGGGCGGCCCCAAACAAGCCCCAAGCCGACTTGACGTATAGATGGATGGTGACAGTAGTTTAAAAAAAAAATATTTTGAAGAAAAGTGGCAACCTCATAAAACATATGTTGTGCGCTACGTTGTGAAGTATTTTTACTTACGCCACCAAAAGTAATAGATCTCAGTGGACATTTGTAAACATCGAAATAATTGATCACCGTTATGTAATTCAATATGGCCATTTATATTGTCCTACCAATATTAAAGTCGAGCTAGATTCTACTTTGGAGGAGACTCCTGATTCATTTACGAATGTAAAATATTGGATATCACAGTTTAAACGAGGTCGTACGAGCTGCCAAGGCAAACACCATAGTGGCCGACCAATTGAGGTGTCCACGCCAGACACAGTTAAGAAAACCCCTAAAATGATATCGGATGATCGTTGGCTGAAGGTGCTTGAGCTAGCTGAAATGATAATCATTTCAAAAAGTGCTATACATCGTATAATAACGGAATATTTGAAGATAAGAAAGCTGAGCGCAAGATGGGTGCCGCGTTTACTTTCAATAGAGCAAAAACAGCGTTGTGAAGATGTTCAGTAAAGTGTCTGGCTAGTTTTTCCGCAATAAAGCTAAATTTTTGCGTCGATTTATAACCATGAGACACAACTTCATCACTTCACACCCAAGGCAAAGAAATAGTCAAAATAGTGGAATGGAATGGGAGACTTGTGCCCAAAGAAAGCAAAGATGGCGCCTTCTACCGGCAATGTCATGACGTTTGTTTTGTGGGATGCGCATGGGATTTCCTTTATTGATTATTTTCACATTGATGGTTTTTCATCAACAACGAATATTACGCTAATTCATTGCAACATTTGGGTGAAGAAATTATGAAAAAAGATCGCATTTGTCGAAAAACAACATGTTGTTTCATCAAAATAATGCTCCACTCCATACATCCATTATAACGATGACCAAAAGTTATGAATTAAAGTTTGAATTGCATCATCACGCACCTTATTTGAAAGATTTAGCTCCCTTGAACTATTTCCTATTCTCAAACTTCAAATATTGACTTGGTGACTAAAGATTTGCCAACAATGAAGAGGTTGAGCCTGGGGTTGATGGCTTTTTTAAGGAGTTTGACAGTTGTTACTATAAACAGGGTACAGAAGCTCTTGAATATTGCTGGAAAAAGTATCAAAAAACAAGAGTTTCGAGCTAAAAACAGATAATGTTAAAAATGAAAATAATTTTTTGCAACTTTTTTGAGTCTTATGTATTAGATCGTCTAGTTTTAGGCCCGTCTCAGTATTATATACGAGGAGGGTGCTTTCTTAACAGATGTTGAGTATATAAAAGTACTACAAAACACAGCAGCGGATATATGGCTTTGGCTTGTGTGAATTTTTCTGTTCATTTGCTTTACTTTAATCTGCCGTATATACTATAATTTGGCGCAAAAATCGTGCTATTGTCAATTTTCTACTGTGAACGGGGACCGTTATTTGAACATTTTTAAGCAGTTTTTTTACCCAGGACTGCACCGAAGATGTATCCGCTTTAATAGCATTTGGTTCCAGCAACTACACATATTACCAGACCGCTTGTGACGGGGCTCCAACGAAAATGCTAAACAAATTAATATTCATAAACTTTACTTTTCGCTGGTCTCTAAGGTCGCCTGACCTGACTGCTCCAGACTTTTTTAAGAGGTTACGTCGAGCAAGAGATGCACAAAACGAATTTGACTAAATTGAACCAGTCTATTAAAACAATAATTAAGGCCGTAATGAATAATTTTCTGATCAAGTGTGAAATATGCGTGAGTGTGAATGGAGGTCATTAACGATCTATTATAAAATTAAAATTAAAAAAAAAAAATAAAAAAATTAAAAAATTATAAAATAAAATTAAATTTTTTATACAATAAAAATATAAATTAAATACATTCATTAAAGAAAATTTATTTGAATTTCTTATTGTAGTTCAATTAGTGCGCCACCCTGTACTAGGATTATCAAAACAATATCAATTTATCTTTGCTGTTTATTTTGTGCTGCACAAAAGCTTGACGAATTTTAGTCATTCCACGAAATAATGTTGCAAGGCTAAATTAGCAAAACTTTGTCATGTTTACTTTACTTTAGCCATACCTTAAATACATATATTTCGTAACTATTACAAAAATTTTAGCCTCTAAATATTAACTCAATTTAAACTGCTTACTGTATTATCATTTCCCTACCGAATTTCCAACATTTTAAGCACTCTATAGGACGGCAAAACAAATACCATTCACTAATAACTTGTGGTTTTCGGTCGATAGTTTAAGGTCATCAGTTGCCCACTATTGTCTATGGGACGCCGTACATAGGACTTTTTCTCTCTTTGTAAATAATCACTGCATATATCAAATTCTATCCACCAAAAGGATACCTGCAGATTCTTAATGATATATCCGGACTTGCCTCTTTTCTAGTTATTTCACTATCTTGCCAGCTTTCCTCATGACATGAACCTATATTTATCATTTACAAATGACTTCCAAACACTGTCAATAATAAATTTAATTGTTCACTCAACAAAAATTTCGTAATATCCTTGCCTTAATATCCTTATCTAAGAATACCACATGCGGCACAAATGGCATCATATGTTATAACAAAGTTTACACAACACATTTATAAAATTGTGTTATAAAACAAATATAGTCCCAGGGGGTCACTCAATTCATGTTGATTTTTAATTGAAATATAAAATAGCTAACTAAGAGGAAAGATCTCACATTAAACCAAAAGAGCCGAAGGGAAATTACCAAACCTAACAAAATATGTACTCGTATGATAAATGTGATGCTTTGTTCTGTAATTTAGTCTCAAAAGTAATCAAAGGACATCGAGATTACAGGAGGGAATTAATAAGGGATTAAGACTCACAACAATGGAAATGTTATGATGATAGTAAAGAGGATCGTAGGGAAAGAAATGAATGAAGTTATCATTTTGAATATGCGAATTTTTTGTGGTCTCTATATGGTTCTCTTTTTAATCGGTATTGCTTTTCAGATCACTTTATCCCTTAGGAATAATCTCTCAAATTGTCCCTCGAATAAGTTCAGAGCTCAAATAATATTGGAATATCAGATGTTTTTAGACCAGTTAAGGTAAATATTATAAGATTGCCAAATAATTATTATAGTGTAAACCAAATGTATGGAATCGTAAAACTATGTATATTAAAGGACAATTTTTTACATTTTTTTTTAAAGTAGGGAAGAAAAAAAAAAGAACTCTGGTTTGAACACAATACTTTCGTGCTTATTTGCACAGTAAGTAAAGAATTTGGCCTTATATTTTTATATTTAGATGATCATTTGAAGTGCAATATTTTATAATTCTTCATCTTCTTATGTGACGACTGGAATAGACATCGTTATCTATTATACGCCGCCCGTAGAAATTAATTCCAAGCGCTTCGATCTTCTACGCTTCTCCTCCAATTCGTCACACCAAGTTTCGATAGTATTTCAAAAACTTTGACCTTCCAACGAAGTTTTGGTCGCCCTCTTCCATGCCGTCCATCAAGTTCGTTGTCGAAAACTTTCCGTGCCCGAGCATTTGGATCTGTCCGGTAAAATAAAGAACTTTTGTACTGCAGCCAGTTAAAGTTAATCATAATTAACATACTTCAAGGGCATTTCTTTGGAAATACGAAGAAGTCAGCATAAAAGGACAAAATTAGTTCTCAGACAAAAAAAAAACGAATTCGATTACATCTTGTGAATGAGATGTGGCACAACTTCTCACATTCGTGAGCTTACTCACATTCTACTTTTAGGCTCACTCAACAATATCTATAATTTAATGATGATTCCGGACCTCACAGTTTGTAAGCCATTTTCCAGACTTATGGACTGCTCAACTATCTGAGGTATTCGTCAGGCACATTGAGATGACAGCCGTTTTGATGAAAGGAGCCAGTGAGCGGGATTGAACCCGCAATCATGCGGACGATAGTCTTGCGTCTTGTGCGTCAACACTTATAGACTGTATATTTGCTCTTACAGCTTTTAAATTATAAAAGAGGTAATCGTCATGATGAATGATGTGACTATTAAATTTCAAGGCTACAATATAAGATATCTTTGTCTATAATTTGCCACAAATCCATATCTGAATTTCTAATTTTTGGTTTGACAGCTCCATTAGATACCATTGCTTTTCATCCATTGCCTAATTATTCTGTTCATTTTATTCCTTAAATATCGTTGATATCAGATTGATACTATACTTTCTAAGGAGCGGAAGGGGTTTGGAGTTTTCCCCGCCTCCCACCGGTGAGGGTACTGCATCCTTGCAATGTAGTATCGACCGTTCTGTCTGCCTGGGGTCTCCGTGTTTGCAGGTATGTAAAAATGTCCAGTCTGTACTCTTTTGCCACAGGGCGACCAATCCCGTGAAGTATGGTATATAAATCACGACTTGGTAGTGGCTTGGCTTTTGCTTTGCTACGCAGCTCCAACCGGTGAGTTTGGCCGATAGCGTGGGGATCAGGAAGCCTCGGGACTGAGTTCCCGTCTGATCATTTGTTGTTGGACCCCTAGTGGGAGCATCACACAGGTTGTGATTGATACCAAAATTGCTGGTAGAGACTTTGTGCTCGAATGTGGAGTTGCATTGCAACCGGGTGCTACAGACCCATAGAGTAGCAGAAGTGGTAAGACAGGTCTCACCTTCACCAACAGGGATTGTGTTCTCTACTAGCATAATCAATTTGGCATCTCCTGGCTGCGAAGAAAGGGTTGACAATGTGCGGTAGTACCACAATTGTCAGCCCCTTTTCCTAGATAATCCAAATTTTACTTGGCTGTCCCAGGGGGGCGTTGGTAATCGCATTGTAATATGCTCAATGTGTCACACACCGTGGGTAAGGCCTTCACGGCGAGACTCACGTTAAACCCTCGTGGACTTCTATACTTTTTAAGGACCTCACAGAAAGCCATTTTTTCTGTAAGAAAGTCTGGCCATTCTAAGTACGGATGTAATGCTGACGGAGGTCATCAACTTTGGGAGGACTCCATTTCTTTCTTTTCGTCTGGTTGGCTATTAAATTATTTATTTTTTATTTATTTATTTGTTCATCATGCAGTAATACTAAGCACTAAAAACACTTATATTACTTTGAATAAAATCCTGAATAGATATATAAGGAAAACAAACTGTACATCATGAATAAATAAATTATAAATAAATATAAATAATAATAATAAATAAATTATAAATTTTAATATTATAATTAATTAAATTATATTATTAAATAAATTAAATTATAAATACAAAATCATAATTTCTAATAATTATGTGTTGGCATCAGGAACCGTCACCGAAACAATATCAAATCCAAAAATAATTTCGATTTGTTTCGGTTTGTGGAATTCTATTCAAAATTGTTGTGAATTTTATTTCTGTTTCATTTATTTGAGACAAAATTAAAAACGATTTTAATTTTGACTTATTTACCCGAAATGAAATTAAAAACGATTTAGATTTTTATTCCGTTTATGAAAAGTTTTGTTTGTATTTCATATGGAATTTTACAACTCAAAAACCAGACAAGATTTCTAAACACATGTGAAAATTTTTAAGGGACTGGTAGCGTAAATTCAGGAAATAAATTATTTGAACCATTTTCATCTTTAGCAGTATTACGGTTTTTTTCCTCTGCCAAGATATACAACTTTTTTTGGTTTCCATTATAATTCAGATTAAAAAGCGAAATTCCTATTTTCGTTATAGGTTTTCGAATTAAATTATCTGTTTCCTTATAATATGATAGAGAAACAAAATCTATGTAGGTTATCAAGTTCATTTTAGAAAGAGAAAACGAATCAATGTATGAAATAAGTTATTGTTTTGAATATGAGTCATAAACTAATTTCCAAAGCACTTCAAACAAATTACAATATCATATCCAAAACGAAACTAAACTATCGTGAATATCCTTGGTTGGGATATATAAGAAGTGATTGGCAAAGACAACATAGTATAAATAACAAATTAATTGTTATAGACCTCAAATAGTTTATAAAAATTTTAAATTTTTTGCACTTAAATTTGATCAGAAATAAATCATGAACATGGAAGAAAATAGTATTTTCAACTGTTAGAATAATAAATGGTATGGAAAAAATTTTGCATTTAAATCCAAATTTAAAAATATTTTGCCTTTTCTCATGTAAATTCTATAAAATTTTCAGCGAATTTTCAAAAATTCAATGTCAAGTTTTATGGATACGAATATTTTCTTCCCTGTTTACTAACAATTAGTTTCCCTTAAATACCTCAAAATCCCTCCCCTTCTTTTCCAATATATTTAAAAGGAAATTTTTCAAAATCCCATATATCCTCTTCCGTATTTTCTCCAATGAACAATAGATAAAAAGTTTTAACAAGTTGCCGATTCGATGTAATTTTGCAAGCGAGTGTCTACGTAAATCTTTCTTTCCTCTTTCAATTTTACAAACAAATATTTATACAGACAGTTACCAAACAATTCCCTATCCCCCCGCACATCGAACTGTGTGCCGATATAACTGTCAACATAGAAAGTTCTTAAAAATTTATCAAGATTAGATTGAACATATTTGTGGTCTTTTCACCACCACCAACCAGTACATGTAAGTAATGACAACAAGCCAATAAACAATGGGAAGGAAGACATCGAAGGGACAACCACAAATTATGTGCCACCACAAAATACAACCACAGAGTCACAACCACATACAGAGAGAGAGGATGGCCCAATGCCATTTAGGGGATGAAAGAATAACCACAGCATACATTTAGGCGTACTAAGGACATTGACATCGACAAAATGTTAATTACGTAGGCGAACGGCAATTGTGGGTAGCAAAAGTTTGGCATTAGAATGGGAAATAAATGTAAATATGATTGAGAAAAACCAAAGTTGTTGACCTTAGTTGGAAGTGTTTGAAAACAGTTTATGGCGGAGAATGCTTAAGATAAATATCTTTATGGTGAAAAAATATAAGCTTCTAAATGACATAAGCTGTTAAAGTCTCTTTGCAAAGAATTGAAAAAGTTCAATTGATGGTAATAGTTTGTATAAGGATATTATTATGGCAATTATTAGATTTGGGAGACTAACAAAACGTTTGGCGAAAACTCCCTCGTAATATATATTAGTATGTACATTGGTATATATATACATTAGTATATTACGAGGGGGTTTTGTGCCCAAACGTTTAGCACAATATCATAAGCAGGGGATAGCAAGTCGTTTATAATATTATTGGAAAGAAAATATGAACTGTTGAATCTTCACAAAATTGTTTATGCATGAAAATATTATATTTTCTTATATTTTTTCTATTTTTTTTTTTTTTTTTTTTTTTTAAATGAGATGCCTATTGATTCTAACAGTAAAGTGTCTACAAACTTATTAAATATGTGAGAATTTTGCATTCATTGCATAAAGGTGGATTTGTCTTCTTGTATTGTCTGAAATATTTTTTTTATAATTACTGAATGTGAGAATATTTTCTAATGTAATATCACGCCTATAAAGCTTTCCATTTGGCTCGTTATAACCATGCAGTCAGAAACCAATTTCAGATATGCTTTTCTCGCAAAAACCGGTATCACAGAAGAGCTACGCCCAATATTTCAAAATATTATTTAAAGAAAAAGTAAATAAATAAGTATTCTTTTGAATAAATAAGTATTCTTCTTGTGTTATGACAAAATTATGTAAAGGTTTAGAAAAGGTTTTTCAAACTTTGTTTCAGTTGTGAAGACGATTTAACGCCTACATAACGTATAAGATTTTGTAGAAATCATATAATCCCACAAGGCATATTAACGTGATTAATTTTCGTGATCTATGGGATTAATGGTACGGAATAGCATGTCTAAGGACGAAGACAGATGTCTTTAAATTATAGTATTTTAAGGAAGGTAGTGTATGTAAATAGTTAAAGGTTTGGTCAAAGTTAGGAGCTTCGATATTGTGGTGATATTACAAATTCATATGATATTGTAACATGAATAAATTTCGAAGTCCTTGGATTAATTTGTATGGGATAGTATGCCTGGGATATGTCCCAAAAGCATGTCCCAAAAAAAATAATATAAATTGAACAAAACTGTTTGCTTAAGTTTGCTTATATGAGATAACCGCCATTAATTTTTTTTTTCAAGCATTACCTGGGGACAAAGTACTATAAATTTGATTGAAAACGTAAACATTTAATTTCTTTTTTTTTAATATTTCTCGGATATGTAGATAGTATTGCAATCTATGACAAATTTATATCCAATTTTGAACAACCTTATGGGAAATTTCAGTAAACCGTCTGTTACTAAAGTCATTTTTTTTGGTCACATAAAATAAAGGGTGTCCCAACAAGAACGCAAGATTTAAATGACTGATGCAGCAATTGAATTGTTTCTCTGGCTGCATGACATGTGGCGCCGTCTTGTTGAAACCACATGCCCTCCACATTCATTTTTTCAATTCTAGGCACGAAAAACCTGGTTATCATTTCACGACACCGAACACCATTGACTGTTTGTGCTTGACATGCCTCATTTTCATAAAAAAAAAGTTCCAATGATTCCTCCAACCCAAAATCCACACCACACAGTAACACGTTGAGGATGCATTTGCTTCTCATGGCTCACTCGAGGATTTTCCTCACCCCAAATGCGACAATTCTGGCTATTGACGAAGCCATCAAGATAGAAATGGTCTTTGTCACTGATGATGATTTTATCGGCCAAAACAGCATTTTCATGTTGTCTCTCCAATACCAATCATTTGAACTTTGTGTGCATGAAGATGCAAATCTTTCGTCAAAATTCGCTGCATAGTGGATTTGGAGACACCAATTTGCTGAGCTCGGTGTCGAATTGAGGTGGATGGAGTTTGAGCGACATTTTCGGTCGATCGACCTGGTCGAAGGCGCTTTGTTGTCTTTACATCACTAACAGACCCAGTTCTGGCAAATTTATCCATTAATCCCTTTACAGTTGACTCTTTTGAAGCATTATTGTGACCCTAAATTGATCGCAATTCGCGAACTGTTGCCGCAAAACTTTCATCATTTTGGTAAAACAATTTCGCAATGAGAATGCGTTGTTCATTCGTGTAGCGCTCCATTTTTACTAACCTCGTACTTTCTACTAGCAAACAATAGCAATTGTTCAAATGTCAAACAATGACACTTCGAATGGCGCCAAATTTAAATCTTGCCTTCTTGTTGGGACACCCTTTACCAATGTCAGAAGAGGATTTCATTTAGACTTTAGTATGCTGACTACGAGCGATTCAACTAAATCCATTTTTCACAAATTGTGTATTGTAGCTTCTTCCAATCAATATGTCCCCCTCATCAACGTCACATTCGTTTAATAATCCAAACTGTAGATATTAAAATCATTTCTATTTTTAACCTAACACCTGTCATTATCGCTTTCCCCGATAACCTACAATGTAAAAAGCAAATGTTTTTCCTTACTTTTTGCCATTATCATTACACCAAATCTCTCCTTAAATTCTCACCTAATTAGTAACAATTAAAAGCTTTTTACACTTCCGCTAATAGAAACAGTCACAAAAAAACAACAGCAGCCAGTGATTCGCCTCAATAACAAAGCGGAAACGGAAAGACAAACAGGTTGAAAAAAAACCAAGAGGCGCAGACCCAAAAACAAAAACTCCACTTCCCTCTACTTAAGCATTTTGCAAATAATTACATTACTCGCTCATTCGCACATTACAAACATTTAGTAAATGGCTCTTGTGTTTTTTCCTGTTCCTGCTTATTCTGCTGAGGGGGCGAAGCGAAAGCATTAAAACACTAAAAAGTACCTAATTGTGACATTAATGGTCATCATTAGTGGCCAAAACTAACACATTTAGTTTCTGTTGCCATTTCCCTCTCCAGCTCAAGTACGAGTGGTTGGCAAAATATTTGTAGTAAATTACAAACATTTCGGGGAAACAAGTGATTAACACTTGTTATAATGGCTGTTTGCGAGATGTTTGGGAAATGGAGTGTGAACAGAAAAGGTGTGGGATTTACATGAAATTAAGTGGTTTGAAAAGGGAAGACAGCATAGCGCCAATCAACATTGGCGATCTAATAGTGGTGCTACTGTGACGCAATAAGATGTGTGCAATACGTATGAGTAATATTTTGCTTGAGGGCATTCCTACATTACTCATTCGTAATGAAGCCAACGGGGTGTTATTGGAGCGTTCAAACCCGAAACAGAGAACTAGCAAAATGTTTTTTTTTCTCCGTAACCGTATGGGTACTGCTACACGTTCAATATATATTGTGATATTTGGATCGCGATCCATTTTAATGGGTTGATGGATCACGAGCGTATGCTACATGTTGAATATTTATCGCGTCAGTATTTACGTTTTTTTGTGCAGTGCATATCGGTTATTAAAAAAATGTCGCGAGAAAACCAAAAAAATCCTGTTTAGCTATTTTGCTTGCTTAATAATAATAACATTTTTTACTTTTTATTTGTTAAATTTTTTGCACTGCGTCTTTTATTTCATGTTTTATTTCACTTCTTATTAACGTATCGCGATCTAATATCATGAAAATGCTACACGTTCAATATTCATCACACGATCCACGATCCGCGATCTGGATTCCATAATTTAGGCCATTCTGCGTTATGGATCGCTATCCATCAATACCGCATGCTAGACGTTCAATAAATATTGCTGTATTGGATCACGTTCAATATATATTGAACGTGTAGCTGTGCCCTATGCGGGTTTTTTCTAGAATAGCCAATTTCTAACAATCGGTTTTTAAAAAATACTAAAGTGCGTATTTTCTTAAGAAATATGTGGTGTACACGTTCTTCGATTATAGAAATAACCGGAAACCCGTTTTTTTTTTTGTTGGTCGAAAACTCGAAAAGTTGACTTATAAAACAAATGATTTATAGAATAATTCGTGTTGATTTGAAAGTCAGGACTACCACACCACCGGACTAAAACTTATTACCCAGGCGACGTCAACTAAATTCCCTCCGCGCCAAAGCAAGGACACACAGCAACAACAACAATAACGGGAACCGCAACAGCAAAGGTCGAGAACACTCTCGTTAGAGACAATAATTGGTTCTTTGTTTTTCTGTTGATGATCGTGAGGCGCAAAGCAATAAACACAGCGCGAATTTCAAATGAGAGAAAAACCATACCACTTCACTGATTCTTTCTCGTTCCCCTGAGGGAAAATACACTTCTTTTATGGCCTTGTCACGACCTCATTCTTTTATTGGCACTTTCTGACTGATCACCATACCAAACATAAAAAGAACAATGCCATCGAAACTTCTTGTGTGTTTTGAAGTTTATAGACGGTAATCGGTACATTTGAACACGAGGTGTGATCAAAAAATAAGCGTTAATTTCAAATTTCGTAAGTTACGTACAACGTACGTGCTCGAATTTTCGCATTTATGTTGATACACATGTCTGTTATATATGTTGACAACATCAGCAATTTTGGATTGTCAGTTTGTTTTTGATAAATGAAAAAGTTAGCCGTGTTTTGGTGTGCTCTTCGATTACTATTTAAAAAAATGGATCAAAGAAACTGTATTAAGTTTTGTGTAAAAAATTAAATTAAATTAAATATGCAAGGACATTTGAAATGTTGGCTGTAGCGTTTGGCGAGTCTACTATGAGCAGAACACAAGTTCAATTGTGGTATAACCGGTTTAAGGAAGGCCGCGAAGATGTCAATGACCATGCTAATCCTGGTCGCCCGAGTACGTCAACAACCGATGAAAACATTGAAGCAGTGAAGAAAATGATAATCTTCGAATCAGTGATGATGCTGATGATGTTGGCATATCGTTCGGCTCATGCCAAGTCATTTTTACGGATGTTTTAGGCATGAAACGTGCGGCAGCAAAGATTGTTCCAAAATTGCTAAATTTTGAGCAAAAACAACGTCGCGTGGACATCGCTCAGGAGCTGTTGAACGTCGTCAACGACGATCCAGATTTCCTCAAAAAGGTCATAACTGGTGACGAATTATGGGTGTATGGCCATGACATTGAAACCAAAGCCAAATCATCCTAGTGGAAGCGTCCAGAAGAGTCAAGACCGAAAAAAACACGTCAAGTTTGGTCAAATGTGAAGGTTTTGCTGACTGTTTTCTTCCATTGCAATGGCGTGGTTCATCATGAATTCTTGCCACAAGGTCGTACGGTCAATAAGGAATAGTACCTTGAAGTTATGCGCCGTTTAAGCGAAACAATTTGCCAGAAACACACAGAATTGTTGAGAAACCAATCATGGATTTTGCACCATGATAACGCACCAACTCACACATCGATGGTTGTGCGTGAGTTTTTGGTCAAAAACAAAACCACAATCATGTCTCAACCAACGTATTCACGGGACTTGGTCCCCTGCGACTTTTCTGTGTTCCAAAGATTGAAGAGACCCATGAAAGGAAATCGTTTTACCACGATTGAGGAGATAAAAGAAAAATCGAAACAGGAGCTGTTGGCGATACCAAAAAGCGCGTTTTAGAAGTGTTTCGAGGATTGGATAAAACGCTGGCAGAAGTGTATCATATCTGAGGGGGATTACTTTGAAGGGGACAAGATAGTTATTGATGAATAAATAAATACTTTTTGAAAAAATTGAAATAACGTTTATTTTGTTATTATTGATCACACCTCATAAGTAGGTCAGAGTTGCAGTTCATTGCAAGTAGGGATGAGCAACCCGTAGTCAAAGGCCCAAATCAAGTTGTGACTGCGTTGACCTATAAATATATATGCGAACAATTTAAAAAATTTGAAATGTTGGGTACTGGAACATTATAAGTGTATTATATGCCACGTGGAATTTGCACCTCTAGTTGACCCATAATCCCTCTCTGCGAAGCAATTATAATTCGTGTCCTATTTCATGAGCAGTAACCAATATGATCGACGAAACTTCCTGTTCTAGAGAGGAGCTTGCATTTCAAGCCGACTACTGCTCTTGCGCGGGGCAACATTAATGCTCGAGCAGCGGAAAATGTGGGTGACTTAGTGCTCTATTGTTGGGTCATGTCACACGCCATCAGTTATGTAGAGGTAACGAACACACAAAGGATAAATAGGGAGCAGAATACTCCAGCAAAAAAGGAGGAAATCAGTTCAAAGAATAGTATTTCTATACCTTACACATATGCTACATGAGCATATTTTATGTTGATTGGGAAGCTCTTTTTAATTACTTTATAGGGGCCGATGGAATTAAGGCATTATAACTGACAGTCGTTGTGGGAATATTAAACATGTTTAGTATACTTTTTTGTCTCCAACGCAAAGATTTACAATTTTTTAACATGTGTTTAAAATTGTGGTTCTTTAATAAACTAAATTAGTCAGTTATGTGAATTATGAAAAACAATCAGAACTATGTTGGCAGGACCAAGTTTTTGGGGTGCTTTTAAGCACTCATGTGACAGTCTACTTATTTCATTATTTTTATTTGCTATTAAATCTTAAAAGCTTTTGTGAAGCCATAGAGAAAAAAAATTCTATACAAGTAAAATTTTTTTTTTGAGTCTACATATACACTTAAGTAGGATGGAAATTTAACCTGTAACTGCTGGCATGACAATCGCTCTATCCATTATCCATTTAGTGGTTTCAAAACCGCCCGTCTGGGTGTTAGCTGCTAAATAACTGTCATCTGAAGTGTTGTTCATTTAGTTAAAAACCAAAGATCGCGTGAAAAAAGTTAATACTTACTATAAAAGTGATGATTCAAATGTAAACTTTTAATCGAACAAAATTGCTTTTAGCTCAGTTGTTCTACTAGGAAAATTGTCGCATATGAGACTCGCAGAACCGAAAGTCTTTAGAATATAAATCCGTTAAAGTGCTGACTTTTGAAAGTGAAGGACTAAGGCCCGCTTTACTTCACCAGATTACATGATATAAGAGTTTTTAGTACAATTTTTCAACATGTATTTAAAACTGTGGTTCTTTAATAGCATAAATTAGTCAATTCTATGAATTCTGATTTAAAGAAGAAAATTGTCATGGAAATGATCTAAAGAGTTTTCATTGTTGTAGAAGATCTGTAGAAAGGGCAGTGAAAAAGTGTCAAAAACAACAGCATCTCTCCTGTGGCAATCATACGCTAAATTCCTTAATGATTATCCAATTTTTCACTAGTTCTAGATCACGATCAGTGGATCCTTTTAACTACATTGGATGCTTTTTTTTCTACTGGGACTGCCTTAAATATTATAACGATAGTTATGAAATGAGCTGCATGTAGAAGACTTTTTGATAAACATAAAACTGAAATCACAGCTATCATGCATAGACGCACAAACTGATGATGGTAATTGGTGGTAGTGGGTGCACTATATGTAAAGATTTGACTCTTTTATTTTGGCGACGTCAATTGGCCACTAAGGTCATGCAATTTGACCCCGTTATAGCTTTTTGTGTGGCTGCAACAAGCACCGTATTTACGCAGATAATTCAAAAATAAAAATTTGAAAACCAACATTTGTCGAGTTATTGCCGAGATACCGCCTCAAGTGTGCAGAAAAGTGGTCGATAACTACCTCAAAAGGATCCACTGCTGCAATCAATCTGGAAGGGGTCATTTTCACGGCATTCCATTTCGTATGATGGCATTATGGCATTGGCATTCGTACATTAATGGTCCAAGCATTGTAATGAAATAAAAGTTTCATCGAAATCATAGCTTTATGTGTGTTTTATTTAACTTTACTTTTGAAAACCGAAAAGTAGGTAATCCTACAGTTTCGTTTTCCATGAAGTTTTGAATTAACGAAATATTTTCATGTCTCTGTTTAAAGGCAATACTTCATATTAAACTTTTCTATTCTACTTTGACAATATCAATACGTACGTACACTTTCTTGTCATTGTCAAATTTATTCTTGATTTTGAATGTTTGTATGCAATTTTTACAGATGTAAATTTTTCCAATTCCATATTTATCTCACAATCTCTTAAACTTCTACAGTACAACTATCAAACTTAATAAAAGTATTTTCAGTTTTCTCTTTGGCCTCACATTTCAGTGTCCGAATTTACAATTCAGCCACCCCATGGGTTTACACCTGCTGCACATGTTATGCAGTTTGTTTTGCTTACGGATTTCATTGATAATCATGTGTGCAAATTCACACCTCACAATGGTGTTTGTTTGCTTGTTTGTTTTTTTTTCTTTTTTTTTTGCCTGTTTGTAAATCCAGTCATAATTTTGCATAATCCCAAAACAATATGCCAAAAAGTTTTATTTCATACTTAGCAGTTTTCTGTTTTTATTTTTTTGGCAATAAAATATGGCCAAGCCAACGCAAAAACCCTCACATAAACCAGAATTAAGTCCTTGAGCATATAAATTGAAAAAATATTAAAGCTGAATAAATTTTCAGTGCAATTAAGAAAAAAATATACAGCCCAATGCAGGTGAATATTTGTACATACATAGAAATTGCTAGATAAATTTAAGGTAAGCATTTGTTCGTATTTCATTTAATTGGTTTCATACATTTTCTGTACCTTCTTCAACTATTGGAGCCAGACATTTTTTAACAGTTACACCAACTATTATTGCTTAAATAACGAATGATTGCTGTGCAAAACTATTGTTTAAATACCTTTAGGGTTGGAGCAAACGAATTTTTTGAAACCGATTTTGCAGGTTGCCAGATTGTTCAGCACTTGGGCAAAAAAGCAAAATATTTGGAATTAGAATCAGTACAGAAATTTCCTTTAAGTAAGTCGACTTATGATTACCTTCACCCAAAAGTCTTTTCACTTTAGTGCAAAAGTGTATCGGTTGCCAGAAGGCTCATGGTAAATTTTTACGTTCTTATCAACAAATACTCTAATCTAGTGTACAATTCTGCATTTAAATAAAGATACACTGAATAAAGATATGTATTCTGCAGTGTCAAGAATCAAATTTGATAATTTTTATGGAATATGCTAAAAACTATTCCATATTTTCACATTTTTCCAAGCATTACATTAAATGCCATTAACAAGTTCTTACATTACTGCAGTCTTTGCATTGGGGTCTACTGGAGGGAAACCAAATTCCGCAAAATCACTCAGTATTTTTGGGACATACCTGAATGAGAATAGAATTGCAATCCGTTTTCACTCCCAGAAGTAAGTTTATCAAAGGCATAACCTGTAATAAATTTGGTTGAATTCAATGCAAATAAAGGTTAATTTAGGTCTATGGACATATAAATCCTCTAAGAATTCAGGCTCGTAATTTCGAATCAGAGGACAGAAAAAATCTTCACACATTTCAAAACATTTTGAAAGTATTCTGCATTACATTCTTTATTAAGAAGAATAGATAAGAATCTCCATAATAGCCATGCTGTTTTTTTTTTTTTTTTTTTTTTTTTTTTTTAATTAACGTGAATGTTAAATCGTTAGCCTATCTCATGAGAATTTAGTAGCTATGGAAGCAGACCGCGCATTGTGTGTGCAAGAATTTTACAAAAACGTTGACTTGGTGACTGCAGCATATAGAAAATTTTACAACATTTAAATATTTCGCCACTCAAATGATGTGATGAGCATTGCTCTCATTCAAAAATGGTTTTAAAAGACTGCCAAAATACTGAAAATCCAAAATCCAGACTACCAAGATCATCAAGGACGGTATACAAAGTTGTTCAATTTTACTTTCAAAGTCAGCATTCGATTATTTAGATCATATCGAAAATTTTTTCATGTTCGAAATGCTCTTAGCGCTCCAACAATTTACCAATTGGTTCGGCGTTTTGGGCAATAAGGGGCTGTTTGTGATCTTCCGCGTGCTGGAAGACCTCGTGCAGTTCGAAATGAAGTGGCCATTGCTCGAGTGCAAGCAAGTATTGAGGAAAACCTCGAAGCTTACACCAAGCAACGCTGTCAGCATTTAGAGATGTCTAGGCGGCCTTTGCAAAGAATTTTACATATGTTACATCTTATGCCACATAAGATGCAATTGGTGCACGCGTTAAAACCAAATGATGCACAAGAACGAATTCAATAGTCGCTTTTAACGTTACTTATAAGCCACTCTTTACATTAACAAACTCTTAACGTGTAGCAAATTTGGCTGAATTTAGAGTTACCGAGTATAAGATGTGAGCCTAAGAATATTTGAAAACAACCGGTCATTTGTATGTTAACTACTAAGTGGCGATGGAATTATGACACACATTCAGCCATCTACATGTCATTTTTAACACTTTCTGCTACACCTGGATAATGCAATGTCTTTAAACCAACTGGTTGCTTAGCAACGGTGCTTGGCAACGAGACTCATAACTACAAACTTACATTTTAGGAAATACTGGAAAAAATGTAATCGGTTATTATTTAATTGTTGCCTTGCCTTGATACCTCCCTTAATAGTTACAAATGCAACTATGAGTAAAAAGTTTTACAAATATGAAGAAGAATTTTCTAGATGGTGTTAACCAAATAATATCCTGGTCAATAACTTTGGCCATCTGGCAACTCTTTCCAGATCATAAGTCAAAGAAAAACTCATATGTTTTTTTTTTTTTTGGTTTTCAGGTAGAACAGCAAACGCTCCAAAACGTTAACTAAGCAACAAATTCGTATTTATTGTGCAATTCTCGTATAAATAGAAACTAAGTAATGAAAGAGGATATAAAGTAAAGAGAAAATGAAAGCAAAACAATAACAAAAACAAAATATAGCCATCATGTAGGTTACCCAGGCAACTGAAGCATAACGAGCAGTTGTTGCTCCTTTGAAGGCACAGTAGTTTCAAATGAAACGGGAATGCAAAAAAAAAAAAATGAAGGAAAAAAGTGCCAAGAAGAAAAATGGAATATAAATAAATCGGAATATGAAGAACTTGAACATAGAAGCATTTATATAGTGGAAACTATTCTAATTGGAAACAATTAGTTTGCGCATATTTACTGGCCCACCGCTCGACAAAAAAATCAGTGAAAGAAATTCAAAGAGAGATCAAGGATCGGAAATGAGCTCAGAAATTCTCAAAATTTAATCAAATCTCCAAAGTAAAGGTATTAGCATTAGCGTTTTTGAAATTTTTATTGATGATGAGCATCGTGGAGTCGAAATTTTGGAGTTCAAATCCATTAAATTTGCTCTTAGTCAAGGTTATAGATAAAATCACTCTTTAGCCTGAATCTTGAGTTAAATGGTAAACTTTTATTATAAAGGGTGTTTCAACAAGAACGCAAAATTTAAATTGAATTGAATTGTTTCTCTGGCTGTATGACATGTGGCGCCGTCTTATTAAAACCACATGCCCTCCACAGTAGCAGTGAAATAAATTAAAAATCTGGAATGTCGAAATTTTACTACCCACATTTAAGGTTTTTATTAGTTGAAAGAATCATCTACTTCTTAGACAATGGTCGTAACTTTATTGCGATAGTTGAAAACGTTTCAAAGGATTGTTTGAGACTGTGGCTGGATGCCTTCCCGCAATCTTTTCGTTTTAGCAGTCCCACAGCGAAAGTAATAAAAATTCCCTTCATTAGGCAGAGATGTACTCTTTCTATCAGTCCCTCTTTAACAACCTGAAATGCTCATATGAGGCCTTACCGTACGATTGTTTATTAAAAACACAATCGAAGGCCAACAATTTGATATAGGAGAGCGGTTACAAAACTAGTCGACCTAGCAAAGAAGACACAAGAAAATTGGAAAAATGTTTTTTTATTTTTCAACATAGCCTCCTGTTGGCTCGATACACTTTTTCCCACAATATTCAATAGCTTCCATACCGTGTTCATATGTAGTAAAAATGGTCAAACTCCTTAAAATAGTCATCAGACGCAGGAATCACCTCTTTATTGTTGGTAAATCTTCTACCACCAAGCAAATGCCGAATACCAAATGCCTTTTTTCCATAATTTCATCACCTAAATTCTGCAATAATTAGCACAATATTCGTCTTTGATGGGTTTTTCTTTCTGAAGATAATCAATACCAATAATCTCATGTGCATTCTAAAAACAGACGCCATGATTTTGCCTGAAGATGGAACTATCTTCCTTAGACTCCCATTCGTGTCCAATGCCTAGATTGTTCCTTTGTCTCAGGTATGATGTAGTGGACCCATGTCCCATCCATAGTTACAAATAGACGCGAAAATTCAGCTCTACTGCCATGAAACATAGCCAAACACTGTATCATCTTCGCGGCGCAGTTTTTACTCTAATGAAAGCAAGCGTTGCCCCTTTGTCACTTTCAAACTTTCGGTCAATATACGATATATACCACTTTCTGAAATGCCTATCATTTCAGCTAGATCGCGCACAACCGCTTCAGACGACGATCATGCAACACCATTTTGTGGGTTTTTTTAACCATGTCTGCCGTGGACACCTCAATTGATTGACCACTACGGTGTTTGTTTTGACAGCTCGTACAGCCTTGTTTGAATTCTGCTACCCAATATTTTACAGTTGTAAACAAAGGAGCAGACTCCCCCAGAATAGAATCTAGGTTGGCTTTAATATTGGTTGGACTGAGACCTTTCAAATTGAAATATTGAATTACATAACGGTGACCAATTTTTTCCATGTTTACAAATTCACTGAGATCTTTCAATTTTGATGGCCCAAATAAAAGTACTAAACAACGTGGCGCCTTAAATCTTAAAACATATGTTTTGTAAGGTTGTCACTTTTCACAAAAATGAATTTTTTCCAAACTACTAGCACCATCTATAAGTCAGCTTCGTCTTCGTTTTGGGACCGCCTTTGTAAACATACCTCATGTTCACAAATTGTTCTGAATTTGGGAGCATTCGGCCCAGTAGGAAACATTCGACAGTAGGCCGATTCAATAAAAAATATTTAGAGCAATGGCTGAATGTGATATCTATGCAAAATTGACACGCTTTCAAGAAATGATTCAGAAAACATATGAATAATTTAAGAAACAAGTCTTTTCAAATTCGATGTGCAACCCAAATTTTTTATCGAATTTCTATTTGCTACAATTTACGGAATGTTTTTTTTTTTGCATACGTACTAGTGGGCTCATTGCTCATTGCATTAGTTATTATATCCTTTCCCTTCAAAATTTTCCTTTAAACTTTTTGTTCTTAACCGTCTATAAACGTCTTTTCCTTAAAAAATTTGTTTCAGCTAAAATTTCAAAATACTCCAATGGAGTCAAGTGTTACCAAACTGTGCGCCTGCTTCTGTAAACATGTAGAATGGGGAAGACACCAATCGCCTCGAAAGTAAATGTTCACCGCAAATGATTTTAGGAAAGTGATTTAAGGATATAATACCAGAATTAGCCAAACTACCAGAGATTGGAAGTAGGTCCCTTGGAAAAGCTTCCTCAGGTCCCACTCCCTCACTCGGCCAAAGTACCTTTGTAGTCACTTGGTATGAAGTGAGCTACCTCCCGGGTAGGAGTTGAGTTATCTAGGAAGACCTCGGATAGACATGAACAGTGTTTTCCAAGCTAATACCTTCCTTCACCAACGCAACATGAAGCAACGCAAAAGCACTGAAAACACTTGTTCGGGCAACCACAGCCAACACGATGCTCCCACTAGGGTCCAACACAATTGACCAGGAAGGAACAATGATTCTTGGGCCCCTGGTCACCCGTGCTACCAGAAGAGAAGAACCCTCTGGTCTGGCTTTCGCAGACAAGCTACTCCAGTTTTGCTTTATCATACCTCGCATCGAACTGGTAATCCATAATCTACGGCATAGATTTTCAATGTCCGAGGAGAGAATATCAACACAGCAAAGCACACCATGCTCCAATCATAGTTCATTAACCAGATCTCTCTCTGGTCATACAACTATATTAACGGAAAAGATAAATCTTCTGATACCTCCCGACGGCTTCTCTATAACCGCACCTGTTGCCAGGATGTGTCTTGTTTAACTATGACTCTCCGCTTTACTTGGTTTTCGAAAAATGAGTTCCAAGATCAGTTTGATGTCATATTATAGGTGAATCCCAAGACATAATTCACCTCTTCCTATGGCGCCTGGCACAAGGCCACACTACTTTGTTTTTGTACGCAAGCATCATACCCTTTGCCTGCTTAATTACAGGATCGGATAGAGAGGCTTGCGTTTAAGGGTAAGCAGTACAAAGCATCCTAGGAAACACCCGCCTACCCACACAGTGGATAGGACAGTAATGCAAGCGATATAAATGTTAAGGAAGGTATGAATTTAAATCTGTGCTTGTAATTGAAAGGAGAGCTAGACTAGACTCGTCTAAGCCATCGATTGACAATAATCCAATATGATGAAATATAAGAAAAAACAATACGCAAATTTGCGACTTTGCAATCAGTCCAAGAAAGTAGCTCATAAAGAAACATATGACCGCTGCCCCAGCAACTATATCAAAATTGCTCCCGATTTCAATGTTAAATATACGGCTGATATCACCATTACGGAGACACAGTGGATAGAACAGCGATAATGCAAGCGATATAAATGTTGTGACTGTGATTAAGGAAGGCATGAATTTAAATCTGTGCTTGTAATTGGAAGGAGAGTTAGGCATCTTGTCTAAGCCATCGATTGGCAATAATTCAATATGATGGAATATAAAAAAAATAATACGCAAATTTGTAACTTTGGCGAAAGTAGCTCATAAAGAAACATTAGACCGCTGCCCCAGCAACTATATTTAAATTGTTCCGGATTTGAATATTAAGATAGAAAAGTAAGATGTACGCTGTCCTGACAAATTTTGCATTACTCTAATGAAGTTGACTGCAATAAGTCTATACACAGTTTCCTCCCACTGTGCATTTAAGTGTGTGGAAATGTTTACATTGCACTTCTTCCTGTATGTGAGTGTAGTCGCAACCATTTAATGCGATTGTCGCTGTATGTGTGGATTTGGATGTATGTAGGTATGCATGTATGTGTGCAAGTGTGTGTATGTGTGTGTGTGCATATTGGTGTGATTACACACATGTGTTCACACATGACCATACACATAAATATAAGAAACCTTTAAGCTTTTGTTGTTGTTTACGAATCCTGCTTGCATTCATTGCCACTCCACTCTCGCTTGCCAACTTTAGTTAGAATTTTTCTACGCTCATGGAATATTTTAAAGCAAAAGCAAACGAAATATTTTTTCTCATTGCATTCAATTGTATAGAAAACAAATAAAATTTCCTCATATATAAAAACGAACACCAAACAAAAAACCAAAAAGAAAAAAAAACACAAAAAGAAACGAAAAAATAGTAACGGGAATTGGAGAGAATTCACAGGAAAAAAGTTGTGTACTACAAACAATGTAACAACAAATGTGTAAACAAAACTTTAAATATTTTTTACGAGAATATTTCGCACACAGAAAATTTTCAAATAAATTTTCTTTATGTGCTTTTCTACCCCGTGAGTGCAGCTATTGCGAGGAGATTGCAAGCAGTTGCAGGGTGGCAGCATTCATAAGTGTACAAGTCTCTCTTATGTGTTTAAGGTTTCTAACTCTGCAATAGTTCTACTAATAACATGTATATGTGGGCATGTTTGTGCATATTTGTGTGTGTGTGTGTGTGTGTGTGTGTGTGTGTGTTGAAAGCATTTAATGTTATATGTAATTTTTGTTTAATAAATTTTCCGTAAAAGTTGTTTGTGAAATATTTTTCCGTAAAAATTTTACAAAGTTTCGGCGTAAATTTTGTTATTGTCCTTTATTGCCACAAAAACTAACAACAACCACAAACGACTACAATTTGTGTTGTACGTATTTAATGTTTGTGTGTGTTGTCAAATGGTAACTGTGGTTACCATTGCCTTTTATTGTAACTGTGTGCGTATGAAACAGGGAGAGAGTGAGTGAGAGAGGGGCAGCCACACGGAGAGAATCATATAACATATTATAGAGAACGAGAGTGGTTTGTGTTTAGTTTATGTTTATGTGCGGTATTTCTTTATGGTATTGCCATCACGTACATTTAATCCTTTAATGTTGTAGAACAGAGTTGTTGAAGTATTTAGTTGACAGATAAATCAAGGACTTTGAATGAAGGCAGTGAATCAAGGACTTTGAATGAAGGCAGTGCTTTTCCTGTTGAGTTTTGGGATTTGGCTATTTGTGCTAAATCTCTTAGAATGAAAACAAAATGAAACATCTTGACATATCCAAAAAATGACTGAAGTAGTGAATGCAAAGTTAAAATTATTTATTTGTGCTTCGGCAAAACTTGTGTTTGGTAAACAAATATGTTGTTTATCAAAATTCTTCTTTATACACTTCAATGACCTAAACTTTCGGTTAATTTATTGATATTGTTTCAAAAATCTTAATCGATAAACGATTCACAAACAACTCAGCGTGCAGCGCAGATTTCGAATATTTTAATATTCAATATTTTAACTTTTATTTTGCTTTTCCCTAAAAAAAAGACTGGAAGAGCTCTTACAAACTACAGATACTTCTTCTAAATATTAAAAACAAAAATTCTCAATAAATTTCTCTAAAGATATGTAAGCACAAAATTCCGTTAGGAAAAGAACATTCATGTACAAAAGGAAAATTTCGTCAGCCCATTTTGAAGCAGTGAGACAAGTCAGAAATCCACCTTTTCAATCCTTTACTACACACATCCAAGTAATTCAATTACTCAAAGTGTAAAACGTTATGCCTTTTTCCTTCTGGAACTCAGGTTCCAATTCACTATAGGCGATCTGAGAGAAGCTTAGGCTCAATTGAGGGGGTTGGAAACCAGGAGATCTGAGTTTCTATTCGTATTCTGTATCTCATTTACTTACGGAGAATTTATACTTTCTGGAAAAACAGAGGTTAGGGATCTGAGACTTACATTTGTATTTATTCGAAAGCTGAGGGCGGCTTGCGACGTGGTTCTGGTGTTGATGTGCAAAGAGGCTCGTGCTCTCGACGACCACAACCACGAAAGCTCCTTGCATCGCTGGATTGCCACCTCACAAATGAGGTTTTTTTTCAATTTCATGGTTGGATAGGTGGGCATTTACATCATATAAAAATAGTTCATTTTTGAATTCAATTTAAGTTAACTGTAGTTATTCAAATAATTCATTTTAATTCATTATTAAAACAATTTATAAAAAACATTGAGCAATTAATTAGAAATATCAGAGATAATTATATTTAACAGAAAGCATTACCGACCTCCCAATGGAAGGTAGTCAGTTTTCTGTGCTGTTCTATAACAAGTGAATAGGTTTTAAAGGAGTTTTTGGAACAGCCGCAAATCGCCCCCGCAAAATGTCTTTTTTCATCAATTGCTAAGAGAAAGAAATTCGAATCCATTCCATTTTCATCTAGTAACTTATTTATCATTTTTATGTTATCATTTCTTTTTGTAACACATACAAATTCTCCTCCAAAATCCCATAAAATAAAATAAAATGGGAAAAAATTCTTTACTTTTGCATGGCACACATCGCACACTTAGAATGATTCAACTTAGGTCAAATATGAACCGTTTTGTTCTGTAACTTATTTGCCATTTTTAAGGTAACTGACGCTAAATTCATCTTATAAAAAACTCTCGTCTCCGGTGGTAATAAACTGGGAAGATCTAGTTTCACAAGCTTCTCTTGACAAGAATTTTTCATCATTAAAATTATTCGCCACAGAGAGGAGGAAATAGTATTTACTTGGTGCCAGGTCCGGTGTATAAAATAGATGGATGCATAAGTATCTCCCAACCAAGCTCCTAAAATTTCCGGTTATCGATGCATAACCAGGCATCGTTTAGATGGAACACAATTTCTCTATAATTGACCAAAACTGGCCGCTTCTGAGCAATTGCTTCATTTACACGGAGCAATTGTTGCCAGAGCAGGCCCAAGTGTGAATTAAAAGTTTGGCCGTAGGAGAACAGCTCATAATACAAAACATAATGCAAACATTGCAAAACCTTCCTGATCGTTAATCTTGGCTCTGCCATTATTTGCATCGGCTCATCGTCTCGGCCGAGGCGATTTTCTCGTAAGAGACTCACCTTTCATCATCGGCCCCCAAAAATTCAGAAATGGGTTGATTCTGTTGCGATTCAACACTGATCCGCAGATGGAAATTCGGCTTATAAGGTTTTCTTTTTGCTTTATCTCTTGTGGCAACCATACATCGAGCTTTCCATTACGTCCAGCGTTATTTCAGTGGTACCAAGCAGTGTTTGGTGCAATGTTTAGCTTCTGGGCAATAAAAACAATGCTTACATGGCAATCGGCGATTTGTATTATTCTATCGACATTTTTGACAATTCCGGATTCTGGAACGTAATCAAAGACAGTGAAATTGCACATGATGTGCTATTCTAGCATCAAGATCATGAACACTATTCACATTTTTAGGAGCTTTCGCCTCTATCGAATAAAAGCTGTAAAATGTGTTGCCTTTTTCTCTTTGCTGATGTCTATCTTTGAGGCGCGCTCAAGCCATACTTAGTCAGGCAATCACAAAAATGTCTGAGTAATTTTTTGAGTTCAAAATTGTATCTCTCTAACGCGATCTAACACAAACCGATCTTTCTTATATAACGTGAGAGACAGAATATTGAAGTCATCTATTGGAATAATCGTATCCATTGTATTCCATCTATTAGAATCGTCGTAAAAATTCAAATACAAGGCGACGAACGAATGGTGCTACAAGCACAAGACGTAATAAATAACGATGTCGAAGGAGTTTTTTTTCCCACACCTGCGTCGAAGATGTATCCGTCTCATTTGTTTTCAGCAAGATTCAGCAACGGCTCACATAGCCTGATCGGTTATGGCGGAACTTCAACAAAAATTTCCAGACAAATTAATATCCAGAAACTCTATTTTCTCCTGGCCCCCCAAGGTCTCCTGACCTGACTATATCAGACTTTTTTAAGGGATTATGTCAAGCAAGAGATGTACACAACGAAACCAAGGAACTTGACCGAATTGAAGCAGTCCATTAAAACAATAATTGAGGCAATCCCAACTTTGGCCCTTCAGGCCGCAATGAATAATTTTCTCATCAGGTGTCACATATGTATGCGTGAATGAAGATGGAGGTCATTTGCGGTCTATCATCTTCAAAACCAATTAGTAAAATAAAATAAAATTAAATTTTCTATGCAATAAAAGGGAAATAGTAAATACATTAATTACAAAAAAGTTATTTGATTTTTTTTTTTTTGTGTCACAGTTGGGGCACAACCTTGTTCTTCCGTCCATCCCCTTGTTCGTTAAGAGCCTGATAGAAGGCTAACATTTGGTATAAATATGTATCGTATTTATAGACGGGTTAAGATTGAAACTGAACGAAATCGGCTCGGTGGAAAAAATTTACTTATGCAAGAACTGAACGCATTTTTACAAATTTTTCAAAAATTTTATTCATTAGATTATACTTTATAAGATTTACTTTATTAGTTAGATTAAGTAACAGATAGTGATATTTTATACATACTGGAAAGAAGTATTCCAATTCATATAACCTTTTAGAAAACACTATTTATGCATATATGGGCATAATTATTGAAAAATAAATTTAAAAGTACGAATTTTCGGGAAAAATCAGGCAAAGTTCACATAATGTGTAACGAAAAAGTTATCTTTTTTTCTTTTTACGCTTACTTATATGGCGAAGGGTCAATGCATCCTCCAGACTAATAAGTCTATTAGAAAAAACTTACAGAATTATTAAATTTAAATTTTCAAAAATTATATTTTTACTTAATATTTATAATTCTTTAACTTTGTATATTTTATTTATATATACTATTTATATTTTAATTTAAAATCTGTATATTGTGGCAGTCAAAAATAGTCATCTCAGCTTCAAAACATTTTCAGAGATTATATTAACTGTGGGTGTGGTTGTTTAAAATACTAATAAAAGTCAAAATGCGCAAAGTCTCTGTATTGTATATAAGAAGAACACGATTTTGAATATGTACATTATCCGATATCATTGTAGACCGCAATCAATGTTGATGTACACAAAATCTTTATTCTAATGACAATTATGGTGCCTGTCCAACTATGGCATTGCCTTACCACCATACCTTATTACCTTACCCACCGATTCATTGCTAGAATTTGGGTGTATCCGAAACAGAAACTTTTCATATATAACACTCGTATAGAGTTATCCGTTTTTCGATTTCAAAAGTAAAATTAAATAAAACAAACATAAATCCAACATTTTGATAAAAATTTTAGTTCATTACACTGCTTGGACCTGGCCAATATGCAATATAATATCATTTAAATGATCGCCTCTAGATTGGTTGCAGCAATAGATCCTTTTGAGGTAGTTTTCGAAAAAATACTGACCAATGACATCTCCAGACCATAACGCTTACTAAACGGCCATTTTTTCCGAATGGAATAACTTCTCCACAGTCACTTCTGGGCTCATATGTCTCCCATATGCGACAATTTTGTTTAATGACGTAAACACCGAGTGAGAAATGGGCTACATCGCCAAAGAAAATGTTGTTCAATTAAAAGCCACACGTTTGAATCACCACTTTCGTAATAATTTTTAACTATTTTTATGCGTTCTTCGCTTGTTAAACGATGCATAATCGTAAATAGCAAACCTTTTACTAAATACGAGGAAATAACACTTATGATGGCAGGTATTTAACAGCTGACAGCCTTGCCAGACCGACAGTTTTGAAGCTGTTAAGTGGATATTACTAGTTCGTATTCGCTTGTTGAATTTCACTTGTTTTAGCACAAAAATTTTGTATTTTTGATATTTTTCAACAGTCATGATAATACTTCAGGTGGTCTCTTAAACGTTATTATCAACTACCACAAAATATTAATTTTAGTTGTTTTTGTTGCATGAAAGATTCCTTGACATATTTCTGCATTAGATTTAATTAACAAATCATCTCAAAATTGTAGAAAAAACGAAGGAAAATTTTCAACTTTTTGATGTTGTGTTAATCCTCTTAACCAGTCTCAAACTATGAGATATTTTTGACCTCAAATTTGCTTAAAAAAACTGATAAATTTGCCACCCTTTTGATTTTGTTTCAATTTTCTTAACCAGCTTCAATCTATAAGATATTTTCAACCTTCTAGCTTAAGCGTTCCGGACTCTAACAAGCCAGCAGCATGACTACCGACAAAAAAACACCTAGAGTAGTATCTCTAGTAATAAAAAAATGGAATAACAAATAACAAATTTCCTTTCAATGAACAAATATACGTTCGAGGATCAGAATAATGGTCCAAAAAGCATTCCTAAGTGACGGTAATCCATAAAACTCGATTATGATACTAAATTTTTAAATAATTAAAAATGATCACACATCAAATAATCACCCACAAAATAGCTTATAATTACTTTACTTGCCAACAAGTCTAAAATTTCCGCCTTTTCTAAATAATGTCCTTTACCACAGCTACTGAGCACACTTATAGTAAAAACATTTAAAAAAAATCTCTCTCAACCAGTTTGACATTTCATAAATTTTCAAATTCTGTTGGCATTTTCAGGCTCAGCTCAACTACAAGTTTTACAACTAGAATTTTAAAATCGTATAAAAGTTAGTTTTTTTTTGTCCACAATTTTACTCGCTTTTTTGTTTTATTCCAATCTCAGCCGAATTACTTTTCACAAATTTATTATCTGTCACAGCCACAAGCGGAATTACTTTGTCACATAAAATCCCATTAAAATTTTACAGACATTCCAGTGGAATCACAAAAGAAGGAAACATGAAGCAACAGAAACTATCACGGTAGAGCCAATAACAAAGTTACCACATTTAACTCTTGCTTTCTATGGACGTAGCCGCACTAACACACAGCAGCACACAGGACACACACACACAGCCAGATACATGATAATATCAAAACAGAGTAAAAAGAAAAATAAAGACCGGCAACACAAACATGAATGCGAATTGTAGACATACAGATTCACACAGCCATACACAACGAACAAATGAACGAATACAGATTTATGCAGGATTCAATGTCGTCACAACGACACAAACACGCAGACAGTTACATTTATATTCATTTACAAGTCTCAGCAAAAAAAAATGCCACAAATGAACACAGATAGACAAATTTCGACCGCATTGTACGAAACCTACAAAAAAAAGAAGAGAAGAGCACACATTGGCAGACATAGATGAATGTGAGTTAATCGAGCTGTAGATACAATTTTACACAGACTCACACATAATCATATTTGTACCTATACGAAGGCATTTAAAACCAAAAATACTACTGAACTGGCTGAACAGTAGGTCGATATATAAAGGGTGAAGTGAGTGAAATCGAACAGTGTCACAAAATTTGCTGGCTTTGATTATAATTGCTTGTGATATGATTATTTACAAAGAACAATCAGACTCAATATTCTCAATCAAAATTAGATGGATACGACAATCAAGTGCAAAAGGAAATAAGTGACCAGAATGATTGGGGTGAAACATGTCAGGTTAATACGGTTAATTTGCTTACAATGAGAACTTTGTGATGCAGAATCCATAATTTTTCACAACTCTAAAATTTTTGGACGAATTTACTTCTTCAAACGCCACATAACTTCCGGGTAATAACTTTAATTTACCATCTCAGTTCCCGAAGAGAATTCCGAATGCACAACACCGCGATAATCATACAAAATAGTTAACATCACCCTGACTTTTGATTGACTTTGGGATGGTATTTTGCTTTTCGGCTCATTTAGAAGACGTCATCCCGAAATTTGTTAACTGTAAAATTATGTCTTGTCATCAGTCGCAATACTTTTCATGGACTTGAGCTCTGAATTGACTCCTTAAAACATACATATATTTTGCTGAAGGTGCACTAGAACGAGTCATTTCCGGCCACACATTCATAAAATGCCGTTGCGAGTTTGAACTTTTATAGAAAATTCAAATCTTTCAGAGATAGTCTAGCGGTAGCACGTTTCATACCTAAACAATCATGTAAAATGGTACGAATTGATTCCTAAGTTACAAAAAGTTCAGAGGATATCACCCTCAAACTTATATTCTTAGTCACCACTTCCTTCACTTTACTAACTTTGTTAACTTTGGTTTAGGGCGTAGGTGGTCAACGAAAGCGGGGCCATTATCCGCAATACCTTAAATGTTTTTCAATGCACTGTACCACTTAAATTCACTTTTTCTTTTTTGATAAAATCTATTGGTTGTAAGCCTTCTGTAACGCTTACGGCAATTCGGCACAGAAAAATTTCATTTACAGTACAAAACGGATTCTTTACATTATATTTTTATCTACTGTTGAGAACTCAAAGTATTATTTGCCGTCTTTTTGATTATTTTTAATGCCATCTTCCCAAAAGCCATGAATATCTAACAACTTGATTATTTTTTCTAGTAGACACTCCATTTTCGAAATATTAACATTTACTATTTCAGCGATTTATACCATATGAATATTTCGTCATACCTTTTGATGGCTACCGCCTTCGTCAATCGTGACAATTCGGTTAGTTTTGCGATTAGGCGTTTCATTTCAGAGAAACGGATTAGTTAACATTTTATAAAGTTTTTCTTGCGAAAATTTTGGAATATATCTTTACAACATAAGATTGGTATTCCTTTCTTCAAATTTGTTTTACATGCTTAGGTAGCTAAAATATATATTCTTATCTATTTTACGTCAACTTCGGCGATCTTCTACATTCCAATGGAATTTTGGTCGCCCACTTTTGTGCCGCCTCTCAAATTCGTTGTGAAAAACTTTTCATGCTGAAGCATTTTGGTTCATCCGCATAACATAATTCAGCCAAAGCAGTCGCTATATATTGATTCGCCTAATTTCGTCGATGTTACTATGTAGGTCATACAGCTCATGATACATGGGAGGTGGATACTTTTCATTAATGATGTTACATCCAACATTGTTCTCTTAATCTCTACGCTGACATCATCAATTTTATTCATTGCGTTACACAAAATTATGTTGCCAAAGAATATTCAAAATAAGTAGACTCTATTTTTTTTGTCAAAACACATTTTGACTTCAGCCTCGTTTACCGCCAGAGCTATTTTTACTTACTCTTTTTTAATGCCTGAGAAGACTGCAGTACCATTTGACTCATTTCCAAAAATAACATATGTATCATTAACAAAAAGCAAATAACACATAGCCATATGCTAAAGAAGGTGGCTATCGTGTTAACTGCTGTTCTCCTCAAAAACATCTCCAACAGTATGTTGGTGTAAAATGACTCATTAAAATTTATTTTTCAGTCAGTGTTAATCGACAAAAACCTATAATTTTCGCAGGAATGCCAAACCCGTTTATGGTCTCATACAGTTTTTGCTGTATCCGAATGTCGGAAGCATATATCGATCGGTTTTTTCTTAGATGTTCTGAAGAATCTTTCGTTGAGTGAATATCTG
>JAHXMU010000589.1:42743-54791 GCA_019455685.1 Philornis downsi
ATTTCATTTCATTTCATTTCATTTCATTTCATTTCATTTCATTTCATCTCATTTCATCTCATTTCATCTCATTTCATCTCATTTCATCTCATTTCATCTCATTTCATCTCATTTCATCTCATTTCATCTCATTTCATCTCATTTCATCTCAATTCATCTCATTTCATTTCATTTTATTTCATTTCATTTCATTTCAATTCAGTTCATTTTATTTCATTTCATTTCGATTCATTTCATTTAAAATTTAAACCACACATAATATTCTCCTAACCACTGTGCGGATTGCTATCACAGCATAAAAGGTTAAGCAATCAGACATATAAATACGGTTAGACAGACAGAACGACAGAAATGAAGCCAATATTAATACATCAAAATTGGCTACAACAGACACAACATAACCTATCCGTTCTCATACCTTCTCCTTCACATCCAGGCAGTGGAAAATAATCCTTTAACTGCCGCGTTGCCAATGTCAACCGTAAACTACAAGAATTGTTTATTATTTTGTTATGAACTCCTCTGCCCAGGGTTTTGGTGTTTTGTTATGCTGAACTGGGTATATTTTACCACACCAGATTCAGTACTAAGTAACCAAATAAACAAAAAAGTTTCAACAGCGACAAAAATAAATAAAAACCGATTTAAAAACAAATTGAGAGCAAAAAAAAACGCACACAATTTATGGTTTATTTATACCAGTTTCCAGAGCATAAACGGAAAAACAAAATGAAAGTGACCGTATAAATTTAAATTAAACTGACAAATAGTGAGCGAAAAAAAACACAAAACAAACGAAAAGCATGACCTACGGAAAACAAGGATAATATATGGACTTTCACTTCCCTTAAATGTCCTGAAAAACAAAAAAAAAAAGCGAAAAGAAAATCATTAACCACATGGCGCAAAAGCAACAAAGTGTTGTTACAGTTTTTATGAAAATCATTTAAAATTTATGGAATTTAAACAAAAATTAACATTAAATTATAATAGTTGATTAAATTGTCTGCAGAGCTTGAAAAATTATTAATATCCATTTGTCCTCCTATGGACAAATGGTTTGGAGAAAAACGTTTGTGGTTATTTGGTAATCATCTGCCATTGCTGCCACGAAGGTGAGTGAACTTTATTTTATTAGTGCCCTTCCCAGTCTCTTTCTAATAGTTATCAAATGTAACGCAAAATAAATGAAACATACGAAACCTGGAACTGGAACATTCACAATCACCATCACTTGGATTACAAATGCGTGAACGATGGCAATTATAGGTCTGGTGGACGTCTATATACTCGTACTCTTATAAAAAATTGTAAATAATATAACGTTCTGAATTGAATCAAAGAGAAGAGAATACAGCAAAATGCCGAAATAATAAAATAAGTAATATGTAATAACACAATGAAGCAGCAACTAAGGTCAAAGACCTTAAATGCCTTCAATTTCGTGGATTTAACTGATTTCGTGAAACATTTATTTTACCTCACTATTCATATTTTATTATTTTGTGCTTAAATTTACATACGCAAATGTCGTTAAGACATTCTATGAACATCGCGAGACGTCAAGGCTCTCCTATACATCAAGGCACTTCAAGGACTCATAATTTAATAATGGTAAAAAAATATTTGTTTTACATTGACTTTATAGAGGACATTGGCAAGACCGTCCTTTATTTCATATGAGTAAATTAAAGTTCATAATATATCAAATAATATGTTTCGTCTGCTACCTTGCGATTTTTATGATACGCGATTATGGCAAATTTTTTGTTACATCTAAATAGAAAAATTTTCCACATATTTAAATATGACAAACATTGCCCCACACTAGATGTTGTGACTTACAATTTCGAGCAGCGATGTAGTTTTATAAAGAATTATTTTAATGTGGTCTTTGTTTCTCCAAGTCAGAGTTCATGTTAATCTTCTCTCCAAAAAAAAAAAAAAACTTCCTTTAACGTAAATGCTGGGATACGCAGTTCTAAATTATTCGAGACAAGAATTTACAAAATATATCAGGGATAGCAGACTGAGAATCACGTTTAAAGCTGTTTTAGTCGTGATTTTCCTTGTCTTCTACAACAGCCTGCCGTTGCACTACTTTGAGCACTCTCAGCCAACTCTACATTTAAGAAAAACTTCATTTAACGTAAAGTCTGGGATACGCAGTTCTTAATTATTCGAGTCAAGAATTGACAAAATAATCCAGGGATAGCAGACTGAGAATCACATTTGAAGCAGTTTCACTCGTGATTTTCCTTGCCTTCTACAAAAGCCTGCCGTTGCACTACTTCAAGTATCGTCAGCCAACTCCACACTTAAGAAACTCTTACCAGACTAGTCATAATGATGCTAAGTAACAATGGCATAAATTCTTGAAATGTTTAACTATTAGACAGTCCACTGCTCACTTCATACCAAGTGACTACAAAGTTACTTTGGCCGAGTGATTGTGTGGGACCTGAGAAAACTTTTCCAAAGGACCTGCTTCCAATCGCTGGTAGTTTGGCTAATCCTTCGGGATTAGTTTGAGTACCCCAAAGGGGCGCTTGCTGTCGCTAGAAGAATAGAAAGAACATATAACCAAGGAAAAAATGATGAAAAACAGCATATGTGTGATGGCACACCATGGTTAAGGCTTTCACAGCGAGACTCATGTAAAACCTACACATTTGATTTGATTTACATAAGCTAGGCTAAATATTGCGAATACCATATTGGAGAGTACACTCAACCAGATTTACCCGAGGTTTTAAGCCTTTGAATATTCTCCCTAGCCCTTGGTATGAAAAGCTCTCGCTCATTCTATCATAATTACAGGAGAATAAAGGACAACTGAACACTTGCCCGGTTTATATCAAATATATAAATTTATCCATTTTTCGGTTTTAAGTAAAGTTAAATAAAACACACATAAAGCTATGATTTCAATGAAACTTTGATTTCATTATAATAAATTGGATCTTCCAATTATGTACGAAATACAATATCATTCAAAAGACCGACTCGGGATTGATTGCACTAGTAGATTCTTTATATGGCAGGTGTTTAACAGCTGACAGAGACGGTTTCAAACCCGCTAAATGGATAATCTCATATTTACTTGCTTGCTTACTTTGTTGAATGGATTTTAAGTAATCGTTATCTCTCTGAGCAATTTCACAGAAATTTGTTTAAGGATTGCCTAAATTTGATTGATGGACTCCTCATTTTATTTGGCTTCAACAATATACGCTTTGGAAAGAAAACTAAAAAATATATTAAACTGTTTGTACGAAAATGCATGTTATTAAAAATTTTCATTCGGTGTTTTACAAAAGAACGCGTTTAGACTATTTAAAGTTCCCAATTTAAAAATCGTAATAATTTTTTTGCCATCAGACAGATATCACTAAGAATGATGACCTCTTTTCTTGTCAATCAAAGTTCTAAAAATTCTGCTGCAAACGATAATACCTCGTTATGAGCTGAGTGCATCGTTGATAGTTTGTCTTCAACAGATTTTAAACATTTCTATTAAGTCGCAACATTGAACAAAACCCTCTTCATGAGTTTTTCCCAAACAGCGTTATTGAAAATTCTGTACTGAAAGGTAATATATTTATTGACCACGTCTTTATTTTTCAATAAATCTAATTATAGTACATAAAAAATAAAGCATAAGAAAACTGTTGATATTCATAAAGTATCCATAACAGAGGATACTTTCCAAAATCTCTTCAATATTCACTCCCTACTCTGCGAACAGCAGACACGAACTAACCACCATTTGGCTATTTAAAATAACGTAAACTATGCTAACAAATACAACATTTTCGTTTTTTGCCAGACTAACATGCACTAAAGAATAATGGAAATATACTAAAAATTTATGACACTAATAATGGCAGTCATGTCTCTGAGGCATTATTAATAATCATCTTGATAAGAACTGGGCAACAGAAAAAAAAACGCGGCCACCACAATATCCATTGCATTATATTATAGAAAAAAATGGATAGAATCTGTTGGAAAGGGCTGCATAAAAATGCAATACCCAATCTCACAAAACTTCAGTAGAATAAGCAGTATTGTAACGGATACCACAGAACCGTTTCGTTGTCGTGAATGTACAAATAGACTGAGTAGTAAAGTGCGAAAAAATAAAATTGGCTAATATTCGTTAGCAATATTTTTTTGGGTAAACGGTAAATGTTGAAACCAAATTGAAGACATAAAATGTGGAAGGAAGTGACACAGAAGTAGAAGAGTATGAAAAAGGACAATTTATCATGAAATTACCGCTACCATTTGAATTTCATTACACCGAGAACCAGTGAAGAGGACGTGATATAAAAGACGTGAATGCATTGAGTTGTCATCGATAGATTTTGCATAATGATGTTAAATGAGGGGTGGTGTAGTTGGATGGTAAAATTTAACACACACAAAAAAATGCAGTTAATTTTAAAATTTTAGTAAATTTAGAAGACCGATTACGGCATTTTTGGTTTCCAGTTCAGTTTAAATGTTTATATAAATTAATGTAGTCCGGTAGTCCGTTGCCTGGACCACTCTTTATTTCGAGTTTACTTATAAAACTGAACTTACAAAATATACTTAAACACTATTCTACTCTATATTAGTTCCCAAACGGCTGATGTTCAAACTGCTGATCGTGTGAAGTGCTGTATTTCACCATTTCTGCAGACAGCATTGCTCAGCATACCGCCAGTGCCAATGCTGAGAAAATAATATGTTGCTTTCATTGGAGTTTACTATTATTATTATCGATGGTGTTTGGTTGGCGACATTCGTACCACTTTGCTAGCTTGTCATTTTGCAGAACCATCATTAGAGTGGAACATATTATCTGTTGTCGAATTATAGATCGTCGATGATCGTGTTAACTTATGTAAAAGGGACAAGAATATGCAGTACGTCATTTACAGTTAGATAAATTATTAGCTGGGCAACTAAGTTCTCGCTGTTTTTTTATATAAAAATTCAACTTTATTATGGAAACATGTTCACAAATGATTCACTGAAAGTACTGCCCATCTCTAGCTGCTACTTTTTGCCATCTTTCTGGCAAAGTTCGAATTTCGTGACGGTAAAACTTATCTTTTGAGGCTATCCACGAATCTAACCATTCCTTGATGTCGTCGTATGAGTGGAACTGCCGGTCACTCAGACCGTGTTGCATCGAACGGGATAAGTGATAATCGGACGGCACAATGGAGAATATGGCAGATGGAGTGAGACTTCCAATTTTAGCGTTTTCAGGTAGGTTTTAACGGGCTTGGCCACGTGAAGCTGAACCTTGTTATGCTGAAGAATCACTTTTTTGTGCGTCTCCGCATATTGTGGGCGTTTCCCGTACAAATCTCAGTTCATTCGCATTAATTGAAGTCGATACTGATTCCCAGTGAAGGTTTCGCTTGGTTCTAAGAGCTCGTAATAAATAACACTGACCTGGTCCCATTAAATACAGAGCGTTCTCTTTGCAGCGTGAATATTTGACCGAGGCGGAGGCACAAAAGTATGATCGGTCAGCCCCCATGACTTTCTTTTCTTTGGATTGCTGGAATAAATCCATTTTTTATCATCCCTTACAATACGATGAAGAAAACCCTTCCCTTTTTTGTTGCTGAAACAGTTGTTGACAGGCGAAAAAAACGACGCTCAACGTCCTTTGGCTTCAACTCATAAGGAATCCAAGTTTCTTGTTTTTAAATCATTCCCAATGCATGCAATCGCTTGGAAATGGCTTGACAGGTAACTCCTAATACTGAGGTTTTCTTTACCGCGTTTAACATGGATCCCTATCTAGTTATGCCATTAATTCAGTGTCTTCAAAAGTTGTTCGCCTTCCTTCACGGGAACGGTCATCAACATTAAAATCACTGTCTTTAAAGCGACGAAACCCATCTGAACAAGTTGTTTCACTTAAAGCAGCATCTCTGTAAACGTTTTGAAGCTCTTGACGAGCATCAGCCGCCGTTTTCTTCGGTTGAAAGAAGAAATTAAATACTTATATTAATAATAAATACGCAAAATCATACATATTCACACAACCAAAAGAATATGACGTCAAACGAAAATCACTATTGCGTTGAAGCGGTATGTTTACGATATGAGTAAACTTTGCTCATGATGTTTAGGTTATGGCAGAATCGACTAGCACATACAGCGGGCCCCATCTATTGTCAAACAGCAGGAACTTAGATGTGCAACTAATACTTTTCTAAAAAAAAGGAACTAATAACAACAAAGCTAAAATTCGTCATTGAATTATTTTATCGTTTTGTATTAATCGATTTTTCCACAACTACTGAATCTACTTTACAAACATCTTTTAAGGTCTCTAAGATATTCTTATGATGACGTTCTGAACACCTTATAAGAGCTACTGCTCTACCAAACCAAGGGAAAGAATGTCTGCCTCAGAATCCGCAGAACTATTTTTAGTTAATTTTTTTTGAGAGTGGTATAAATACGAAATAGACATATTAGCTTCAACGAAAAACGCATAGTTTTTTTTATTAATGATTTATTTCATTACCATAAACATAAAAGTAAATTCATAATTTTTGATCGTGAGGAATAAACATATTTTCAGAACACGTACAATTTCATATGGATACAGCAAAATAACATCTTTTTATGTTCTTGAATGAATCACTCACAGAGTGATGCCCTTTAGGAGGGCAAGAGCAACAATTTAAATGTTACATTTTGACAAAGCAATATCTGTTTACATCATCAAATTTCTTAGCAATTATCAATGTGCCCTCCTACATTTTGTCACCATTGAAATTAAGCCATTTTCTTCGCTGCCATTTTCGTTGTCGAACCATGTTCGACAAACGCGCACAAATGCTATCTATTTCCGCCAAATGGAATTTGGGAAAAAGTTAAAGACTTCAAATACAATAAACGACAGCCACAAATGAAATTGCATAAAAATGAAATAAAAATCCAAAGTCCTTTGTTGCGGTTTTGCCTGTTTTGCGGTCGATTTGGTTCGACTTGGTGGATACCTCACCATACCAAAAACAGTTTCTTATATTGTTTAACGTTTATTTCGTTTGCATTCTGCCATATTTTTCGTGTCTCTGTACAGTGAATAACAACAATACATTTGTTATAAGCTCTCCTTTCTGCAACGGAACAATTATTTATAGCCAAATTGTGTTAGTATTTACAAATATATAAACATACACACATACATAATGTAATATAATATAATATATAAATTGCCAACCAATAATATGTAAATAAATTGGTAGTTAAATTGCAATTACTATGCGGTTGTCGGCTCTATAATTTTTATGGGTGGGATGGCGAATGTCAATTTCTACTGAATTATACAATCAGTTGTTATCGTTGTTCTTTTGTGTCCTGGTATGTACGAGTATGGGGGAGAGAGGAGTTTACAACAGGAAATTATAGAAATTTCGCAGCGTACAGACAAATATACGAAAAATCAATATTATGTAGCAAAATGGAATTATTAGATTTGTGATAACCACACATGAGTTGTTTTCAATGTAACTTCGCCCCCCGGAACGCATAAAACTATGGTCGGAAATGTGATTGTAACACAAAACAAATAGAGGGAATTTTCTGTTATATTGCAGACAATTATTTAAAGTGTTTTTGTAATAATTTTGGTAGTGAAAAAAAATATTTGAAATATAATGAGTTATTTTAAAATACCCTACACACAGACCCCCGGATCATTCAATTTTCGTGAGTATTTTAAAACTGTAAAGTTTTTTACCCTAAAAGTACGAATTTTGAAAAATTTATTATCAAAATTTGGGCTCTGTGACAAATTTGGATCGTTTGATACGACCATTTTATGGTCCTTATAATCGAATTTACTTTGTTGGGCATAAAACCATCGACTCGCATGCGTAGAGTGCGTACCGAAGAAAATATTGCAGCCGTAGCGGCCAGTGTTAATGACGATCACGAAATGTCAATTCGTCGCCGTTCTCGGCATTTGGGCATGTGTTACTCAGCCACAAGGAATTTTTTTTTTTTTGCCCCAATTGGCTGAGTCGATTTGGCCCTGTGAGTTGGTCACCAAGATCTTGTGATTTAACGTCTCTTAATTATTTCTTCTGGAGTTAGTCTATGTGCATAAGCCAAACACTATTGAAGCCTTACAGGATAACATAACACTCGTGGAATACAGGCCAAAATGCTCGAAAAAGTGGCGAAAATTTTAACCTTGGACATTTTGAGACGAAGCCGCGGACAACATTTACATGAAATTATCATTAAAAATTAAATGGCAAAGACCAATTTATCGATTCCAATATAAAATTTTGATATATGATGCACATTTCAATGTTTTATTTGATTAAAAAAAAAAACTACGATTAAAAAATCGCCCTGTATAAGGAACATGTGTAGCCCAATTTCCATGATTCTAGCCTAGCGAACTATACGTCAGTCAATCAGTCAATCCAGACTATTACAGCCTACTAACTAATAATTACAGAGGAAAGATTACAATTAGAAAACTAAAACCCTACTTTGGCCAAAAATTAATGTGTGCCAAATTTGACCAAATTTAGTCTAGATAAATGAAAGACATGATCTAAAAAATATATTGGTTATATCGGACATTTGTTTGGGATAAGCTAAAATTTAAGAAAAAATGAAAACGAAATGAAATGGAAAGAAAATTATTACGTTTTTTCAATGAATTCAGTCGACCAAATTTTACTAAATTTAATCCAGGTAAATAAAAATATGGTCTAAAGAATTTAATGATTATATCGGGCATTTTTTTGGTGTTAAATTAAGAAAAGAATTAAAGAATTAAATTGAAATGGAAACGAAATTAGGACGTGTTTTTCAATGAATTTACAGTCGATCTTCAATATAGTATGATTTCAGTTCTTAAACAGATTCAAGATCGTCATATCAATATGATCAATTTTTGTTTAACTTTATGTCTGAGGCATTACATTGAATGAATTGTCGCCTAAATTTAAAAGCATCTAATGTTATGTACTTTTATTCCTTTTAGTGAAGGTGTAATCTGTTTGCAAAAAGGTTACCACAAATTAACATATTAGTCTTTATTTTGCATTAACTTTGGGTAATGATAACTATCCGACGCTCTTAAGTTATCATTTACCATTTAAACTTATACGATGCAGTCTGTAAAGATGTTTAAATATAATCTTAGATGGTGTCTTACTATAGTCTCCATGTAAAATTGTCCATTAATTTTTAAAGTTTAAATCTTGTTTCTTTTCTTGTTGCGAAAATATATCCGAAAATAGTATTTTTAGGTTAATTACAAGAACAGCTGAACTTGACTAGCTAATTAATCATTTTTCATAATCACTTTCCTATAAACACTCAACAAATTGATTTTAATATTTAATTTTCATTTGACCATGACATTAGCTTTAATCAATAGTTGTCTTATCGGTATTACCAATTAGGTCAGTGTATCAAAAGAAATAAATATTGTTTTCTTTCAAAGCCTTTGAAATGCTCATTCAGGACATTCATTAGTTGTCTAATAATAAAGTAATTAAACTGTCATAAGTTAAGTTTGATTAATATATGAGACCTAACTGAGAGACTTAAATGTATCGAAATATGCACTAAATAATTGCTCAATAATAAATTGTTATTTCTAATCAATATTTAATCTGGTCACAACTGTCCTAAATTGCTTATTAAGCATTAGCCATAGGTAAAATAAAATTTCTATATAATAACTAAAAGTGAATTTGTCGAGGTAACGCATATGTTGTCTACGCAAAATTATGTCATCATATAAAAATTTGTAAGGGAAAATTACGCTAACCAACAAGGTTTTGTACTGGAGCAACCAAATATCTTTCCTAAGTTAATTTTGTGGGCTGAATTGGAATCTGTAATTGGTATTTCCCTATCAGGTTTTTATTCGTTTTTCCAATTTGAATTCGGCGTACCCAGATTAGTTAAAAAACATGTTTCGTTTTTGCAGTCATTTTTTTCCAAATTTGTATACCAGTGTTATTTAAGACTGATGGTACATACGAGTACTCAGCAAGGATTTTATTGGGTTATCGATTTTTCGGTTTCAAAAGCAAAGTTAAATAAAACACACAAAAAGCTATGATTTTGATGAAACTTTTCATTCATTATAATGCTTGGATCTTGTCATTATGCACGAAATACAATGTAATTTAAATGACAGCCTCTGTTTTGATTGCAACAGTGAATCCTTTTGAGGTAGTTTTCTACCACCTTCTCACACATTTCAGGCGGTATCTCGGCGATAACTCAACGATTGTTGGTTTTCTAATACTCCAACCTTTGGGGATTATCCGAGTAAGCATAGACTTTGACCTAGCCCCACAAAAGAAATCTAAAGCCGTCAAATCTTATGATCTTGCGGGTCAATTGACGTTATCAAAACGTGAAATTACGCTTTCTGGAGACTTATTATGCAATAGAGCCAAAATCGGTCATGTTGTGTAGCTCGTGCCACCATCTTCTTGATACCAACATTTACACAGCGTCCCAAACGAGTAGACTCTTGGTTCGTTGAAACCAATAACTTTGTTTCGTCCTCATTTACTACCAGCCCCATTTTCATTGGCAGTCCCAACACTAGGATCGGATGCAGTGTTCTGATAAGCCGCTCATCTTAAATTTAAATTATCTTGAAAATACTGAAGAAATTTTATTTTTTTTACTTACATGGAAATATATATTAAATTAAATTAAATAGGCCCTGAACGATCGTGACAAGATTGTTAAGACACTCAACTATTATTTGTACGGCAGTGGATTCGAACACCGATACAGCCACATATATTTCCTTGATCGGTGGCCACCTCGATGTGCTAACGAACGCTTCGAATAGCCGAGAGAGATAAAATTAGTAATAGTTTCTCAAGCTATGGTTTAGAATCGTCATTTAACAGCAGGACCCGTTTGGAAACTCCAAAGATGGACTACATTTATGCTTACTAGATGGGAAAAACTCTGCAATATCCTATTCTTATAAATGGACATTTTGTCAAATACCGAGTTGTCTCATCAAGAGCGGAATGCTTCTAATGGACATGCCAATTTATAACCAGAGATCGGACAAATTTATTTTTACAAAATTTTCAAATAATTAGAAAAATTTATTTTTCAGTTTAGTTTATTTATGAGGGATACCTTACAAGAACTATTTGAATTACTGCCTGCTTTCTATCTAACCAATCGCGAGTATAATAAATTTTATTTAATAAAGTTTTTGTATAATATCTTCCACTACCAATCGAGTGTACAAAATAGCAATAATCAAAGAAGACAGTCAACTTGACGTTGACTTCTAATGGTCTTTGACGTACTTATAAAGACTTCGACCTAGTTGGTTTTCCTAATTTTCGTATCAAACCCATAAACCTAAGTCTCATCACCAGTAATAATCCATTTAATGAATATGGGGTCAGAACTGAATTGTTCTTCATCGACATTTAAGCGACTGAGTTTTTGGAAACAATTCAAGATTTTCGTGACAATTAGCAAAGTGTTTCAAACCCAAACGTTTTAGACCTAAATTGATCTATAAGAAACAGACTAAAGACCAGCTAGATACTCCAAGAACAAGGACAATGCGGTCTTATATGGAAAGACGCGAAAACAACAACTGCCAACAGACTTGTATTGCTCTCAAACTCAAATGACGATTTTCAGTCACCATTAACACTCTTAGGAGCATGAAGCTTCTATCAAACATTTCCATCTTCCTCTGTTGGCCGTTGTTGTTTTCGGATCTTCCCACGTAAGACCGCATTGTCCTTGTTCTTGGAGTTTCGTGCGTTTCTAGCTGGTTTTTGGTCAACCCCGGCTTCTTGAACTTTGAAGATTCCACTCTTGCGCCATTCTTAGGACGCTGTCTGACTTCTTCTTTCTGATGGTCTGGCGGATCCAACTCTATTTTCTTACTTTTAATTTGCGTTAGAATAGATTATTCGTTGGTTAGGTTCCAAAGATTCGTGTTGCTGGTATTGTTGGGCCAAAATATCCTGCGTATGATTCTAAAGCACT
>JAHXMU010000589.1:62093-78682 GCA_019455685.1 Philornis downsi
TTTAAGATCCAATGTTAAAATTCGTTGCAAACTTCGTCGCGATAGTTGTAAGACAGACGATCTCTTGTGAGTCGACATTAGTGGATTTCCTCGTACTGACTCCATAACTCTCTCAACGTTGTCTTCGGTCCTAGATGTTCTTGGGCGACCATTTGCTTGTGGTTTAAATGTTGAACAGGTCTCTTCAAAACGCTTTACCCATATTTTAATTAAATTAGCACTCGGAGCTTCACTAATTCGTCGTAGTCCATATTCAGCACAATATAGTCGCCTAGTAGCAATATATGAAGGAGAGTTCTCGTAAAATGCGCGCACGCAAAATGCGCGACGCTTCCCGTCGAAGTGATTCATAGCGACTAAAACTCCATGAGCCCGCCAACCCAACGATGTAGGCGCCCCCCCGCCCGCGCCTTTTCTACCCCGCAAAAAAAGATGATGCAATATGTACGTTCTATTGCGCCACCATGTATAATCGGTGCAAAAGAAACAAACATAACTTACTATCGTAAACGTAATTCTAGAAATTTCCTATTTATATATAAAGAGAGAAAGAGATTACATACATGATGGTTAAATATTCTGGGAGTAGTCTTAACATTCTTTGTTGAATACACACTAAGAGAAATTACACTTGCATAAATAAGAGTATACATATTTACAGAATAGTGCTGTTTAATATAAACTTACTTCTTGATTGTTCTTATTTACATAACAAGTAAAAAAAGAGATAACAGTAGATCATATAATCGTTTCTATCTTAAACGATATTCTAGAAATTTCCTATTTAGAAAGATATTAATTTCATAATGGTTGAATATTCTAGCAGCGGTCTTAACGATCCTTCTAGAATATACACTTAGAGAAGTTACGGTTTTATACATATACTACAAAATATAGAATATTTCGAAGAAAGCATCAATGTGAGCTCTAGGAAAACAGCTTCAAATACTTACAACATGTTTATTGTTAGTAAGGGTTATCCATTTAGTGATTTTAAAACCGCCAGTCTGGCAAGGCCATCAGCTGTTAAATACCTGTCATCTGAAGTGTCATTTATTTAGCGAAAAGTTTGTCATTTACCAATGTGAATTATTTAACAACCGAAGAATGCGTAGAATTAGTTAAAACTTACTACAAAAGTGATGATTCATCCCTAAGCTTCCAATCGAACAAAATTTTCGTCAGTGACGAAGCTCATTTTTCACCCGAAGGTTACGCCAACAAACAAAATTGTCTCATATGGGGCTCGAAGAACCCGGAAGTGATTATAGAAAAGGCACTGCATCTGGCAAAAGTGACCATTTGGTGCGCATTATGATCTGGAGGTGACATTGGAGCCAATTTTTTCGAAAACTGCCTCAAAAAGATCAACTGTTACAAATAATATAGAGGCAGTCATCTAAATTATATTGTATTTCGCATATTATGGCAAGTTCCAAGCATTATAATAAACTAAAATTTCATCGAAATCACACTTTTATATGTGTCTTATTTAGCTTTTCTTGAAACTGAAGAATGGACAACTAATTATTGTAAACTAATACCAGGTCTATAAAATACCACTCAAACAAATTAGTAATAAAAAATGTTACTAGCACGGAGTCTTAGTTAGCAAAATTTTTTCCACAATGTTAAGAAAATCTTAAAAAATTATATAAAGTACAATAAAAAGAAATGCATTATTTCACCAACAGATGGATCTTACGTTTAGTAAGTGCGATCGGATTGCGCTAGATGGCATTAGAAAGATATAATTTCAAACTCAGAAAACTATTCAAATAGTTTTGTGTTTACTTGACTCACTATTGTTGGAAAGCGAGTCAAATGTGGACATCAGCAAAGAGAAATTCTGGCACATTGTGCAGTTTTTTTTTTAAGAATAAATTGAAATCGTAAGCCAAGCGGCTAAAAATGTTGATAGTGTTTATGGTTCTGATATTATAACAGCCAATCAGACGCTATTATGGCTTCCGTACTCTCAATTTCGATATCAAAGATGAATCACTCTCTGTTAGGCCAATTGTTGAAAATGTCAATAAAATATTGGGAGTCGTTAAGTTCCACCACCTTGTGGCTAATGTTCCAATTGCATAGGAGTTAAATGTAGCACACAAAACCATCTGGAATTGAGTAGGTTAGGTCAGTGTGGCAGTCTGAGTAGACAGACTCACTTTGACTATATAGTCCATTGTGATAGCAAGGAAACTAGAGATATGGATATCCCTAGTTTCCCCCGTCAAACCATTTTGAACGCCTCAAGAAGCTCTTAAGTCGGATAATATCTATATAGTCCAGATCTCCTTGTCCCTAAAGAAATAATAGCCCAGTGTTCAAGCCCGCCTGTTTGCCAGGGCGGGCAATTGCAGAGGAGGTGTTCTATGGACTCCTCCTCCTCCTCTTCATCCTTACAGCTCCTGCAAAAGTCATTAGTCTCAACCTTCAATCTCACTGCATGTCTTCCAATCAGACGGTGTCCTGTCATGACGGATATAAACAATGAGATGTCAGGTCTTGATAGCGACAGCAGTGAGTGTGAACGCTTTAGATCTAGGCGAGGCCACATCTGTCTGGATTGATTACAGCCTCGGACAGACGCCCACCTACGATTTGCTGCTAAATATGATCTATTTTGCAGTAGAAGTTAGCAAGTGGCTACAGGTATGTCCACGGACTCCAACTCGCCTAGAGTCCGTAAGGTTGCCCCTAGTCTTGCCAACTCGTCCAACCTGCAGCTCCCTGGTACGTCCTTGGAATGGAATTGAGTAAGCCTGGATACAAAAAGTAGCTCGATTTATGGGCGCCATAAGGTTTAACGGTTACAAGCTTTATGGACTGAATTTCCATCCGAGAATCGTTGCTGAATCGCAACAAAATCAATCGACTACATCGTGATATGTGATGAAACGTGAATCACTTAAGACCACATGAAGTCAAAACGGTGGTGGCCGAATAGTAGTGAAGCGGCGCAAGCGATGGCTAAGCCAAGATTGGCGATCTGGAAGGTTTTGCTGTTTGTATGGTGGGATTGACTGGGATTCATTTACTATGAGCTGTTCCTCTACGACAAATTCTTCACTCGGCTCTATACTGTCAGCAAATGGTCTGTCCAAAGGAAACAATTGTACAAAAACGGTCAGCTTTCTGTAAATAATAGAGGAATTTTGTTCCTTCAAGACAACGTCAGATCACCCATATCGATAATAACTCGCCAGATGCTCTGGGAGCTTGGTTGGGAGATCCTTATGCATCCAATTTATAATTCATATCTGGCACCAAGTTATTATTACCTATTCTATTTAAAGCGAATAATTTTTTTTCTATTTTTTTGTATTTGCTTTCATTTTACTGAAATTTATCAATTATAGTAACCTCACAACATGTTTTGTGTTATCTCTCGTCATTTAAAAGGTTAACTTTGTCAAGTTGCCAACAACGCATTACCTTAATAATCTACAAAAAGTTCACATACAACAAATAACCTTCTTCTTCGCTCTTTACTTCTTTTGTTTGCTAAAACTTAAAACAAAAACGCACACAAATCTTTATAAATTCACCCAAGGAACCTTTTCATTTCTTATACCAGCTACTTGCCATCATACTCTCTACCTTCCAATGAGGCATTTAACAATCACGTAAATTGCATTCGTTTATCCCTTACGGTGGCGTTGAAATGAACAACACGTGGCAGTTCAACAATGGGGACTCCCTCACTATTGTAGAACTGAATGGCAGTTGTCGTAATACCTTTAGAGGAAATAAACAAAAGAATACAAATAATAATGTGAATATGATTAATAAACATACAAAAAATTATGCAAATTTTTATACAATGGAGAACTTCAAGGTGTTTGTGTGTGTGTGTGTGTGTGTGGACTCATACAAATCAACCAAATGTCTAAGAATGGCAAAATTTGTATTTGGGTTAGGGAAACGCCTATAAGCATGCAACACAAAAGTTCTTAGGAAACACCTAGCATACGATTTTCAATCGAAAAGGACAATACAGAAATATGAGTGTTTAGTGCAAACAAGAGAAAAACGACGATGTTCTTTAAGACATTTTTCGTGGAAGTGGCAGTGTTTTTTTTCTCACTACAATCAGTGAAATTATATTGAATATCTTGTATTAAGCACAAAACACACTTGCCTAACACCCTAGTTTTGCTTGATTTACTTCCGAAGAATCTAAATCAAAGGTAAGTGTTTTTGTAGAAACTCGTGCCATAATACATTTCATGCTCTGTATATTTCAGAATTAATTATCCTCTATACTTCTACATAAGGTTAAAAAAAACCAGGTGAACTTAATCAGTGATGAACAGGAGAAATTGTTCTGGTATTATATAATTCTGGCACAGTTATATATTTAGTTCAGATATCAATGAGTTTTAGTGCAACAGCCTAAACAGCCTCTTCCGATGTCTCCAACAACCGTAAGACCACATTTCAAAGGGGTATGGAAAGAGAGGCTGAAAAGATATACCTAAAAAATGATTTTCTTAAGAGATCTTGTATTTGAAATCGAATCAAATTGCATATTCCAGCATTGCAGAATATTTTAACATGGGAACTATACAGGTTTTCCAGATGTGACTATGTCGAATCAAATGGGTTAAAACGTAAAAGCTTGAATAAAAAAATTATTTCAAAAAAATCCACAAAAAAAAATCTCATTTATAAAAAAAAATCTCAATAATCTGAACAACTACGAAACTTACACAAATTTAAAGCAAAGATGGTATAAAGATATTAACTTTAAATATATTTTTAAAGATTTACTCCCAAAAACAGTTTCATATTTTAAAACCTAGTAAAATTGATATCATAACTTTTTTCGAAACTGAAGGTCCCTTCAGTCGATATAAAATATTTTAGGCCACAAGTTTTGACAACGGGATTGTGTTGACATTTTATCTTAAATCCGCTTCCTTAAGTTACTCAACCTTTCTTCTTTTTTGTCAAATGCATTTTTGAAATTATAAACTTTGCAAAAATTTGGCTATTTGGTGAAATGTATTCGTATATCGTATTAATTCAGAGGGTACTTTCAGTTCATATAATATGTACTAAAAAGAAATCCTTAATTTTAGAATGGTATTAAAGGCTTTATTTAGCATAGTTTGAGTGATTCTAATTAGGCCAAATATGCCCCAGTAGGTTCATTAACTTTTTACCAATCTACAGGTAACTTCATTACAGCTCTCTCCTTCTTTTGAGGCGATTTTTACACCAGCAAAGTCATTCTCCATAGCCGAAAACAGGTGGTATTCACTTAGCGATAACTCTAGACTATAAAGTGGCTGCATAAGAAGCTCTTACTCAAGCTCCCCGAGCACCTAATAATTTACCATCAACATCCTTAGCCTTGCGTTGCTTTGATGAAGCACAATTCCTCTGCAATTAGCCAAAGCTGGCGGGTTTTGGGCGAAGTGAGTAATTCATAGCAGATGATTAATTTCCAATCCCACCAATTACTTTGTAACGTCTTCCTGGCCGTCGATTTTGATTTGTGCACCTTCAACACCGGCTCACAGCATTTTGACCGAGACAGTTTGCGCTTGATAGTGTCATATATGGTACACTTTTCATTACCAGTCACCATTCACCACAAAAATGGGCAGATTTTGTTTTAATTTAGTAGCGATTAGCAGAATTGTAATTCGGTCCATAAAATTTTATTTTATTTTATTTTTTTTTTTTTTTTTTGGGTAAACTAACGTATGGAAAAGACATCAAGCTTCTTTTTGTATTCTGATGTATTCAGATGATCTCAAACAATTTTTTGTACAATGTTTAGGTCCGGGATAATTGAAACAGTACACACATGACGGTTATACTTGGCTATCTTCATTATTCTATTCACATTTTCGACAATTAGCCTTCCAGAGGTGTGGTGCATATTTGACACAAAAATTAAGTGGAACGTAGTCGATCTAAATAGCGTATGATTGGTTGCTTCAATATCAGTATCATAAACGTTGTTTAATTTTTCAGCCAGTGGCTTCTCCTTTGGTCGGAGAAAAACTATAAAATGTGGTGTCTCTTTACCGGTGTCCATTTTTAATGTGGGCTCAATGAATTCTATGTAGGGAATTAACTAAATTATCTAAGCAGTAATTTAATTATGAAATCTTGTCTCTCTAACGCCATCTACTGTGATCTGATCGCACTGATACGATACTAGATATAGAAGAAAGCCATCTATAGGAAAAATTTTGGACTTCTCTTCACTATACCAATAGATCGATTAATCATAACATTCGTTAATTGTAAGTACAAATGTAATTATTGCAAAATGAATGTATCAGGAAATTACATATATGAAATTAAAATACAAGTAAATTACAGAAAAACCACAAAATATCGGAAAATGTTGATGAATTTTCAGCATATGATCATATTTTGTGTTGTCTTTTGCACAAAAAGTAATACAATCGCGGTCACGATCATCTACAATTAATCAGAGTCTACTAATAATCCGTCTTTCAGCAACACAACAAAAAATATTTTTCCAAAGACAAAAAAGTTAGGAAAAAAATATTTTTGTGGACTATTCCGAGGCATTTGCCTACAATTACAATTTTATTGTAAAACTGAGACAAAGCCATAAATTACAAATATGGTCCTAGTGCTGAAAAAAATTCGTCATGTTATCGTACAAGATTAGCTACAATTTTACGAACAATTTTGCCATTTTTTTTTTTTGCAAAAATATGGTCACCTCAATGGGAGAATGACCTTCTGACATTTGCAACGACTTTTTTAAGATAGCTAAACTTAAAACGGAATTTTTTGCAATGAGCAATTTCAAACTAACCAAGAAATCAATCTGCTGAAAAAGTCAGCATTTCGACACTCCTAATAGTATGAAGTTATCAATTTAGTGGTTTTGAAAACCGCCAGTCTGGCAAAGCTGTCAGCCTCAATGGCAGAATGACCACTAACCAAAAAATCAATCTTCTGAAAAAGTCAGCATTTCGACACTCCTAACAGTATGAAGTTATCAATTTAGTGGTTCTGAAAACCGCCAGTCTGGCAAGGCTGTCAGCTGTTATTATTTAGTGAAAGATGTTCTATTTACGAATATGAATCGTTTAATAACCGAAGAAAGCGTAAGTGTAGTTAGATCTTTCTACAAAAGTGGTGATTCGAACATGGCCTTTCAATCGAACGAAACTTTCTTCAGCGATGAAGCTCATTTCTCACTCGGTGGCTACGCCAACGAGCAAATTGTTGCATATAAGGATCGAAGAACCCAGAAGTGACTGTTTCTGAAAAAATGACTGTTTGGTGCGCATTATGATCTATAGATATCATTGGTCTTATTTCTTTTCCAAAACTACCTCAAAAAGATCACCTGCTGCCACCAATATAGAGATGGTGATTTAAATGATATTGAATTTCGACTGACTGTTTGGTGCGCATTATGACCTATAGGTGTCATTGGGCCTATTTCTTTTCAAAAACTGCCCCAAAAGTATCCACTGCTGCAACCAATCTAAAGACGGTGATTTGAATGATATTGTATTTCCACTGACTATTTAATACACATTATGATCTATAGGTGTCATTCGGCCTATTTCTTTTCGAAAACCACCTGAATAAGATCTACTGCTGCCACCAATCCAGAGACGGTGATTTAAATGATATTGTGTTTTGACTGACTGTTTGGTGCACATTAAAGTCTGTAGGTGTTATTGGACCTATTTCTTTTCGAAAAATACTTCAAAAGAATTCACTGCTGCAACCAATCCAAAGGCGGTGATATAAATGATATTGTTTTTCGACTGACTATTTAGTACGCATTATGATCTATAGGTGGCATTCGACCTATTTCTTTTCGAAAACTACTTCAAAAGGATCACCTGCTGTCACCAATTTAGAGACTGCGCATTATGATCTATAGGTGTCATTGGGCCTGTTTCTTTTCGAAAACTACCTCAAAAAGATCTACTGCTGTCATTAATCCAGAGACGGTGATTTAAACGATATTGAATTTCGATTGACTATTTGATACGCATTATGATCTAAAGGTGCCATTCGGCCTATTTCTTTTCGAAAACTGCCTCAAAAGGATCCACTGCCGCAACCAATCCAAGGTTGCAGTTTTTTAATGAAATGAAACTTTCATAAAAATCATAGCTTTATGTGTGTTTGATTTAACTTTACTCAAAAAACGAAAAATGGATAACGTCGAATAAACAGAAATTCAATACCTTTCCCATAGATGGCTTTAGTAATGTGGATTTCGCTGTATAAGTCCTATCGGGTCTTGCTAGATGGCGTTAGGAAGATAAAATTTCGTACTTTAAAAACTACTTACTACATTTACTACATAACTTTAACATTATATAACTTTACTTGAAACCGAAAAATGGATAACGTCGAATAAAAAGAAATTGATTATTTCTCCCATAGATGGCTTTAGTATTGTGTAGATTTCTCTGTATAAGTGCTACCGGGTCTCGCTAGATGGCGTTTGGAAGATAACATTTTATACTCAAAAAACTAATTACTATATTTACTATATAACTTTACTTGAAACCGAAAAACAGATAAACCATATCATACCGAAAGTGTCATTATCTCAGTATCACAATGCACATCTTTAATGGCACTATTCAAATACCGGGAGATAGCATTCTACCAATACCTGCATCATTTGTTATAAATGTTATTTAACGTGACCGATTTAGAATCACTTTTGGTATTCAACAATCCATCAACCATTCCAGTCAATGAAATTTGTATTCCCAGCAAATCGCACTTGTTAACAAATACAAGATATGCTACTCTAGAAATAAAATACTCTCTTTCAATGACCACTATTACTCTAGTAATAATGCCTGCCTTCCATTCTTATATTCCTTTTCTGTAGCATTTTATAGAAATTTTCTTGTCACTGAAATCCTACTTATTGACTTAACTGTGCCTTAAGAGTATTTATAAAAAAAAACAAGAACTAAACCGAGCATGCGGTTAAATTCCTAAAGAAAAAACCATTTCAAAACTGATTACACGCCGTAGAAAACCTTATCTGTGCCATAACACGAAGAAAAATCATGCGGCTTTTACACATAAAAAACAAAATGCTAAAGCAACTGCGAAAAGAAAAAACTTATTAAAAAATAGTATAAAATAATAATACTAAAAAGAAACCACAACACTTAAGGAAGAGCCCGCAGAAAACAAACAAAGCAAAGCAAATGTACGCTGAGAACGCCGCAAACCACAAAGGTCAAAAGCCGCTTGAAGGACTGTCTAACTATTGCGAGAACTGAACGAAAAAAACAAAAAACACTTAAGAAAAAACTCCTCCTAACTATCGCAAATACAAATACGACGAGAGAACGTAAAGGAAACATGAAATTCAAACCGAACACGAACACCTCAAAAGTTTCTACATAAAGGATTTCCATTTCACTTCACTAAATGTCTGAGCGGCCGTGTTTAATGCAAAGTTGAGTAAATGAACATTGAAAATCCTTTTCGGACCTGAAGGAGGCAAAAGAAATGACTTAAGTGAGTTCTGTGCCTGTACATGGTTGTATTGGTGTAGAGAACTGCGTGTTCGGCTGGTATAAATTTTGCACATTTTCCAAGCGATAAAATAAAATTTAATTGTAGACCTTTTGAGAGAGTAGGCAAAAAAAAAATACGTTGTTTTTTCTTGCAAATACTTGACGGCGGTCGCAAAAACAGCGGCAGTCATAGTAATAATAATAATGATCCTTTCGGTAGCGTTTTTAGAATCCTTTAACAATAGCCATTGTGTGATATTTAAATACTAAGTTTCCTTAAGTTGTTTTACTGTTATATGTGTGAAAGAGAGTTTCTTTATTGAACACACACACACACACACACATTAAATTACTCATACCTAAAGAACATTTCTTCAACTTAAGGAGGCGTTTTTTTCTTCTTTTATCGCTGCCAGTATACTGTACAGGTGCAAGGAAGGATTCCGCAATAAAAATGTTAGATGGGCGGTGACGTTAGAGGCAACATTGTTGGGGTGTAAATCCACGCAGATATTTTCTCACAGAAAATTCAGGCAAAGGGTATTCCATGTACATGATGCCGCACCAATTGTGCTACAATAAGAAATTTAAATAATTTTTCTTTTTTTAATTAATAATGTCATTTATAGTTTTATCGTATAGAAAGTTCAATTTTATTTTATTTATTAGCTAAAAAAAGTAATATCTATTAACTAATTTGTTTTGAAGATGATAGACCGTAATTGATTTCTATGCTCATTCACGCATATGCGATATTTGATCAAAAAAATTATTCATTGCGGATTCGACTCAGTTATTGTTTTAACGGACTGCTTCAATTTAGTCAAATTATTTAGTTTCGTTTTGTACATCTCTTGATCGACACAACCCTAGAAGAAAAAGTCTAGTGTAATCAAGTCAGGTGGACTCTTTGGAGGTCATTAATTTGGGGATATTAATTTATTTGGGAATTTTCATTAGAGCTTCTCCATAACCGTTCTAAATCAAATGCTTGCTAGCTGGAATCAAATGCTGTTGAAACGGATACCTACTTGGCCCATTTCTACGGAAAAAACTCTTTCAACATCTTTAAATAACGGTCCCTGTTGGCCCCCGTTTTTTGTTTGTAGCACAGTCCATACACCGCCCTGTGCAAATACTATGCATGATGGAACTTTTCTTAGTGACAATTTAGATTATTCAAATGATTGTTTATAAAATGTAAAATTTTCTTTTGATTTTGATTGATGCTTAATTACAGTGTGTGGATTCTACTTCAAATGCATTAGAAGTTGAGTTTAGTAGGTCAGTTTGGACGAAGCCAAAATTAGCGACATTTGTGCAGTAAATTGTTGGCAGAATGACAAAAATTATTTTAATACACGAGAGAATAACACGTTTTCTTTGTTGAATAATATTTGAAAAATAATGAAAGTTTGCAAGCCACATATCGCAAATTTCATACTCGTACATAATAGTGTATAACTGGATCTATTCCGAAGGGAGGAGTTATTGAAAAGTTCACAGAAATAGCATCAATTGATGATGCTAAACCCCCTGGCGGTTCAGTAACAAGCCGTCCAAATGCTAATAACCAAGCAGGACGTGAGTGTGTTGTTGAAACACACATGAACATTGAATCGTTATGGTAGACTAGAATTGCAAATTTCAAGAAGCTCTATAGAGCTCCGTAAAAAGAGTATGCTTTCGAAAGATCTACGCCTTTATCCTTATAAAGTTCAAATGATGCAAGAAGTTAAACTAAACAACCATATTTAGCGAAAAAGGGAATTAAATGGATTATTGAACATCAACAAGTGGATGTTGATTTTCCGAGCAAAATCACCCTAAGCAATGAAGCTCATTTTCACCTTGATAGCTTCGACAATTGGTAAAATTGCCACATTTTCGATTTAGAGAACCCATTTGAAATTATTGAATTCGTTCATAACGCATAACGCATCAGTAATAATTACTGGCGAATTCTTACTATTCAAAGAGGATGATATTGATGACTAAACGACATGTGGTTTCAACAAGACACCGCTACATACCATACAACTCGTGAAATAATTCAATTGCTGATTGAGACATTTTCTGGTCGTGTACTCCCTCGTTTAGGGAATCATAGCAGGCACCCTAGAAGTCGAAAGTTTATGCCAAACGCTCACAACCAGTCGTGCATTGAAGGTTCAAGTAGAGGAGACCATTTCTCCAATATAATATTGCATACATAATTCATAAACAGACATTCTACGTATTTGACGATTCGATTAATAATAGAATCTTACTTAACATTGGGTTATCAATTTTTCCATTTCAGGTAAAGCTAAAGCTATGATTTCGATGAAATTTTTATTTTATTACAATTATATCATTATACAATATAATGCCATTTAAATGACCACCTTTGAAGTAGTTGATCCTTTTGAGTTAACAGCCCAACCAGTCACCTAATCCAGATCCAATGGTTTCTCGACAATCACTCCTGATTTCTTGGAGCCCTATATGCAACAATTTTGCTTGTTGACGTAACCACAGAGTGAGAAATTAATTTAATATCTGAAGAAAATTTTGTTCGATTAAAAGCCCACGTTTGAATCACCACTTTTGTAGTAAGTTTTAACTATTTTTACGCATTCTTTGGTTGTAAAACGATCCATATTCGTAAATGGCAAACCTTTCACTAAATAAATAACACTTCAGATAACAGACAGCCACTAAATGAATAACCCTGTACTAATATTGCATGAACTTCAGTACACGCGAACTCTAGGGAAAACCCTTATGCATCTTATGTTATTACGTTTTCTGAAACAAATGAGAGAGGTATCGAAATTCAAAATGTTAACATTGACATTTTCCTTACAATAAGCTCCTGTAAGAATAACAATGGATTAAGTTCAACTTGTCTTATTTCCAGCGGAAATTCATATTTTTTGCTATTATTTAGTAATAGCCAGACTACGGCCAGTGCGGTCTCCCCATCGTGTTCGGAATGGGAAAGTTGGAAACATTACTGTGGAATGCGAACTCTGGGACTACACCCATCATTTAAATTATTTTTATAATAGAAGTCTATAAACTGACATACTCGTATATGAAATTATTTATCATTGGGAGCACAGACTGTTAAAAACTGCCTTGAAATATCATTTGAGTTGAAAACGCAAAATTTTAAAACTTGTAATTATAATTATGCTTTATGGATGCCGATCTTGAATGGTCAATATGGTCAATATTCAAGAAATATATGCACTAAACATAGGGCTATCCATTTAGTGGTTTTAAAACAGGTGGTCTGGCAATGCTATAAGCTGTTAAATACCTGAAGTATTATTTTTTTAGTGAAAATGAATTGTTTAACAACCGAAGAACGCGTAAAATTAGTTAAAACTTACTACAAAAGTAATGATTCATACCTGGGCTTTCAATCGAACAAAATTATCTTCAGCGATAAACATCATTTCTCACTCGCTCACATAACCATGTCAACAAGCTGAATTGTCGCATATACAGAAGTGAATGTGGGAAAGCCATTGCATCCGGACGACTGCGACTGTTTGGTACGCATTCCGATCTGGAGGTGTAATTGGGTCTTATATTTCGAAAACTACCACAAAAGGATCCACTGCTTTAACCAATTCAGAGACGGTCATTTAAATGATATTGTATTTCGTAAATAATGTCAAAGTCGAAGCATTAATATGAAATAAAAATTTCATCGAAATCATAGATTTATGTGTGTTTTGTTTAACTTTACTTGAAAACGAAAAATTGATAGTCCATACAACTAAATTTAGACGAATACTATGTCCTTTGGCAGTAATATGGATAAGTTTGACCGGTCCAGTTGTTAGGTTAGGGGTTATGTCAAAATTTACATAGGTATTATCTAGTTTTCATGAAGTTTGTCCATAACAAAAGTAAAATATATGAGCAAAATATCATCGAATTTGGAGATAACTATGTGGCTTCTTTAAGCAATAATACCCAAATTTGGGCTTTGCATTAACCCCTTTTTGAATGAAATTCAATTTATACCCAGACGCAATATTTGAACAATACAAATATTTGAGCAAAATATCGACCAACATGGCAAATTTTCAACAGAGTTTCAAACCCAAATCATCAAATTTGTTTTCATATCTTTTAATAATTGCGACATATTTTACAGTTTCATTACAAAAACACATGGACAGACCCTGGACATCGTCAAATTATTGGGCATATCATTTACCTTTTTCAACGTAATTCAATATTTGCCCAGACGCAATATTTGAACAATACAAATATTTGAGCAAAATATTGGCCTTTGTGGCAAATTTTCAACACAGTTTCTTTTAATAATTGCGACATATTTTACGGTTTCATTACAAAAACACATGGACAGACCGTGGACATCATTAAATCAATTTAAAGTTAGACTCTGAGGCGATTGGGTGTTTCATTTACCTTTTCCAAAGTAATTTCATATTTGAACAATATAAACATTTTTGTAGTAAATTTTCAACAGAGTTTCTAACCCAAACCGTCAAATTTGTTTTCATGTCTTTTAATAATTGCGACATATTTTATAGTTTCACTACAAAAACACATGGACAGGCCGTAGACATTGTCAAATCAATTTAGAGTTAGTCTCTGGGCCGATTGAAATAATGCCGTAGCCTAATTGAGACTACATTCTTGTACCAGTCGATTCTGAATATTGTGATTACTGATTGCTTTATGCGTTGAGAAGCTAATTAAGGTAATGTCAACCATTTTGCTAAGAGTCTCACAACATGGTTCACTATTCATTTTATTTTCCGATATTTTCCGGTGGTCTCACGAGAATGTAAATAATTTGTCTCTATTACACTTGGGTTACCTTCCTCCTCGTTCTAGGACATGGATACAACATGTTTGTTCCTTAAATTTCTTTAATATTTCCCTTCGTTTATCCACTTGTTCGTTGTTTCTTGTTCTATAGTTTGCGTTTTTTTTTTACAAGTGGTTGTTCCACTCATTTTAGTACTTTACAATCAAGCTTTTGTACTCTTAGCTATTTAACTTTGATTATTCCTTCGTCATGTTCACGTTGGTAGTGGTTTTACTATATTAGGTATTATTGGTCCCAGCATGTTAGTCCATATGTGCCTGACCGTGTATGTGTGTGTGTGTGTGTTTGTGTGTTTTCTTTTGTGTAAGGTGTACGTGCGTGTATGTGTACAAGTTGATTGTATTATCACGGTCCTAATAGTGGACGCTTGCCAACCATCCGTTTTAGTTGATAACTTGTAGTGTCTGGTGTTGGTTTGCGACGGGTCCTTTCTTAACTTAAATCCGTCGAATGCAAAGAAAATAGAAATCAAATTGTTTGGTTAACAGTTTTTCAATACGGGTCGGTTGCCGGCTAACACGTTTCAAATGAAAATGTTTGAATTTTCGAAAATTTTTTCACTAAGGAGGTAAGGATTAGATGGGCGATTATTCGAGATTGTACCGAAGAGATATTTTATAGTCGCAGTATAGCTAATGGCAACCATTGAAAAATTTAACTGTTGTGATATTATTATATCAAATTCGTTTTAATTTATTAGATGCCTGTAAAAAAAAAGTTCCATAAATAATATAACAGCACTAAATTTTGAATTTCATTTATTACGAGAGCGGGCAAACAGACATTTAGACAGCCCCACAGCCCCGAAGCAACTGGCTAAGTTATTGTAAAAAGAGACTGATAATAGGCAATATGGCCTATCTTCAATACTTTGTGGATAGTAAGACCAATATGCTATAAATGGCAGAAAACTCACGATATGCTTACAAGAACACGTATAGTTGAACACGAATCTGTTAACGGAATAGAACAACGATAAAACTAACTATGCTTTCGTTATAGATATTATACATAGCCAGCAACCAGTGCAGGTAGTCACCACCTTGGTGCGTAGTTATTATCAGGTATGACACAAATTTTAAGTTTCAAGGGATAAAATCTAGTTATTAAATAGTCAATTCATATGTACTTCAGTATATCGACTTGTATGGAACAAACGAAGAGATCAAATGTACTCCTTCAAAAGTCGAAACTGATTGGTCTTAAAACAATTACAAAATATTTTCTTCCTAAGTAGTTTCTACCACAAGCTGAACAATTTTTAAAACCAACTCTGTACATTCTTTTTCCATCAGGCGACATTTTATGTATTATACTAAGTCTCCAATAAAGGACTTGGTATATTAGAAATGTGTTAGCAATTCTACGGTTAATGGAAATATTTATAAAATTAGTTCTTATGCCCAAATTATTATGATTTTTAACATCATCTTATAACTAAAATAAATTAATGTTATAAGACGGTGAATTTTTCATAACATATTCGATTTATCCGTGGAAAATGATTGAAAATGTCCCCTCAGTTTCCATTGATTTCCATATATTATTAACTTTCCCATAGCAGAAAATTTCTATTGATTTCCATATATTATTAACTCTCCCGTAGCAGAACATTTTCTTTGACAGTACTGGCCTTTAGTGGGTTAAATAAATCACTATTGCATGTAGAAAATTAATTAAGTACAAAAACCAAAAATCAAGCTTTACGAGTTGTCGCCAGAAGCCCTTATTACATATTCCACAAGATTACATCACTTCAAACAAATTTTTATAAACCTTTTATTTTTTAGCAAGTTTACACTTTTATTCAATAAAGCTATGAATCCTTGAACTTGAAATTAATTTGTCTATACCTTATTTGAAGCAGTGTTTGAAGAACCGTTGCTGTCAAAATTAAATGAAATAAATTACATGCAGAAATCTCTAGGAGCGAAAAATTCAAATCCTAAAGACTTTATAAATTCAAATTTATGAAAAAAATCAAGAGTATTTTAAATTTCATAAAAATATTACGAAAATCTTCAAAAATCTGCTCAGGAATCGTAATGTAAAGAAGAGTAAAGCAAAATCAATTATTTTTCTAACAACTAGATTTAGTAATCTGGATTTCACATTGTATGAGTGATATCGGGTAGCACTAGATGGCGTTAGAAAGATAACATTTCGTACTCGAAAAAACACCCACTTTGTGCTATTTGAGCGAGGAC
>JAHXMU010000589.1:80480-135972 GCA_019455685.1 Philornis downsi
CATTGAAATATTGAAATGCTTAAATGTGCCCGCCTTCGTATAGTTTACAATTATCTGCTCCTAATTTCTTTTCCACCTAAATTTGCTTATTTAGTCTCCCTTCCCTTTCTATTTTTTCGCTTCCTTTATAGCATTTTTGTTTAATTTTTATGTTTGATATCAATTAAAATAAGCTGTTTCCCGTTACAATATCCATTGCCTCCACGGGGATTAGTATCCTTTGATGTTCCTTAATTACATTTTCAGTAGTCATGTATTATAGCCACAATAGCGATAACAACAACAATAACTATATGTACGATATATAAATATCCCTGGTATATTCATAATTCCCTTCTAAGTTTTCTCATAATTATAACTCAAATTCCTTTGAGCCTATTCCCTGCCTTTTTTGGTCTATTCGTTCGTCCCTTTTTTTTCTCCTTTCTTGTTTACCCATTGAATTTGCTTTTCTTTCAAACTTTTCGACTTGATTACATGTAATACCAGTACTTAGTCGGGTGATTAGAACACTTCGCCCCTGCCTATGGCCAGAAGTTGTTCGTGTTCTGTTTTATTTCATGTTTTTGTGTCTTTTGGGTTTTAATAACTGGTCAAATTCTTTAGGGGTTGTAAATATTTATGATATATTAGGTTAGTACCCTACAAATAAATGATAACGAAAGGGTCACTGATATGTTTAATAGGAGTATAAAGAATATATAATACTATCTGTTGGTCTGCTTATCGGTTTTACGTCAAGCAAACTTCAGCGTTTGCTTCAATATTTGAAACCGAGACTCTTTATCCTTGTATAAATTTTGTACGTTTTACTTTTGAATCAGCTGGTGTATTCAAAATGTGATCAGTTACTACGCTTCTTTGGTTAAAAAAATTTCTGCTATATTCTGTGATACACTCAGATTATTAAGAAGTTCAATGTTTCCTAATTCAAAATTTTCTATAGGGTTTTTCAAAAATATTCTCTCCATTTGAAAGTAGCACTTATGAAAATCGCAAATTTAATATATTTTGACGCCTTTTGTAACATTTTCGGCGATTTGATTACACGAAATTCAATTTGTTCAATACAAACTGTTGTTTAATACAAATTGTTTAAAAATTGCTAATTCACTTGAAATTAACTTACAAAATCGAGTATTTCAACCAAACTGTGTGACAGTTCGTGCTGAAATTTCGCCCAAATAAAAATTGTAGTTGTATGGTAACAAAAATAATTTTGACAATCCCTTTAAGCACACATTTTAAGTAATAAATTACCAATATTTTTTTCTTTTTGGCAGAATGTAAATGCTGTTGGTAGCGTCGGTCCAGTTTTGTAGCTGTCCAACTTTCCGGCTATCCGTTTGTTATATTATATACCGGATTATCCATTTCTCGGTTTCGAAAATAAAGTTAAATAAAACACACATAAAGCTATGATTTCGGTGAAACTTTTATTTCATTACAATGCTAAAACCTTAACATTATGTACGAAATACACTGTCATTTCAATGACAGTGGATCCTTTTGAGGTAATTTTTAATCACTTTTTCGCACATTTCGGGTGGTATCTTGGCGATAACTTGACGAATGTTGGTTTTCAAATGCTCCAACGTTTGGAGATTATCGACATAAATACGATCTTAGACGTAACCCCACAAAAAAAGTTTAAAGGCATCTAATCTCATGATCTTGGTGAGCAATTAACATTGCCGAAATGTGAAATCACGCTTTCTGGAAACCACATATCGTCCAGTTCATAATCTTCAATTGCAGGCCAAAAAAATCGCATATCATACAATCATAGCGCTCTGAATTAAAATGCGGATTATTCGCCACACCTTTACTAACGGAAGCGATATTTTAGGCAGCACATACATTATGATTATGACCATAATCACCCCGTAACGTTTAAATCACCACATCTGTAGTAAGTTTTAACTATTTTTATGCGTTCTTCGGTTGTCGAACGATCCATATTCGTAAATGGCCAACATTTCATTAAATAACTAACTATTCAGATGACAGATATTTAATAGCTGACAGCCTTATCAGACTAGCGGTTTCAAAACCGCTGCGTAACCCGTATTATAATATTACGCCTCAGAAAAGCACTGCGGAGTAGAAAATGATATAGTTTCCATAACACTTTCACCCTTAGGAATAAATATATGTATCATTTGATACGGCGAGAAATGTAACATGCAGAAGGAAGCATCTAAAGTAACAAGTATCTTTTGATTCACTGTGTTTCTTGACTTTTTAAGTCAATTCAGCGATGTCCTTCTGTCTGACTGTCTGGCTGGCAGTTTGCTATACAAGATAATTATCGTATATCTTCATGGGATTTGGTTAAATTCGGAGCAAATCGTAATCGAAATACGAGTTTGAAAGCCGAAAATAGTCCGTGGGAGCTAAATCTAGCAAATAAGGTGTGTGATGCAGTAACTCAAACTTTAATTCATTAATTTTGATCATCGTGGATTTGATAAACGGTTGATGTGTAAACTAGAGTATTGTCTTGATGAAATAACACTTTCTTTATTGCCAAATGTTGTCTTTTCTCCTTAATTTTATCACTTAAATACCGCAACAAATTAGCATAATATTTGCCGTTGATGGTTTTTCCTTTCTCAAGATAATCAATAAACGTATATGTAAATCCATGCTAATGCCAAAAAACGGACGCCATAATCTTGCCTACAGATGGAACCGTCTTCGTCTTCCTTGGTTACGATTCTCCCATTCCAGTCCACTGCTTTGACTACTTCTTTGTCTCAGATGTGAAGTGGTGGTCCCATGTCTCATCTATGTTTACAAATCGACGCAAAAATTCGGCTATATTGCAGTGAAACATCGCCAAATACTGTACTGAAACATCTTCACGATGCTGTTTTTATTTTATTGACAGCAAGCGCGGCACCCATTTTGCGCACAACTTTCTCATCTTCAAATCTTCGGTCAATATACGATGTATAACACTTTTTAAAATGTATATCATTTCAGCTAGCTCACGCACAGCCGACGATCATCCAATAGCATTTTGTAAATTTTCTTAACCGTGTGTAGCGTGGACACTTCAATTGGTCAGCCACTGCAGGGTTCATCTTGGCCGCATGTACGGCCTCGTCTAAACTCATCTACCCAATATTTTACAGTTGTAAAAGAAGGAGTAGACTCCCCCAGATTAGAATTAAGTTCGGCTTTAATATTGGTTGGACTGAGACTTTTCAAGTGGAAATATTGAATTACATAACTGTAACCAATTTTTTTAGATTTTTCTACAAATGTTCACTGAAATCGTTTACTTTTGATGGCTCAAATAAAAATACTAAACAATGTAGCTGCTTGAAACTTAAAATATGTGTTTTATAAGGTTGCCACTTTTTACCAAACTATTTTTTTTTCAAATTACTGTCACTATTTATAGATCAGGTCGGCTAACTTTTAGACCGTCTTCGTAACTTTTACCTCCAGGATCAGTTGGATCTTGTACAGGTGCATAATCAAGTCCCAACACAAAGTTGGAAATTGTTCATTTGCATGGCGAAGAATCGACTGCTTTGGATTCTGCTACACACTTTCGTGGTGATACTCTGTCTAACTGACGTTTCTTTGACATCTGGTGTTGGCTGGTTATTTATTAATTGGTCTTCTCGAATTTGGCCCCTAAAACGTTGGAGAATTGACTTTGAAGGGCCACCGCGTCTAAACGTCAAAACGTTGGAGAATCTACTTTGAAGGGTCACCGCATCTGAAGTCAAATAGGTGCATTGAGCACAAAGTTTGCACTAACACCAATCAGTCGTTTCTTTGACATCTGGTGTTGGCTGATTACTTATGAATCGGTCTTTTCGAATTTGGCCCCCAAAACGTTGGAGAATTGACTTTGAAGGGCCACCGCATCTGAATTAAATTAGATGCATCGAGCACAATGTTTGCATTAACGAACTTTTATTTTGGTACTAATTTTTTTTTATTTGCTGCTCAATTGTGTAACTTAATATGATGATTTAGCAACAGTATATGAACAATAAAGCAGATCTACTGTCAATTACAGACGCCTCCAAAATGACAACACATTCACTACAGGTTGTCAACATTGATTCGACCTATTTGAATTAGTATGTACGAGTATATGACATACAAACGAAATTAATGGATTTTTAGTCGGCTACTTTAAATTTTAAACAAAGAGACTGTATAAATCCTCATTTCTCTCTTTTCACAATTGTTTCTTTGTGTATTTTTATCGCTTCATTTCTACTTTACAGGGTATCTTAAAGCCGCTGCCAACTGTCTTTGTTTAACTTCTCCCATTTTGCCCGCCTGCTGCTTGCCTTTCATATGTATGTGTACATATGCCCGGCTGTGTGGCGTTTTTTGTGACGGCGTTCTTATGTTGTGGTAACTTCTGATTGCTATGACAATATTTTGCCCTCTATATATCCTCGAATATACTCGAGGTTTTCTTTTTTTGTTTCGTTGTTTTCATATCATCGCGTTTTTTCCATTTTTTCCTGGGGGTTGGTGGAAACGAACAGCAGTCAAATGACATTTCATGGCTTGTTGTTGTCAAATAAAAACAGAATTTGTAGTTCGTATCTTTTTTGTTTTGTGCTGTCATTTGCTATGTCCACTCGCAGGACTCGCAATAACACAAATCAAAAAAAAAAAAAAAAGAAGCCAAAGTTGAAACTGAACATATCGGGGACTGCTTTATTGCATAGAAAGAGAGAGAGAGGGGAGGATTGTCAATCAGTTCAGTTGTATTGGTCGGTTGCTATTTCACATTTCGGTATTGATTGAAGGTTTGAAGGATATTTTAGTGTTTGTTATTGAATTAAATATTGGCTGTAGTGAGTTTTATGTGTTTTTCGGTTTTTTTTTTTTTTTTTGCTTTTTTTTTTTGATTATTTGTTGCTGAGTGATTGTTATGTTTCGCTTTCACATAGTTTTGAAATGTCAAATTAAATGTGAATTTGATAGTAATGAATTGGAAATGTATTAGTTAAGACGTCATTTTAATGTCAGTGTTTCGTGAACATAACGATATTACAAGTGATTTATTTTCTATTAGAGAAACAAAGAATTTGAAATGATATTACAATGAAAGAGAGGTGAAATGTTGCATCCTCTGTGCAATTTTAATAATCTTATTAAATGACCAGTAGTGTGAAGTGCAAAATTTATCTGAATATGTAAATTTTATATTGAACAAAAGAATGTTAAAACTTTTTAATATCATTAACATGGTGGCAAATTCATAGCAAACATATCGAAATTATCTATAAGTGGACAATGTAATATTTCAGTTCTGTAAGTGTATGATTAGAATTACAAATATATTTGCTCAAACGTCAAGGAATTTATTTAAAAGAACGTAAATTACCTAAAACAGGTTTCTAATCGATATTTAGTAAAATCAAATGACTTTTTTTGGAGCTCTATTTGTTTAATTAGGGAAATATCTTTCAAATCTAAAAACGAAATAACTCAGAAAGCATTCCAACATTTTTAGTGTATTCCTCCAAGCACTGTAGTTCAATAAACGCAGTCTCTACTGAAGTTCTTACATCTCAAGATTAATTCATAAAAAAGAAAACTAGTGAAAGGACAAAATTAGTGTCTTAATGAAGTCTTCTAAAATGACAAACGTTCGTCCAAGAGAAAATCTTCTAAAATTGAGAACGTACTTCTTCAACAAGGCCTCTTAAAACGACATACGCAGTTAATAAACCAGTTCTTTTAATCTTATAAAAAGATGTCAAAGGAGATTTTGAAATTGACTGGCATACTCAGTTCCTTCTAGAAAGAATTCAATAACTGTAGACAGATCTCCCATGTTGCGAAATAAAAATAAATAAAATTTCTCAAAGATGATTCTAAACCCTAAAACCGAGACACATCAGCGGGTTTTCTAAATCCTCAACATGTTTATACAAAAAAGCTCAGAAACAATGATAAACTTAATGAAAACGCCTGAAAATTATGTACACAAAAAGGTTTAGAAAAGTGTTCTAAAAAAAGGTCTTTCTTAAGGAGACCTTGCTCAACAACAGACATGGTTAATTGTAAAAGACTTCGACAGCCGTGGTTTCTACGAACGCCTTCCAAAACGCAGCCATTGTTCATCAATATACTGGCCAAAATCTTCTAAGCTGATAAATTCAGTTTCTAGAAAAGTCTTTTGAAAAAAGTCATTCTTAAGCAGACCTTTCTCAACAACAGAGATGGTTTATTATAAAAGACTTCGACAGCCGTAGTTTCTAAGAGAGCCTTCCAAAACGCAGCCATTGTTCATCAGTATACTGGCCAAAATCTTCCAAGCTGATAAATTCAGTTTCTAGAAAAGTCTTTTGAAAAAAGTCATTCTTAAGCAGACCTTGCTCAACAACAGACATGGTTTATTATAAAAAACTTCGACAGCCGTGGTTTCTACGAACGTCTTCCAAAACCCAGCCATTGTTCATCAATATAATGACCAAAATCTTCTAAGGTAATAAATTCAGTTTTTAGAAATAAATTCAGTTTTCAAAGAAAATATGGTGAAAAGAGGAAACTATTAGCTCAATAGAACAAACTTTATTTCAGGGGAAAATTTTCTAAAACAGCAAACATACTTTTTCAACAATGTTTTATAGATCGAAAAACGCAGTTATGTAACCAGTTCTTCAAATTCTGAAAGAGAATCGTAAAAAAGATTTGATTTGTTAAAAAGTTCTCCCAGAACTGTAGATGAAACTCCCTAAGAAATAACGAACGAAGTTCCTTAAAGAAACTTTTCGACTCTAAAAGTGAGACATTTCAGCAAGTTTTCTAAACTTGGAAATAGTTGAACTAAAAAATTCTTTAATAACAAGAAACGTAATGCCCTCATGAAATTTAAAACCTCTACAAATTATGAGCACATAAAGGCTACTTTAAAAATTTTCTAAAAAGACTTTAGTAGTTTCCTAGAACAGTTTTCTAAAATAGTAATTGTTGCTCCCTGAATTGGTCTTTTAACAGTAACGACAGTTATGATTTCTTACAGGGGTCTTTTACAATGATGGTCATAGTCCGTCATTTTACTGACAAAAATCTCCTCCCGGAGCAGATGCAGTGAATATTTTAAATTCATTGTAAACTTAATTAGAAATGAATTTTTTAAGAAAACTTTCCGAATTGACAAACTAAGTAAATTAATAAGTTTTTCAAATCCTACAAATCGCTAAAAGAATTTTGAAAGCAAAATTAAAACTGCTTACAGAATTACTTAAATAGAACTTCTATAATGACAAACAGAGTGCTTTAAGAATTTTTTTTTTTTTTTTTTTTGAAAATGCGAATGAAATACCTTAACGAGGTTTTTAAAGCTTGAGCAGCAAACATGCTGGCAGGTTTTCTAACCTATGCAATGCAATATTAAAAAGTTCTGAAACTTTGACAAATGGAATGTCTTAAAAAGGGCTATAAAAACTTGAAATTTTTTTGAAAATTATGTTATTAAAAGGCCATTTAAAGGCCATGAAAGGACATTCAAAAGAAGCTTTTCTGAAAAAAAAAATAATTCTGAAATCAGTTCCTAAGACGATCACTGCGGTTTCATTAAAATGGCTTCAGAAACTGCCATCTTAGTTCCCTAAGTAAATTTTCTAAATCGACAGCTTTTGATGCCAGGAAGGCCTAACAAAATGGCGAATGTTGCGGCCCCTTTAAAAACCATATTCTAAAACTACTGTTGGTGCTTATGAGGAATGTTCTCTAAACAACAAACGTTAGAAGAAGAAGTCTGATAAAAAAGTAAACGTAGACACTGCAATAGTTATCTAAAACAACCGCAATTCCTTCAGGAGGGCCTTAAGAATATTTTTCAGAACGACAATTGCGATTCATTAGGAATGACCTCAAAATATCGGTCGCATTTCCTTTTTTGTACAATGATTTTGGTAATTCCCTAAGAAAATCTTTCAAGACAACTTCCGTAGTTTCTCGGTGAAAAATCGTCTTCTTTTATGAAGACCTTTTAAAAAAAAGAGATGTGCTTTCTTAAAAATATTTTTCGTAAAGAAAATAGTTTCTTAAAGATGTCTTCATCAACTGCATTTGCCGTCATAAAGATTGTCTTCTAAAATGACGGATGTGGTTCTTTCAGAGGGTCTCCTAAAACAATGGTTGGTGTTCTTTAAAACGATTTTCTAAAATGACATTTGTGGGTCTTTCAGACTGTCTCCTACATTGACGGACCGTCTATAATACAACAATTACTGATACTTAAGATGGTCTTCTGAAACAACGGTCATTGATTTCTAAGACGGCCTTCTGCAACAGTAGCCGTTGATACTTAAGAAAGTCTTCTACAGAAAGTCTTCTAAATTAAAAACAGCAGTTTTTTATATTAATAAAGAATCACAATTCTTATATTAGAAGGCTCCCTAAAAAGCCACAATTGCCTTTTTTAAATACCTTCTTAAGAAATCAAGGCAGAAGATTTTACCGCCCTGGTTTCTTAATAAGATAATTAAAAAAGGCAATTGTGGCTCTTTAGGGGGGCGTCTAAAATAAGAGTCATAGTTCTTTATGAATGTTTTCTAAAATGGCGGCCATGGTTCTATATGTATATGTAGAACCTTCTAAAAGCCGTTTCTTTTCTTAAGACTGTTTTCTAAACAGGTATTCATAGTTGTTGTAATATTGTAAAACACCCATCGGGATTCTTTAGGTAGGTTTTCTAACATGAAAGTTGTGGATCCTTAACAATATTTCCGAAAGTAACAATGATAGTGACATTTAAGGATTTATAAAAATAAAACAAGTGTAATAGATGTGAGTTTTTGGACTTGATATATAATCTAAAAGTCCATGCGCGATTAAAAATCTGCAACAAAATTGGTAGCCATCCTATCATAAGAACTCTCTAAACCAGTCGTTGTATTAAAACTATTCTGTATTTAAGGATAATTAAAATGAATTCTACTGTCTATTTATAAGTAATTTTTGGTGAGTCACTTATAGTCCTGGTAGGGTTATAGAGCAGCTACGTTAATGACGAGTACCCAGCACAAAGAGGAAAATGCTCCCATTACAAAGTGCGTCACCTGAGACGTCATAGGCGTACAATCTCTAAACGCTTTTACTCATATACATGTAAACACATACGCATACGTTAAAATTGTTTATCATTACTATTGTTATTATCTTATCAGTTACTTTTAATAGCTGACAGTGTCCTGTTTGCACAAAAGACTTTCATTAAAAGTTCATTAGTGAAGTTTTCGCATAGCTCATTGAGTAATGAGTTATAGAGCCACTAGTTATTACTTGGGTGGTTTCTTAAAGAAAACTGCAAAAACTTCATTATTAATGTATTTATATTATTAAGATATATGGAGTCATATAAAATTTATTTAGTCAGATATTTTTGACAAATTTAGCATGTAGTGCATGGAGTTTCTCAACATTTTGCCAACAAAATTATTCGAATTTATATTATAGAGTCACAATAATCTATTAAGTGTAAGGAAGTAGAGAAATCTTTTAGATTCAATAAATTGTGTGACAATATATAAAACATTTAATTGTGAAATTAATTGTATAAACAAAAAGTTTGTTTTACATTGCACCACTTATTTGAAGAAAATAATTCGAAAATAGCAAACAGTATTACTTCATTAATACAATTTGCTTACCTATAACACAGATCGGCAAAATATGACTTTGTGAAGTTTAAACAACTATCATTGTTCCGTAAAAAGATATCAGTAAGGGCGCCCATTAAAGTAGCTATTTTATAACATTAAGAAGACCTTCCAAAATGAAAATAGTTATTCTTTAAGAAAAACATTTAAAACGCCAAGGCTCCAAATGAAGGCTTTCTAAAGCGACCTTAATAGTCCTTTAAGAAATTTATTTAAGACATAACCCCTGTTGCTTAAAGAGCTCTTCTAAATCGAGAATCGTAGTTCCTTAAGCGCAATTTTTCGTTCCTTAAAAAGTTTATATAAGACGCAGCTGGAGTTCCTTAAAAGAGGTATTCTAAAATGAGAATCATAGTCATGTAGGTCTTCTATACCTAAATTGGCGGTTCTTTAAGACATTTACTAGAATATCGTTTTGCGTTTTAGAATGAAAACTCTGATTCCATAAAGTGTTCTGTGAGATATCAACCACCCTCTGGTTACTCCAGAATTTCATCTTTAATGACAATTAAAGATAATTAATTAATAATTAATAATCAATTACGTAGAAGAGAATTCTGATTCTTTAAACAAGTCTTCCAATTCGGCCGTCATAGTTGCATGAGAGATTCCTTTCTACAACAGCAGCCAAGGAGGTCCTCAATTACTACAATCCTGAAATGAAATACATATGTATATATATGTATTTATATATATATATACATATATATATACATACATATATGTAATACATATATGATTGCTTTTCTTTGAGCAACTCAAACAAAATATTCGTGATGAAATTAATGAAATGCCGCGTGAAATGTATGAGAATATAATGAAAAATGTGCTTCCCAAAGGACTCACATTTGTGAGGCTAACAGAGGCGGACATTTATCTGATATTGTATTCCATACATAATTGCCGATTGATCCATTCTCTTTCATTTAATCAAAAATTGTACAAATTTTAAATTAAAAATGCTCTGGAAGGTATACTAATTTCATTGTATATAATTTTTGATTAAATGAAAGATATTTTAAAGAAAGAAATTTAATGGATACAAAGGTGAGGGGTTTCCATTGCCCAGAACCGACTATTCTGTTTGTTCACACATCCATTCAAATGAAAGTGTGCCTCGTCACTCATTGTGATTTTTTAATGAAAATCGGGGTTGTCATGGGCCAGCTGTAAGTGGTCTAGTGGAAGAAGCTCTTGTGTCAACTGAATCTTAAATGGAACCAAATGCAAATCCTTGTGCAAAATTGTGGCCAAAGTTGTTCTTTGAAGACCAAGCTCCTGAGCACGGCACTGAATTGAGGTTGATGGATTTTTTTGAACACCTTCTTGAGCAGCAGTAATGTTTTCAGTCGATCTTGCAGTACGTTGTGGTCCATGCTTGGCCCTATCAGCTGCAGACCCTCTTTCTTCGAAATCATTCACTACACGATAAACAGTGCGTCTTGTTGACACGTTGTTTCTCCCAAAAATTTCACGTAACTTTCTTATCGTCACAGTAATCGATGAGTGATTTTGATAAAATGTTTTTATCGAACATTTTTCAATAATAATTTTGCTACGTCTCCACTTCACGACTGCCAAATATGAACTGTCAAGACTAATGTTTACCAAAATGGCGGCAAAACAAAGTAGTATGTCTTCCCGACGGACACCCTGTATATGTATTATAATATATTATTATTATTATACATAACATATTATAAAACGAAATTGACCATTTGCTATGTAGGTTTCCTATTTTGGCAGTCCCTGATTCTGAAGAGGATCTTCCCAAATTATCAAACTGGTTTCTTAGAAACAACATCTAGAGCGCAAAAAGAGGTTCCTTAAGAACATTTCGGTCCGTTCAAAAAGCTTAAAGCTGATTCGAATAGTTCTTAATGTGTAGTTCTCGATAATGTTCAGAAAGTTTGTATTTCCTCAGTATCGTGAAATATTTATAGTAAAAAGTTAAGAAAATTATGGATTTCTAAGAATGTTGACGTCACATACTCCACATTGAATTCACAAGTTTGAACAAAGGTATTTTCGTACTTTTTTATCTGTTAAAGAACTACTTTTACAAAATTTGAAAATCTATAAAGAATACTAAGTTTGAGACTCATTATGGAACGCATTAATATAGCATTAAGAGTTGAAGAAGAAATTAGTACGAGCTTTTGATAGTGACATAATATTCTCATGCTGCCAGTTTTTCGATTTAGCTATCCATGGTAGCCACATAATTTGGAAGGAATTATCATTAAATTGAAAGTGTGATAGATTTTTTTACAGCCATTATACTAAGTCTGGTGGTGATGATCCATGGCTGCATTCGATGTAACTATAAAAACTGTTTGGTATTATAAGAATATCGTCATGTTATCAATTTTTTTCAAAAAATGACCAGAATAACAAATCTTTTTCAAGATTTCCTAGATGGCTCTTTAAATTTGTATCAATATACGGTTTAGAAAACCTGTTTTTAACTTAAACTTTGGTCAGCAAACACTGAAAAAACTCACAAAAAAGGACGTAATCATTATAGAGAACCACATCAAATAGAATCCATAGGTTATAAGTTTTTATTAATTTTAACTGTCATTTTTCTTGAAGCCGCGAGATTGATGATCATAACGATTTACTATACAATAATTCGGATTTCATTAAAATTATTTATTAGGCATTATAAAGAGCTTAATATAATTTTATGTTATGCCATATTTATTAACTTTGCAATGTCATAATGTAATTTTTTTATTATTCTCACTTAATATCTCGTCTCTTCCAAATGCACCAGCACAATTTTCCATTCGACACTGCCCAAAACAAAAATATATTTATTTATTGGTAATTTTCCTCTTTTTCTCTCTATTTTCTTTCAAAAACACAAAAATGTAATCTTAAAAAAACTTCATTTTAATGAAAAAACAAAACAAAAACAAAAATTTGCCAAACACTCTACAGAGTAACATATGAACAACACTAAAATCTTATCCACCTTCCTGATTTATGGACCCCATTTGAAATCCAACTGATGAATGTGAATGTGATACTGTAAATATTCTGCACCATCAAAAAAGCAAACAAATTCCCAATCAAAACTTGTTCATAATTCATTAAAAACACAACCTCGTTCACAACCGAGATAAAAGAAACCAGCCACAGTCCAACATCACAGCATAGACATCAATGTAAATATCTCTGTTCTCATTCTTTTTCATTCCAAATCGAAACAACTTCACCACTGTCCACTGTCTATCATCTATAATACCGAAAATCATCCACCTGCAAACTGCAAATCATGAAACGTGCCAATTTAATCAGAGGCCAATGTTTGAGCTTAAGGTATGATGACACATCAGTGATTTTAACGAACATATTGAGTATATGAATTCCATATATGGAGGAATTCTTTGGAGTTTTAATTGATTAATTTTAACATTTTCCTTTTTGTTGCAGACCTCAAGGTAGCAGTAAAATGGATCGCTATGAGAAATTAAGCCGTTTGGGTGAAGGCTCCTATGGAGTGGTGTACAAGTGTCGTGATCGCGAAACAGGCCAACTGGTGGCGGTAAAAAGATTTGTGGAATCAGAAGATGATCCAGCTATAAGGAAAATAGCTTTAAGAGAGATACGGCTATTGAAAGTATGACGCACAGAACTTTACATTTAAATCTATTTTTTTTACAGGTGGTATGAAAAAGCAAGTAAACTTTAACAAAAATGTATAAGAAAGAACTAATTAATTCTATGGTGGATATAAAAAAAAACGTAATACAAGCTAAGACGAAGTATTACAAAGAAATTTGAAACCAATAGCAGACTAAGAACAAGTTTTTCTAACAAACAGTATTATAACTTCATTAACCAATACGATGTAACTGTAATTCCAAAATATGAATACATTAAATAATTCAGACCAAATGTTCTATAGAAAGATAAAAAACAAGTTATAAAAATATACCTTCCGAAAACTCTGGTTACTTCAGAAACTGTACGAGTTATTATTACATATATACTGAATGGAGAAGCCAGACTCACAAAGCCGATCCTATCAAATGCTAAAAATCCTTTCCACAAGAAACAGGAATCAACTCCAGATAAATCAAATATTAACAAAGAAAATACAACAAATTTAAGAAAATTTTCTTTATTTTTCAACATAAACTCCTTTTAGATCGATACACTTTTTCCAACGACATTCAGCAGTTTCTATACCCTGTTTATAGTAAGAACTGTCAAACTTTTTAAAATAGCTGTCAAGCAAAGACTTCACCTCTTCATTGTTAATAAATCTTTTACCATGGGCCCATTTGTTCAAATTTTGAGCACAATCAAGCGAATAAGGATCGTGATGAAGCAATTCAAACTTTAATTCATTAATTAATATTGATTTTACAACCAAATGAATCATTCTCATTTTAACCAAATTTGGGACAGGATAGATAAGTTTCGGCTCTGTAGTCGGCTGATTCATTTAGTTCACTGTAATCTTCACCGTATAAATTGAATGTCTGTTATCGGTTTTATCAATTTAGAGAGCCTAATGAAAGTCTTATAGTAAAATATAACGCCTGACATAACGTTTCTTATACGAAAGTAGAGCAAAAAGCCCTGATATCGAATCTCAAATTGTATAATTTGTAGAATAAAGCTCTTCAATGCCTAATACAAGACGTGTACTATTTTGTTGTATTTAAAATTAACACTCTGCTCGTAAAACAATTATTATCCTTATTTAGTTTGCTTTTTGCTGAGAACCGATACCGTTGAAATCTTCCAGTTTCCGTTTTTTTTTTTTTTTTTTTGGAAAAAGACTTGGCACATGCAAATCCTCAAAATTCCCCCTTACCGGATATCACCAGTAAAAAATACTTGATAAAAATTAAAAATATAATAAATTTATGCTCTTCATAGAAAAGCCAAATGCCAACTGTAACTGTTAACTTTTAACTGTTATCTGTTAACTGTTAACTGTTAACTGTTATCTGTTATCTGTTAACTGTTAACTGTTAACTGTTAACTGTTAACCGTTAACTGTTAACTGTTAACCGTTAACTGTTAACTGTTAACCGTTAACTGTTAACTGTTAACTGTTAACCGTTAACTGTTAACCGTTAACCGTTAACTATTAACTATCAACTATTAATTATTAACTATTAACTATCAACTATTAACTGTTAACTATTAACTATTAACTGTTAACTATTAACTATCAACTATTAACTATCAACTATTAACTATTAACTGTTAACTATTAACTATTAAGTATCAACTATTAACTGTTAACTATTAACTATTAACTATACACTATACACTATTAACTATCAACCATTAACTATTAACTGTTAACAATTAAGTATTATCTATTAACTATTAACCATTAACTGTTAACTATTAACTGTTACCTATTAACTACTAACTATTGACTATTAACTACTGGCTCTCGACTTTTGACTGCTGACTGTTGATTATTTCTATCAAGTCTTCACTGATCTTTATTTCAAAAAATTCAATTTTGAAGAAAATTCAGATCTTTAGGAAATACATAAGCGGCAATGCGTTTCATACCCAAACAATCATATAAAATGCTACGAATTAATTGACGACTTTCAGTCCGCATTTCCATATCTTGATTGATGTTAACTTCAATTGAAGGCATTGAATGTCGAGCAGAGCGAGCTAATTTTAGCTGCTTTTGAATATCCTGTACCACTCACATGCATCAGTCCTTGATAAAGTATATTCTCTGTCAGTCCATTCCGTAACATTATCAGTGATTCAGTACACAAACGTTTCATTTGAAAGTTTTATCCATTGTAAAAATTGCAAAATGAACAGATAAAATCAATAACTGTCAATAAACTAAATGACTTTTGAAATCAATAATCGTTTTGTCTGCAATTAATTCCCATTTCTTGTGGAAACGATTCTTAGTTCTTGCTAGAATCCACCTGCCTAGTCCGATTCTTCCGTTCTGTACGACAATGTTTCTTAGCGTTTTTAGGGAAAACGGAATTTTTGTTAGTTTTTTTCCAAACTTTTTTATATCTTTCTGTAGAACTAAATGAGGGATCGTGTTTAAACTACGCTTTAATATAGAAGACATTTGTGCCATCTCAATGACAAAAGAAATTTTGACAATCACACTTCCTAAGGTATCAATTTCTGTTACTTTTTTGACTGAATATGTATCTCTTTCAAAATGCGTCCAAATTGTAGATTTCATAATTAAAAAAATTCAAATTTTCCCGGACAAATTAAGTGAGGCAATGTGATAGTATGTGACAATGCCACAAACGGGCGAATTGGCTCTGTAGAAGAAAATGGAATTTTGCAAAGTATTTTCAATAATTCTAGGGCAGGAATTGATTTCAAGTGGAGAACTCACATACCGCTTAAATATTTGCTTGTGATTGCAGAAAAGTTGTAAAAAGCATTTGTTTTTTTTTACTAGAAAAATTGATAAAGTCGTTATATTATGTACAAAAGATGATCTTTTAGACAAGACCTTATCTTTGGCGATGTATTAAAAGTAATACGCGATGAAAATTAATGGGGAAGAACCAATATCGGTTAATGATCGCATGTTTTTAGTATTTGCAAGACTACTCTCATTCATGCAATATGAAGTTGTAAAGCATCTTTCAACTTTCACATTGTATGCTTGCAATTTAAATGTACTAAACCAAGTTCTCATACCACCTTAACATTTTTAAAATCACATAATCAAATCATCATTCAGTCATTCATTCTTTTTCAATTTAATTTCACATATAACTTTCATTCTCTACATATATACTTTCCATCTGTCTATATCTTTTCCCACACATGGTCCCTGTGGCATATTGTCGCGATGGTTACTGTTGCCTTCCATCCTGCATTGTTTTGTCACTTAGAATCTGAAACATCCAAATTTGGTTTAATTGCTTGAAGTATTTCGCCGCAAACGCCGTTTGCATTTGGTTTTCGAATTCTGTGAATTGACTGTGTTGCATGAGCTAGAGCGACATCCGCAGGGCTGTCCCGAACATTTGACCAAACAAATCGTGTATCAGACGCTGCAAGGAGTGGCATATTGCCACAAGCAAGGCTGCCTGCATCGTGACATAAAGCCCGAGAATATTTTGTTGACGGCACAGGGACAAGTGAAGCTGTGTGATTTTGGTTTTGCCAGGATGTTAAGTGAGTACAACAATTACACACACACACGCACACATATATATACATACAAACACACATATAAAGATAACAATAATACTAACATTACTTTGCTATTTTCTGCATTGTCTCTGCTCTTTCCTCTTCAATTCACCGATTTAAATCATCACATTCGAAATGAAATTCATCTCGTTCGTCCTTTCATTGTCGTCATTCTGGTCCTGTTAACGACAAAAAATAGGTCCTGGTGAGAATTACACAGACTATGTTGCTACCCGTTGGTATCGTGCTCCGGAATTACTGGTGGGTGATACTCAATATGGTACACCAGTGGATGTGTGGGCCATAGGTTGCCTGTTTGCTGAGCTGGTGCGTGGTGAGGCTCTATGGCCTGGACGCAGTGATGTGGATCAATTGTATTTGATACGCAAAACATTGGGTGATCTCCTGCCAAGACACATACAGATTTTCGGACAAAATGAATACTTCAAAGTAAGTGTATGTGGCCTTGTGCACTCTTGATAACATTCATTTATTAGTTTTTCTGGGAACTGCAATCTGTTCTAGGGCATCACATTACCAGTCCCACCCAATTTGGAGACACTTGAAGAGAAAATGCCAGCAAAATCATTGCAGAATCCATTAACAATAGATTTTCTGAAGGTAAGAGGAAGACAACATAGAAAATTAACATAATAATAAACAAAAATTTGTTGGTGCGAAGCTCCTGTGGTGTAAAGTATGGATAGTAATACAGCAACAAAAGTGTTGGTAAATATGGAAAAGTTTTCAAAACCACATGTTCAAAGCAAAGTGTTCAACCGGAAAATATATCGATTTTAATGGAATAAAGTGGCCAACAAATATTTTTGACAATTGCACTTGATGCACTCAGGTGATTACTAATATTGTTTGTACCAGTTCTTGGTCAATTCATAGTCGAAATACTATCAATATCTAGAACAAGTGATTGAAGCTCAAGGCACGATATACTCGTATGCACATAATTCAAATTGATTTCTCGAAATCCATTACCGTCTGGTCACAAAAAATAGAAAATAAAGGTGAAGAGATAGTACAGCCAAAAAGAGATCAGCAAAACTGTTAATAGGCAAAAAGGATTACATCGATTTGGATTGTTGACTGTATTGAAATTACTAAAACTAAAGCTTAATTAAAAGCATCATTAAAAAGGATTTGGAAAATTTCATATTTCTACCTGGAATTTACAAAAAAGAAAGGTGACAAAAATAGTGTAGTCAAAAAGATATCGGCAAAACTGTAAATAGGAAAAAAGGATTCCATCAATTTCAATTGTTGACTGATACAGAAATTACCAAAACTAAAGCTTTAATTAATCTTAATCTTAAATTAATCGCAACATCAAAAAGACTTAGGAAATATCATATTTTTACTTGAAATTTAGAAAAAAGAATGGTGGCAACAACAATTTTACCATTGACCAAGACAAACAGCTGATGTTTGAATGACCAAAAACAAAGTAGTCGATTCTGTCCGGCCGTGAGCTTATGATAAGAACGACAGAATACTCACTTTGTGAGTAATGGGTAACTAACTCAGAGTATGATTAATCTACACGCTTCTTCTAGGAAAATGAAAAATGAGTAGCGTGAACATGCTGTTACTCTATTCTAAGTAGCGAGTAAGCAATCATTTCTCATTTTCCACGACAAAGTATGTAGATTACTCATGGTTGGGTAAATGCGTACTCTGGAAAGAGTTCGCGGCTATCATTCTTATGATTATAGGCCTGATGAACACCCGAGTAGCTAACTAATCGAAACTGTATGTCCTGTGTATGTGAGTTAGTTTAAAAATGAAATACTTTGCAAACTCACTGCATGTGAAGAGCTCTTGTATATCCCATGGGATGCAAAGGAATTTTTTTATTCTGCGATAAAAACACTTTCCAAAGAGGACAATTAGAACTGCCTGCTAAAACAAAGTGGGGTGAAACCAAAATTATTAAATTAGAAAAAACATAATCTCGACGAATAGCACCGATGACTACTCGCAACAATAAAATAGCTTGAAAAACTATGGGCCAAACATCGTCATCTTGTAGGAACCAAATATCGTCCAAATCACAGATCTTAACTTAAGTAAGCAGAGTAGCACAGAAATTTGCCATTCTTCACAATTACGTTTAAGATGGCATCATTTTTGGAAATATATATATATATATATAAATATACGAAGGCGGTCCCAAAACTAGCTGGCATAATATGAAAAAAATGTTGTTTATTTTTCAACATAATCTCCTTCTAGCTCGATAAACTTTTTCCAGCGATATTTCCGTTTATAATGAGAACTGTCAAACTTCTTAAAATAGCCATCACCTGTAGACTCCACCTCCTTATTGTTGGCAAACCTTTTACTACCGAGTCATTTTTTCAAGTTTGGAAGTAAAAGAATAGTTAAAGAGGGATAAATCTGTCGAATAAGATGTGTGATGAAGCAATTCGGACATTTTTCATCTCCTAAACGCTGCAATAATTTAGCATAGTATTTGCTGTTAATCGTTTTTCCTTCCTGAAGATAATCAATAACAATAATCCCATGCGCATCCCAAAAAACAGACACAATGATCTTGCCAGCATATGGAAGCGTCTTCGCCTTCTTTGGAAACGATTCTCTCATTCCAGTCTACTGCTTCGACTATTTCTTTGTCTCAGCTGTGAAGTGGTGGACCCATTTTTCATCCATGGTTAAAAATAATGCGAGATTTCGGTTTTATTGCTGTGAAACATCACCAAACACTCTATTGAAACCTCTTCGCGACGCTGTTTTTACTCTATTGGAAGCAAGCGCGGCACCCATCTTGCGCACAGCTTCCTCATCTGGAAATCTTCGGTTAATACTTGATGCACGATATGTCACTTTTTGAAATGTCCGTCATTTCAGCTAAATAATCATTCAATACCATTTTATGAAATTTCTTAACCGTGTCTAGCGTGAACACCTTAATTGGTCGAACATTACGGTGTTCATCTTGGCAGCTTGTACGGTCTCGTTTAAACTCTGACACTTAATACTATACAGTCGTAAATGAAGCAGTGACCTCTCCTAAATTATAATCTAGCCAGGCTTTAATATTTGTTGGATTGAGACCTTCCACATGGAAATATTGAATTACATAACGGTGACTAATTTTTTCGATGTTTACAAATGTTCACTAAGATCGTTTATTTTCGATGGTTCATATAAAAATACTTAACAACGTGGCGCCTTGAAATTTTAAACTTATGTTTTATAAGGTTGCAAATTTTTATCAAAATAATTTTTTTTTCAACTACTAGCGCCATCTATACGTCAGGTCGGCTAGTTTTGGGACCGCTCTTATATGCAATCGACGGATGATTTTACCAGCTCTTAAACCACATCCAACCATTGTTTTGTTCAGATGTGAAGACATGTGATTACTTTTAGTGTTAAAATTCATTCAACATCCACAATCATGGGGTGTGAACAACTATTCCCTCTCTTAGGGTTGATCTTCAGCCTAAATATGGTAACTGTGATTGGGAGCACTGCCATTTCAAAAGGAATTTGCCTCATCGCTGGTCGAAACCAATAGATCTTCTCTCAAGGACTAAAATGGCGACGATAGGAAAGTTCAACAGGTTTCACTTCTTAAACATGTTGAACTTTATACTCTTTTGTACGAAATTTTTTACATAAAATAAGTCAAGCAAGCTGTTGAAATTAATGCAGCATCAATTTTTCATAGTCATTGCCTATACTGCTATAATACAGCATAATAATTCCTAGACATTGTGGTTAAGTCTTTTCCTGATAAAAAACTAAACAATGCTAAACAAAAATATAGTTTTTTTCATCATAAACCCCTTAGTGAAAAAAAGTATCTCTAATGGAATTCCCATTATAATTTTGCATCAAATATCTTTTATTATTATTTTATAAAAACACAATTTTTTACATTTAATATTCATCAATTTATTAACATTTGATGTCCTTAACTCTTCTCCCCCACCCCAGAAATGTTTGGACAAAGATCCTGCCAAACGGTGGTCATGCGAGAAACTGGTAAAACATTCATATTTCGATGACTACATTGCCAAACAACGTGAACTGGAGGGTGTCAGCTGTTTAGAAGCGGCCACACTGCGACAACAACAGCAATTGCTACAACAACATATGTTGCAGCAGCAACACTTACAGCAGCAACAACAAACTCAACAATCATTATTACAGACATCACAAGCGGCGGCAGCAGCAGCGGCCGCTCAAGCAGCAGCCCAAGCAACGGTTGTAGCTTCAACCGGACGAGATAAATCAAAGGTATACATTTTGTGTTTTTAATTTAGAATTAAGTTCAAGTTGTATTTTTTGCTACAGACTTCAAATACCTCACTTCCTTTACTGACTGCTAATCATCATCATCACCATCACAGCCATCACAATCAGGACTATGTGAAGTTGCAACCCTTGAATAAGAATTCAACGCTGTATCCAAGATCTGAACATCATTTACCTACCATATAGAGGACCTGTAAATGATATCAATTCTTAAGGAGGGGGGGTTTAACAAATGGGTTTATTTTTCTAATTGTATTATTTCCAAACGGATGTGTTTTATTTTTCAATTTTATGTGTGTTCAACGTGAATAAAGCACAATATTAAGTCATAACATATTTTTTTCCGGGACCAAACTGTTTTCTTGTCATCATGACCTGTTGTTCCGAGTCACGTAGCAGGGCCTAAGTGGCGGAACGAGGGAGGAGTGAAAATTAAGAATACAAATTTTATCAGCTATCTAATATTATCAGCTATATACGAGTAATAATACAATTATAGTTTTAATTATTTTTTTTTTTTTTTTTTTTTTTTGTAATAACCAGACTACACTAGAGCAATCCCATTATGATCGTTGCTGCCTATTAATCGAAGTATGTTCTGGGCTTGGCAGCAATTCTTGATCGATTGATTATAGGCTACGGTCAAATACAAAAATTGTAGTTCTATTGTATAGCTAATAGAATTATAGAATAGCTAGGGATGGTTAAACCAAAGACTGATCCCTATAATAAAGAAGATAAAAGGTTGGGAAATTAGCACTCCTATTTGGCAGACTTTCAAATATTTAGTAAAATTGTAGCCATTTAATGTATCATTTATTATAATTCCGTGTAAAATTAGTTAGTTAATATTATTAATTTTTATTCATAATTTCAAATTTTCATTTGATAAATTTCATTTATGGCAAAACTTACAACAGAATATGTATAAACTTACAGCGTTTATGCTTCTTCTAGGCACTCATAAAATGTGTCCTTGGTCTCTTCGTCTTTCTCTTCCGTCGGGGCATGTGCACAGATCAGCGAGATAAAAAAATATTTCACTTTGATGCGGATAGTGGTTGTACGATCACTTATAGGGTTAAACCGCGAGACAAGGTGTCTCAGTCTCTTTCCCACAACAAATCCACATCCGAATTCATGTCTTTCTGCGTGGCAGCTGTAGTAAGTGTGACATTTTTTACTCCGAGTACATCCTTGTCCATCGCATCTCCTGGATGGCGGTAATGTCAGCTTTATATCTGTCGAGGACATCCGCTAGTCGGATAGAAGCACCTTCTCTATAAAGAGTGCGGACATTCCAGGTGCATATCCTTAAATCTTGGTCCTTATAACGTTTGCGGGGGTCGTCAACAATTAGAGGGGTTCAATTCATTATTTTCTGCGGTATTTTCATGATAAAAGTTTCTTAATATGAGCGGCTTATCAGGCCACTGCATCCGATCTTAGTGTTGGGGCTGCCAACGACCACTTGGCTAGTGAGCTGAGTTTAAGTAACAGAAGTTACCTACTGACCTAAGACGCATCAGTGTTAGCACGCCATTTAGGTTCCTCAACTACAGCATTTATACTTACTTATAATACAGGGTGACACAATAGAACGTGCATATTTAAAAAATAGATTAAAAAATAAATACAAAATGTATGGTTAAAATAAATCTAAGGCATTGTAGAGTAATAAATGGAGTTTATTTTTTAAAAATAACATCATCTAAATGGTGACCCTCTCTACGACGGCACTCCTCTAACCGCAAACGAAAATTATTGAAAACTTTCTTCAGTAATACTGGTGTAATGGATGCGATTTCACCACTGATATTCTCCTTGAGCTGAACGATGTTTCTTGGATTATTACTGTAGACTTTGTGTTTAAGGTATCCCCACAAAAAAAAGTCAAGAAGCGTCAAGTCTGGACCACATGGGGGCCATGGGATATCACCCCTTTTCGAAATCAGTCTGCCAGGGAACATCTGCTTCACCACCGCCATGGAGTCATTTGATGTGTGACAGGTAGCTCCATCTTGTCGGAACCACGTTCTGGAATTCACTATTCTTGATCTTTCAATTTCTGGAGCCAAAAATCCGTCCAACATCTCAACATAGCGTTCCGTATTAACTGTGGCGATTTGGCCCCGCGCATTTTCGAAGAAAAGAGGACCAATTATTCCTCTGCCAGAGATTGCTGCCCATACTGTTACTTTAGGACTATGCAATGGTTTCTGGTGTTTGATTTTAGGATTTTCACTGTTTCAGTAATGACAATTTTGACGATTTACGAACCCATTCATAAGGAAATAAGCCTCGTCAGAGAAAAGGATATTGTCAAGATTGGAAAATCGATTAAGCATTTCATTAGTAAATGCAAGCCTTGCTATGAAGTCAGTCTCTTTCAATTCTTGTGTTAATTGCAGCTTATATGGATGTAGTTTAAGATCCAATGTTAAAATTCGTTGCAAACTTCATCGCGATAATTGTAAGACAGACGATCTCTTGCGAGTCGACATTTGTGGATTTCCTCGTACTGACTCCATAACTCTATCAACATTGTCTTCGGTTCTAGATGTTCTTGGGCGACCATTTGCTTGTAGTTTAAATGTTGAACCGGTCTCTTCAAAACGCTTTGCCCATATTTTAATTAAATTAGCACTGGGAGCTTCACTAATTCGCCGTAGTCCATATTCAGCACAATATAGTCGCCTAGCAGCAATATATGAACGAGAGTTCTCGTAAAATGCGCGACGCTTCCCGTCGAAGTGATTCATAGCGACTAAAACTCTATGAGCCCGCCAACCCAACGATGTAGGCGCCCCCCCGCCCGCGTCTTTTCTACCTCGCAAAAAAAGATGATGCAATATGCACGTTCTATTGCGCCCCCCTGTAATTTAAATAATAATTAATATTCAATTCAATATTCAATTAATATTCAATTTGTACTTCAAAAAAAAATTACTTAATTTGAATTGCAAATCAATGTACAGGACGTATTCAATCGTGAATTGTTTTTGTTTAATTATGCTGTAAAATTTAATTGTTACCTATTGGGAATTGATTAATTAATTGTAAAAAGAAAAGATAAATTGTAAAGTGACAAGTTAAGTTAGTATGCCAACAACGATACTTTTTTGCATCACATCATAGCGAGTAGTCATTTTTACCCTCATTTCGAATTCAACATTAAATTTACCTATAATAACGCGAACAGTACTTCCGTTGTTCATCAGTCATATCATAAGCATTACATGGTAAGGTAAAACTGCGACCCTCAAAGATCTCTCCACTATTTCTAATCCTTTGGGGTTTAATCTCTGTTTTTCTTTTCCTACCTAAATCCTAATACAATTTTGCGTTGTACGAGAGATATCCAACTCTCTCCAAACGCTAAAACAAATCGGCCCTTTCCCCCTTAGCACAAACACTAACGTTTGTTTAGAATACATTTATTATAATTATTATTATTATACGAATTACCAAAAAAAAATAACTAAAAATTTAGTTGAAATTAAATTAAATGCGAACTATGAGATTGATTTTTTTTTTCTATTTATTTTTTTTTTTTATTTTATTTTATTTATTTTTATTTATTTATTTTTTTATTTAAGCTATTTTTGTAATTGTTGCATGGGGACTACAAGTAATTAAATCTCTCACCTCCTCAGAAACAATTTTTTTTTTATTGTCCTGATCTAGGAGCATCCGTCACGGACAAGTCGCTCTTAGAGAATCTTTTAAACCATTTCTGGCAAGTTCTTTCGATTGGTCCGTTTTCTTCATAAACAGACTTTATTTTAATTTTTTTTTTTTGGAGGGCTTTAGCAGCCGTTTTTCTTTTTCGGAAATAATACAGCCTAAATATGTCTAAAATACTCTTTCTAGCTCATTTTTCCCACTTTTTAAAAAAAAATTTAAAATGCTATAACTACTCATGACTAGAACGGAAACCCAAGTAATTAATAGCAAACACTTTAGAGAAGGGGTGAAAGGAAGTTATGATAGTGTTTGAAGGAACTCTACGTTATGAGAAGCGACGTATGGTGAACTAACGAATTAACCGAACGAACTTTCCGAACAACCCAATATTTTATTGTTCAAATAACTTCTTCACAACTGCAGCAATTCTTTAACGCATTGAGTTTGGTATTCCAAAAATATTACTCTATTATACAGGGTGACGCAATAGAACGTGCATATTGCATATTGCATCATCTTTTTTTGCGGGGTAGAAAAGGCGCGGCCACCCCTTGCTTAATCGATTTTCCAATTTTGACAATATCCTTTTCTCTGACGAGGCTCATTTCCTTATGAATGGGTTCGTAAACCGTCAAAATTGTCGTTACTGGAACAGTGAAAATCCCAAAATCAAATACCAGAAACCATTGCATAGTCCTAAAGTGACAGTATGGGCATCAATCTCTGGCAGAGGAATAATTGGTCCTTTTTTCTTCGGAAATGCGCGGGGCCAAAACGTCACGGTTAATACGGAACGCTTTGTTGAGATGTTGGACGGATTTTTGGCGAAATTGCAAGTTCAAGAATAGTGAATTCCAGAACTTGGTTCCAACAAGATGGAGCTATCTGTCACACATCAAATGACTCCATGGCGGTAGTGAAGCAGATATTCCCTGGTAGACTGATTTCGAAAAGAGGTAGTCCACGTAGTCCAGACTTGACGCCTCTTGACTTTTTTTCGTGGGGATACCTCAAACACAAAGTCTACAGTAATAATCCAAGAAACATCGTTCAGCTCAAGGAGAATATCCGTGGTGAAATGGCAGCCATTACACCAGTATTACTGAAGAAAGTTTTCAATCATTTTCGTTTGCGGTTAGAGCACTGCCGTCGTAGAGAGGGTCACCATTTAGATGATGTTATTTTTAAAAAATAAACTCCATTTATTACTCTACAATGCCTTAGATTTATTTTAACCATACATTTTATATTTATTTTTTAATCTATTTTTTAAATATGCGCTTTCTGTTGCGCCACCCTGTATTAAAAACGATTATTTGAAATGAAAACATTCTGTTGTTGGGAATGACTACTTTCCAATACCATCATAATTTTTTTCCTATTACCCCAAAAGAAAGCGTCAATTTTTTTAGCATAAATTTCCTTATGGAAACTAGGAAACGAAAAAATAAACCACACCAAAAGCCAAATTCTCTTCCTCCACATCCTTAAGCATTCCACCCTCGTCTCGAGGCACTGTTTGCCTCATTAGCCAGCTAAATATATTTATTTTTCATGCCTGCAAAAATATGTGTTTAACACATTTTTTTATTATTTTTCTTTTTTCTTTTTTTTTTTTTTTTTTTGCTAACTCAGTTTAAATATTTGCTCTCGATCTGTATCTTTTAAACACGTTTCAGACTTCATTTTAGCTTGTGTACTTTATTTCATAAACTCCTTGTGAATATGTGAATAGGTCGGCATGAGTTCATAAATGTGGGTTCTGTTCAGCAAATGTATTCTTAACAACTTTTTAAGCTTACATTTAATGCCAGTGACGCCATCTGGTGGGGCTGACGGTCGGATTGGTCGGGCAGGCTAGCTGGCAAACAAACAGGCTGGTAGGCAGGCGGCACGGCACGTGCTCCATGTACAAATACGTTTTACCAACAATGACAACATGTTGACAGTATCTTCTGAGCTCAAACGTTTGTTACTAAGAATTCTCTAGCTCCAGCGTCTCCAAACAAGGAGGTATTTGAATAAAGTAGTCATATTTGTAGCTTTATGTCGAGTCAAATCCTGTCAGTGCTGCTATTCCTGCTGCTGTTGCCGCTACTAATGCCTTAGTTTCATCTTTGTCTACATTTGCAGCATCATGACGTTGATGTTGCTGATAATCAATGGCACGTAAAAAGGTAACATATTTTATTCACAACTTTTTCTCCATAAACTGTTGTCGTTTAGCTATTCTTCGTTTGCTGCCTGCCGCCTCCCACCTTTGTGCCACTTTTTCGCTGCACTCCGTCTTTTCTGCCTTTGGCCTTATCGGGGGCTGGCATTGGTTGGGGAGGCATTCATGTTTAAGCCATAAATGTATTGTCAGGCATAATAAATAGGGATTTCTCTCTTTTCGTTTCCTTTGTCGGATGCAAATTATTTATGTAAATTTTGTGTTGAGTGAATGATATAGAATATTTAAATTTGTAGGCTCTTTGGTTTATGGTGACATATGATTAATATTAAATATATCATAAACATTTATACGCATGGCTGAACATTTATTTGATTTACCACTCAACGTACTCGTACTCACAACATACCAGAAATTATAGATTCTGAGGGGGGCTAGAGGAGCTTTTTGGTAATTTTCTACTTGTGATAGGAGAAAATACCGTGGGAAACTTTATCTGCTATTGGGGATTGAGTAATGCCACTATATTGCCTTAAATTTCATTCGTTATACTTATATCAATAGAGACGTATGATTTATTGTAAATATATCATAAATATTTATACGCCTGGCTGAACATTCATAGAAGCCTCTCATTCATTTCGTGAAAGAACGTTTTTGATGTTGTTAAATGTTCGCAATAAAGGCAGCACAGAAATTGTTTGACATTGAAAAACAAATGTTACTAATTAAGCGGCAACATTTACATAATTGAATTATCCTTTTGTAGCAGCAACATGAAATAAAAAGGCTGCCATTTATCAGCCTGTATAGCAGTTTAACGAATGCCTTTTTAGTTTCGTCTAGAAATCACGTACAAATTGAAAATATTATGCCGTAGGCTAAATTGGAATATACATGTATAAGTTGTAGGAAAAAGAAATTCATTATTTTTGAATGACATTAAAACCTTTATTTGGCATAGTTAGAATGGTCTGAATGAAGATTTCTCCCTTTGTTGGGACAGTCGATTTTCACAAGTTTTTCTGGAGGAAAATTTCTCGTCAGTAAAATCATTCATCAGAGTCTGGAACAGGTAGTAACCACTTGTCTCTAGGTCATCTGGACTATGTGGTGGATGCATAAGGACTTTCAAACAACAAGCACCCGGAGCTTCTTGTGAGTCACTATCAAAGTGCGTAGCTCGTCTTTGTCCTGTCTCTGTTATGGAAGTCCTGAGCACTTTTGCCAAGAAATGAGACAGTCGTCTTTCACAATCTTCTCTTGAGATGCATTTTTCACTAACAAAATTTTTTTTGTTATTGACAGTAGCATTCGGTAATCGCTTGGTGGCAAGTCTGAATCCATAAGAAACTCTGAACAAGCTCCCGGAGTTTCTAGTAAACCAGTATTGAAGTGTGTGGTCCGGCATTGTTCTAATGGAACAGAATTCCTCTCCTATTGGACAAAGCATGCGGCATCTGGACAAAATGCTTCATTCAGGTGATTCAATTTTTAACAGCACTGATCTAAATTAGGAGTTCGGCTGTAAGACTGCAGTAAAAAGAACATTATTCTCTGCTAATCTCATCAAACACACAGCAAAACCTTCCTGATCATCAATAATGTCTTGACCACCGTCTACGCACGTTCAGGATGATCATGCGATCATGACAATTTTCACTTGACGTTGCCTTAAATGACCCCCTACTTTTCATCATCAGAAATGCACGGTTAATTTATGTCACTAAAATCAGATTTCTGGTTCTCGAATGATGTAAATATAGATAATGTGGGTTTCAGCTAGCACAAGACAATTTGGTCAAAATATCATAGTTGACCCGGAGATCCAATATCATGTGCAATGAAAGTGTATTGTGTCGTAGGGTGTGGATGAGATCCGTAACGAGTTTACTACTGCCTAGCCCAAGGTGATTAAAGAAATGCCTAGAATTTTTACCAAAAATAACAATTTTGATAGTTTTGAGGAGATATGTTGGGTAAACTTATAGGTTGGCGTATTTGACAATACAATATCCTTCACCAGTTGAAATAACAATTGATAAACCTGATAAATGTTGGCCGGAATTAAAACTTTCATCTATATCAACCTTACTTAGATTCGAATAAAATTTATAATTTTAAATCCTCTTAATACAGACAATATGAAGTCTCCAACTGATGATCCCAACAAACTAGAAAGAGATATTTTTAATCAGCTGTATCGCCATCATATGTTGGTACGTAAACACCAACTGGACTGGCTGTGAGTTCCCGAGAATTTCTGAAGGTGCTTTACTGTGATCAAGTTTGCTTAAAAAACAAAAGTTTGGAATAAATCGTCCATTACCAGTTTTATATCAAAAATACAGCTGCTGCTTTATATCAAAAATAACTGCAAATAAATCATTGACATTGAATAATTTCGAAACATATTTCAGGAATTCTAACCAAATACGCCGTAAAGTATTACAACGCTGCAACAACTGCAACACTGGCTACTAAAAAAAAGGCAGAAAGTGATTATAAAATCATGTCAAAACAACTGTTGATTGATTACAACCAGTTGTGTGCTTCCGGTTCTAATCCGGCTAATTCATTACGAAAAGAAGGAGAAATTTGATTCAAGACATTTCTTCTTTTGCTTGTGTTCCTAATCTAGCTAATTCATTACGATTTCCATATTCAAAATACATGAAAAAAAGGAAAATTGATCCAAAATATTTCTTCTTTTCCGCTTAAAAACTTTATGCAGTTTTATCTATTTCTCTGTGCACCAGCACCACCACCAATATGTTTCCTTCGTTCTTTATAAAAAAAAAAAAAAAAAAAACACCAAATCCTAAACAAATTCACTTTAAAATTCTTCTCAACATCTGTTTCAACAAATCGTTGTCACATTTCAGCCATTTTCGATTCTTGTATCTGCTACGTAACGGAAATGTCTTTACAACATGTTTTGCATAAATTGCAACAAATTTCCTTCATTCGCTTTTCTTATTCCTCCCTTATTCTATGGCCCCAAAAGACGCTTATAAACTGCTGCTTAAGAAAGCCAAAGAAACCAACTGCAACTGCAAGCATACGAAAAAAAACAGGATTCAGAAAAGAAACGAGAAGAAGAAAGAAAAAAGATTGCGGGAAAAACTTCAGATATTTTCACAATTGTGTGACACTTTTATGGTGTAACAATAAAATGAAATTGCCAACAATAATAACAAATTGCATTCACTCTGAGGAAAATTGGGTTCGAGAAGACGAGAATTATCACATGAATGGTTTAACGATTTTGACAATTGCCTGGGGAAGTGCATTTGGATGCACATTCAAGGCATGATTGTCTACACCGCCGCATTATGTCGCACACCCCCATCCTAGTCCCGCTCCAAAGGATGTACCGGGAATAATGTGTTGAATTTCAAATGCAGAATTGGTAAAACCATGAAAATATTTATGCAAAATGGGAATGGCATTTTGTTAACATCTATTATTATTGCAAAAAAAAAAACAGTATTAACCAATTGGCAAGAGAATAAGGATATTTCTATTATACAACATGCATGTATACAATTATTGGCGGATTGTAGTTTTTCAGTCGTATGGTGGAAAGTGTGATAACTATAAAACAAAAATTATAAATTTAATTTTTTCTTTGTAGTCTTCTTCGACTGCCTGCACTTGGTCATTTCTTTCCGCAGCCATGAAAAATAGACATTTTTACTTTTATGCAGTCAATAATGGGAAAACGTCCATAGACTACAATAGATAATGAAGACTAATTTTACTGACAATCGACAATATAAACAAATTTATGGATTGAGATCCATATCATCGTGGAAAATGTATCAACGCATCATCAGATAATTGAGCGTATTCAGGTATTCAGCTTCTTCCCATACCTTACATAACGGCCCATTTTATTTTTCTAATGGAAGTCTGTATTTTTTGTCCACAGGACGACCGACCTCTTTCTGGGATAGTTCTTATCGCATCTATCAGTTACCACTTTTGCTCAATCAATTATTTGGAAAAAAAAATATAGCAGAAAATTTCATAAAAAAATAAAATTTTTCAAAAAACCAGAGAAAAGAATAAAGCTCTTGTATGAGAAGCGGACAAATTTGGCCGCTTGAGGGCCACAGATATTAGACATTATTGGCAGAAAACTGACACGATGTTACTGCAGGAAAAGTTCAGGAAAGATAACATTTTTCAAAAAATCAGACAAACAATTAAAGCTTTTGTATGAGAAACGGACAAATTTGACATTATTGGCAAGAAACTGCGAGATGTTACTACAGCCTTCTCAAACATCGAGAAGGAAGCAGTCAAATGGCAAACGGGGACAACGAACAAAGATTCTATTCGTTTGGGACGCTGTGTAAACGTTGACAACTATAATTTTGAGGTGGTGACAGAATTCATCTACCTCAGCTCTGCTGTAAACAAAACAAATGATGTCATCAGCATGGAGATAAAGAAGAGAGTATTGCTTGCTAACAGATTTTACAATGAGCTAAGCAAGCGCTTCAATGATACAGCTCTCTCTGTCGACAAACAAAAATCCGACTGTACCAGACGTTGGCTCTACCTGCCTTGTTATATGACACAGAATCCTGCGTTATGACGCAAGCGGATGAATCAATACTGGCAGATTTGGAGAAGAAAATACTCCGAAAAATATATGAACCCATCATCGTTAATAGAGAGTATCAGCGTCAAATAAATAATGACCTGTATGAGCTATATGCCGACATCGGCGTGGTCAAACGCATTAATATATAGCGATTGCGTTGGCTGGATCACGTTGTGCGGATGGATCCAAATGCTCCGGCGCGAAAAGTTTTCGACAACGAACTCGATGGACGGCGCAGAAGAGGACGACCAAAACTCCGTTGGAAAGACCAGGCTTTTGAAATACTATCGAAACTTGATGTGGCGAATTGGAGAAGAAACGTAGAAGATCGAAGCGCTTGGAATTATTTTCTACGGCGTACAGTAGGATGTCTATTCCAATCGACACCGAAGAAGAATAAGAGGGCTATAGAATCATACATAAATGACATACAATTCATCACCAGATTCATCGTACTTTATTAAAAACTTGAAAAAATATGCCACCCTTCTGACAAGGAGTCCCTTTGTGATTGACGATGCTGCTGCAGCTTGCAAAAGCCTAATTGGGCCAGTAAAAAATAAAGGCTCCAAAAGGTCAAAAAGGATCCTTAAATTTTATGACTTGGAATAGCTTTTTCCGGTATATATTAGCTATCAACATACAGGGTGGCGCACGATTAGTGCTACAAACACAATGTCAATGTTAATGGGAATTATTTTTTAAAGATGTTGAAGAAGTTTTTTCCCTCAGAACTGCGCCGAAGACGCATATCATTCAATATCATTTGATTCCAGCAAGATGGAACAACTGCACATGTAGCTAACTGGTAATGGGGGAGCTCCAATGAAAATTCTCAAAGCACCAAAGCTTTGTTTATGGGGTTATGTTAAGTAAGAGGTGCGTTAAACGTAACCACGTCGCAATTGGTGAATTAGAGTGTAGATTATTTACGGTCTATCATCCTCAAAACCAATTAGCTATATAAAAAAAATTAAATTTCTATACAATCAAAAAAAAATAATAAATAAAATACATTGATCCAAAAAAAGTAATTTGTTTTATTTATTATAGCACAATTGGAGTGCCATATTGTACATATTTTCTAATTAAAGAATATTATAACCACTGTTGCATCCTTCTCATTATATATTTAAAAAGTTGTATCGTTTTAAAATTTTCAAATTCTCTAGGTGTCCCATTTTGATGGATTGTGGCACAGCTCCCTTTAGAAGCATAAGATACAAGTTTAAAACTTAAACTCGGCTACTCCTCAACTATACCCATATAAATCGGATAACCCGTTTAAAAATTGCAGATTTATTTCCATTTTTTTCCAAAATTACTCACTGTGCGTCAGATCACATTCATCGATGGTGACTCATGAGAAACTCCAACAGCTTGATAGGAGTTTTTTATCTATCCAATTTATAGTCCGGACCCAGCACCAAGTGATTACAATCAGTTCTTGTCTATGGCAAATGATTTTGCTGGCGAAAATTCCATCCCAAATTAAAATTGTGAAAATCGACTGTTACACTTTTTCACCAATAGAAACGAGGTTTCTATGGGAGAAGCATACTAAAATTACCCTCAAAATAGCATAAAGTTATAGAACAAAACGATTCATTTAACTTAAATTGGATTATTCTAACTAAGTTAGATAAAGACTTCAATATCATACTTTCGTCTTAGATTTCCTCTTACTCAACTTATTATTGAATTACTCCCCAGTGGCCACCTCATGTGCTTCTAGAGATGAGCAACTGAATGAGTCGATGGAATGAAATTTGTTATTCCTACAAAACTATTTTTATCAAATAAATCTTACAGCTAATTACGAATTGGTTTGGACGAATATAGTGGACCTAAACTGCCTGTTAAAGAATTTTTTTTTTTTTTTTTTGTTATAGCAAGAGTATGTGCTAATAAATTCCAGAACTTACCCCATATTTTCATGTTTCCAGTTATACTTGACAAATGCAAAATTATCCACTTTCCGGTTTTAAAAGTAAAGTTAAGTTAAACCCATGTAAGGCTATGATTTCGATGAAACTTTAGCTTGGACCCTGACATTATGTATAAAATATAATGTCATTTAACTGACCGCCTCTGGACTGGTTGTAGCAGGGGTAGTTTCCGACCATTTTTTCACATTTCGGGCAATGCATTTAGAGATTATTTGTGTAAACACGGTCTTTGACATAGCCCCACAAAAAAAGTAAAACGAAGTGAAATCACATGATCAGGTGGCCAATTGAAACCGCCTAAACGTGAAATTATGCTTTCTAAAAATTTCTTATGCAATAAAGCCAAAATCGATTGTGTTGAATCACGTTTGAATCACCCCTTTTGTAGAAAGTTTTAAGCATTTTTACGCATTTATTTTTGCTAAACGTAAATGGCAAACATTTCACTAAATAAATAACACTTCTGTTGACAGGTATTTAACAACTGACAGCCTTGCCAGATCGGGCTTTGAAACTATATTACTAAATGTATAACCCTACATATTCCAAACATAACCCCAAATAATTGCTATATTAAATTCATTTCAAATATACTTTAGTTGTAACGATAAGCTAAGAGCTTTTGAAAGCTTTTTATTATAAGTGTTTGCCATAGGTGTAGATTGTTATTCACAGATGGCGCCAGCATTGTTTTGTTAATTTAAATCCAATTGCAATACTCGTACAAGCTAACTTCAAGTGACCTCAATTTTATGAACGTAATTTAATGTTTGTACCAAAATATAAGAGGTTTACAGTATTTTCGTCTAACACCTTATTAACAATGCGCAAAATCACATTTTATTTAGTCATTGTTACTGAGAACCCTTGAGACAAACTAGTAAAATTAAGTACTTTAAAAAATATAAATAATAGAAAGAGCTCCAACTTCGCTTATTGTTTGCAGTTATCCCACAAAAAATCGGTTTCTGTAAGGCCAAGAGAATTGAGGAATATGAACTTCTATAAAATTAGCTTGATGGAAATTTTTTGCTCCAATTCTGTCATAACAAGCATGGCTATGTGACAAATCAAACTATAATGTAGAAACAGGAGAGTTTATATATTTCCTGTTACGGGATAGTTCTGGAAAATAGAACTCTTTTAATATTTTTAAATAACAACTTTGTAGCAATGTTCAGTTGCCATTCTGTAAATATTCATTGTCAGGATTTCAGAAAGAGACTGACTTTATGCTTTACTCTTTGGTAAATTAATTGGTCTTCAACTTCCCTCCGCCAGCCAACAATAAATATAAATAAATGTGGTTGAAAGACACTTTGGAGCATGAGCATTTTACACCATACATTCGTAGCAAAATAGTAATCCTATATAATTTAACTACAAATCAACAAAAGATGGATAATTGTTTAATTTATTAATAATTTTCTCTCACACATAATTATTACATCTTCATTTATCAATGCCGTCTCATAGGTGAATATCCTGCAAGCCAAGCAATAACTAGAAGATGTCAAGGTCGGTTTAGGTTTCTAAACTTTCACAGCTAAAACCCTGAACTAATTTCCATTCATTCATATACATATATTAAACAGAAACACCCACAAACGGCATCAATGGGGGGGAAGGTCTGCAAATCACATGTGTTGAACATTCCAACAACTATGAATTACTATTGCATGAGCAACGTTAAAAGGATTTGCTTGTCCACAAAGAAACCAGCAGATCGTTATCTTTCGTAGTAAAAATTATTGTCATACAGAGGTAATAACCACACCTTTGACCAGTAAAAAGCTAATACCTGTTAGGGGTTGGTTATTCCAATAATTCCAATGTCAAATAATTTCTATACCAGATGTCAGTTTCATTTCAACTTTGTGCGAGTAAAAGTTGTATACAAAATATTAAGAAATTTTGCGTATACCAGAATAATAATTAATAAAAGAGAGCTTATTCAACTATTAGAAATTCAAGAAAATGTAGCTTAATACTGCTCCTTCGAGAAACAAATTTCTTTGCTTCCTGTTGTAACAACTTACTATTCAACTCATTAACATGCTTTGGATGGAAACATATTTTCTGTACTGTTCAGTACGTTTGGGTGTTATGGTTATTTCTGTGTTTGGATTTGTAAGTGCTAAAAACCCAATAAGAGATTTCTTCATATACCCAAAAGTTTTCTTCGTCTTTTCAAGCTCTTTCACATAAAGTTTGTTCTAACAAGTTCTTATTACTTAATACTACACTAACTGTCAATCTGAGAAAAATCTATAACAGGTTTTATATTATATGGAAAATCTAAAGTGAAAACCATATTTGAATCAGTTATCCAAAACATTTGACTGCCACTAAATTGTTCGCACACAACACAAACATTATTTTCATATCTACTCAACGTATGATTAATATTAATTTCGCATTACCTGGGAGTATGAGTAATATGAATACAAAATCTTATACAGTAATCGTGATCTATGACATATAACAAATACTTATTAATTGGAGTATGGTCGGTAACGGATCATACATTCTTCTGTTTCAAAAGTAAAGCGAAATAAAGCACGCATGAAGCTATGTTTTCGATGATACTTTTATGTCATTATAATGCTTGGGCCTTATTATGAGAGAAAGAAATGCTAAACTTTTTTGTGTCCCACGAATCAATTCGCAGTAATTTATATGGTAGCCTGGACATGAAACGCATCGAATATACCGAAAGACCTAAATAATCGCGTAAAAGCCGCTGATTTTATAGTAGAACAATTCAATTTCAAGTCCATATTTGTAAGAAGTTTTATAATTAATAGTGAGATATGAATTTACAAGGTTGACACATATTGGCAAATTAGTCAACAGCTTCCGGAATGGCGTTTTTCAAACCGAAAATACCACATCAAAGTGAATCAGGAGTTAAAGTAATATTGACTGTTTTCCTTTCAATATGCTAACTTCTTGTCGGAGGTTTAGACGATAAATATCGAATATTATCCAGAAACTATACGGCGTTCAAAAGGGCAAATTCATCGAAAACAATGCCAAATTTATGTAAAGATATCTCAAGGATTTTGCATAATAATAACACGCCATCTGGCTATTATTTGGAATGCATTTCTGGCCTAAAATTCAACAAATATCATCGAATATTCATCACATTCAACTCACATGGCTCCGCCTGATATTTTTCTGAATTTGGACAAATAATAAACGTAAAGTTTAGCGACGATTCAGAATGTAACATTTTAAAAAGCATTTACTAGACTTGTCGACAACTCAGCTACTTGAAGTGTTCGTCGGACACATCGGGGTGACTGCTGCTCAATGAAATATAGGTGGCCATAGATAGAGCCATAGTTGCGAGTACTATTCATCGCGGCCCGGTGCAGTTCCTCATGGATTTTTCCACAGAATATTAAATATTTTTCACCTGGAAAATGTCAATCACAATCCAAAGACGCCTTTGGAGATGCAAAAATTTTACGAAAGTTTTGCACCTAAAAGGTGATAGTGCAAGGCTTAAGGGGCGATACCTTCCAAACAAACTAACACATTTTGAAATCAAGTCCGTAAACAGGTACTTAATTTTGTTAAAAAGTCGAAGATAAGTGTTCAGTGATGCATCATAGAGAAGTTTGTGTTTCGGACTGTTATTACATTTTCACGTAGAAGGCAACAGATTTCCGTTTGCTTTAGTTATTGTATAATATTTATCAGGCACCCAACAGTGGCAGTAAAAATATTTTGATATTGTGATTTTTTTACTCCCATCAATACTTAATTGTTGTTCACAGATGTTTATAAAACACTTGTGCTATTTTAAGCACAATTTAATTGATTAGGAGAAACCGGTGACACAGTTGGGTTCACGTTTTTCCTACTAGGTGTAAAATTACCAACTAAAAACCTTCAAATATGAAAAGAACAAAATACTATTGATTAGATCGAGTATGGAGAACGAATGAATTCATCTGGTAGCCACAAATTACAAGAACTTCGTCTGCAGACATTAAATTGGTGAAAGATATTGTAAAATGATCTTCATATGTTCGCTTGCCAAACTCAAATGGTATAATAATTGGAGAAGAAAGACATAAATCGTGCTGTGAATTCAGTAAAAGAATGATTGAATAACTGGAAGTCAATGCGCGGATTTACTCAAAATGCTGGCCGGTATTGAAGCTCAGATCGGTAACATTGAAATATACAGTGAATAGATTTAAAAATACTAAATGATATTGCACGAGCATCTTTGTAAGTTGGCCTGTAAGATTGAAGTGGTATAATAATTAATGAGGAAAGGCATAACTTGTGTGATTGAATAGCTAGTCAATGCGTAGATTTACTCAAAATACTGGCCGGTATTGAAGCTCATATCAGTAGCATTGAAATATACAGTGAATACATTCAAAAATACTAAATGATATTGCACGAGAATCGTTGCAAGTTGGTTTGCAAAATTCAAGTGACATAATAATTGATGAAGAAATGCATAACTTGTGCTACAAATTCAGTATAAGAATGATTGAATAACTGAAAGTCAATGCGTGGATTTACTCAAAATGCTAGACGATAATGAAGCTTATATCGATTGAATTGAAATATACAGTAAATAGATTCAAAAATACTAAATGATGTTGTACGAGAATCCTTGTAAGTTAGCTTCCTAGATTCAAGTGGCATAATAATTGATGAAGAAAGACATAAATTGTGCTACGAATTCAGTAAAGAGTGGTTGAATAGCTAGTCAATAGGTGGATTTACTCAAAATGCTGGCTAGTATTAAAGCTCATATCAGTAGCATTGAAATGTACAGTGAATAGATTCAAAACTGCTAAATGATATTGCACGAGAATCTTTGCAAGTTGGCTTGCAAGATTCAAGTGGTATAATAATTGATGAAGAAAGACATAGCTTGTGCTACGAATTCAATATAAGAGTGATTGAATAGCTGGAAGTTAATGCGTGGAATTACTCAAAATGCTGACAACTATTAAAGCCCATATCTGTAGCATTGAAATGCACAATGAATTGATTCAAAATTACTGATGCATTTTAAGACTTTTTACAAATTGTTATGACATTAAGGGAGACATGATGGGGCTATAGTAAAATAAAATAATAAAAAATACTTATATGATTTAAAACAAAAGTTATTTAAATTTCTTAATTTAATTTTAAAGAAACTAGAATTTTTTATTTCGAAGTAAATGTCACTGTAATGATTAATAATTTTTTTTTTTTTTTTATCTATTTTTTTTTATCTATTTTTTTTTTTTATCTATTTGATTCTTTTTAGCTTTCTACTTTTATAAGCTCTATTGTATTCTTTATTACACGTGTAGACCTGTTACAGAAATTAGTAGACCTTTTCGATGACAATGAGCATTCGCGCAAACAAGCTCTAGTGGAAAAGTTTATACATAATTTTAGAAACAGTAAGTTTACAAAATATTGTTTAAATGAAAAGATCACACAACATTTCTAATAAATCGCTTTAATTCCTATGCTCTCTCTCTCTCTCCCTCTCTCCCTCCCTCTCTCTTTCTCTCTCCCTCTTTCTATATCTCTTTCTCTCTCTCTCCCCCTGCTCTCTCTCTATCTCTCTCCCTCTCTCTCTCTTTCTTAATCCCTCTCTCTCTCTACAGATGCCGACACACTACTGATATTGCTACAGCTATATTTATTTTCCCATATGGCAGCCAGCGTATTGGCTTTCTATGGCGCATGGAAGGTAATTTGAACTTTCTATTCTGAGCCTCACAGATGCTGGACACCATAGCAAACAATTTTTATGCCATCATATGCAGCACAAAATATTGACGGAAATATGACTGCATAGTTTAGTAATAATAAATAGTATTGGGCATTCTGTTTTGACACAATTAATGTATGGTTTGCGAAAAGCTGCTGATTATGTAATGCACAACGTTCTCAGAAACATTTTCATTAACAATTGTTTTGTTTGCAGATCCAAGCAGTCCGCACAAATTAGTTTATTCATTTCCTGCATTATTAGATTTCAACATCAGCATTTTGTTTTCATTTACAATTTTACACTTGATAGTGAATTATTATTATTAACAACTTGTTGAACATCAACAGCTAAACAAACATTCTGTGCGACAGATAACTGAGCTCGTGGAGAGCTTTCCGTAATTTCACTTTTACGAAATGTGGCAATAAAAATGTGTATTGTAACGAAATAGCTGAGATGTACTCAAAATTAAAAAAAAAAGGTAGAAAATATTATTAATATTAAAAACATTATCTCAAGTATGTCTGGCCAAGCTTCGTACAGTAGTATTATTTCGGAAAAGAAAAGCGGATACAGCCGAATTTTAATAAAAATAACACAAAACATAACCATGCCGACCTGTATAATCTGATGTGTCGACCCCGTTTACTTGTTTTTTTTTTTTTTTTTATTCAAACCACATCAGTCAACCAGCAAATATTGATCACATGCCGAAAAAAATTAAACAAATTTTATTATTTTTGTTTACTTGGCCACACCGTTTAAGTTTGTTTTATTATTCAAACCAACAAAATACACATATAGTCGTCATTTGCCAAAAGTTTGAAAATTGTTCCAATTCAAGTTCATACTGTTTTCAGAAATTGATTGTTTGAAATTTGATTGAAAATGTTGCGTTGGTTTAATTTTTGTACTCTCATTTTAGTTTAAAAGATATCTCAAAATACGTTTCAAAGGCTTTCTTATACCAGAGCCTGTCTGGCAGAAGAGCTGGAGGCACGATTTAAATCTAAATCTTATTTACAGAAAACAGGCATTTCATTGGGTTCAGAATTAGCAGGGTTCAGAATGAACTGAAAATACACACCCAGTTTTACTTTACTGTTTTCGAAATTGCGTTGAAACACATTATGTAAGAAAAGTAACGCAAATTGATCAATAAAACACAAAATATTTTGTTATTCATTTAAATTTATTGTATCATCTTCAAAGTAACTCTTTCCGAAATTATCCTATGAATAATACGATACAATTATAAAAACGTTTTTCCAACGCATTTTTGGGAAATGACTTTACTTCTTGCATGAATTTTCTTTCATGTCTTCTAACGACTTAAAACTGATGCCTTGAAATCTTAATTGAAAGAGAAAAAATTCAGCAACAACGAAATCAATTGAATAAGATACTTTCCGATGATATTTGCTGAATTTTTGGTCCAACCATTCGATCACTTCGATAGACGAAATAATGCGTATAAAATCCATGAATGCTCTTTTTACAAATCTGGACTTTGTCGACGAATTTACTCTCTTAAACGTAGCATAATGGCCGCTTAATACTTTTTATTTACCATCTGACCTTCTGATAAGAATTTTGAGTGCACAATACTGCGAAAGTCAAAGAAAACAGTCATTTTTGCCTTAACTTTTGATCAACTTTGAGGAGTTTTTTTTCGGTTTCCGCCCTATTGGAAGGTGCCATTTCGAAGCTTTTGAACTGGTTCTCTTAACTAACTAGCAAATCCATGTCCCATCATTAGTTATGATGCATTTTATTAATCTGGGGTCAGAATTGATACGTTCTTTAGTATGTCCGCAGCTATCTTTAAGCTGTTTTGAAAAATTGTTCATATTTTGAAACCAGTTGAACAAGAATGCGTGTCGTATTCAAACAATTATATAAAATAATAAAAATTTTTTAGTGAGAGACAGGATGTTCAGCGGCTATCTCTCTCAAAATAACGATTTTCAGACATCATTTCCTTTATCTTATCGATGTTAACTTAAGCGGAAGACGTGGAAGGCAAATCCTCCTTCAATACACTTGTCTTATTTATGCCACTCACAAACAAATTAAACATGCTATATGGATAAAACCGCCAATACATCTTCGAGACGAGGAAACCAACATAAAAAAAATAATAATCGAAAGTCGAATGTCCGTAGTCCGTGAAATTTGAAAATTCACCTTATTTTTTAAACACACCTCGTATGTACTTTCGATTACTTTTCATTATACAAATTTCAAAACTCACTTGATGTGAACTGACAACCCTTTTAAATGAGCCTTTTATATCGTCGACACCATCTTAAACTAACGAATGTGACAAATGTCATTTTCCACATTTGTTAGTTTCCAGTTCTACTCTATAAGACGCTTCTTGTGGCATTGTGTCGAAGCGCTAAGGAAAGTGGAATAGCTCGAATCAGCAATTGCATTTCAACGAATTTGCACCCGTGTTGCAGTTTTTTTGTTCTCCTGAAAAGTACACAAAATCTCATTTGTTAGTTTAAGATGGTGTCGACGATATGATCAATTCAACGGTACCTTTTTGATAGAATTTTCTACTTTAGCTCTTGAAAATTTAAGAGATTCTAATAATCAAAATAAGCGATCAACACTTTTCATCAAGCTCCTAGAAACAAATATTCAAAACTAGCTGACCCGGCAAACGTTGTTTTGCCTTCAAAATGTTAATGTGGTAAAAAAAATTAATTGCAAAAATCTCATCTCCAACACCATCTATCACTTCAAATAAAGCCTTTTAAACCTTCTGAAATACTCTATTAATAATTTAAGACCAAAATGAGCCAAATCGGTCCAACCGTTCTCGAGCTTTAGCGAGACTAACGCACAGCAAATTGATTTTTATATATATAGATAGAAGATAACTGAGGAAAATACGGGTTTATAAATAAAAAATTTTTCATTTTTGGTTCTAAAAGTAAAGTTAAATAAAATAAACACAAAACTATGATTTCGATAAAATTTTTATTTCATTATAATGCTTAAACTTTGCCATTATGTAGGAAATATAATGTAATTTAAATAATCGCCTTTGGATTGGTTAAAGCAGTAGATCCTTTTAAGGTTCCTCTAGAGTCATTTTGGAAAAAATACGGCCCAATGACACCTTCAGGCTACAATGCGCACCAATCCGTCATTTTTCCCGGATGCAATGGCTTTTCCTTAATCTCTTTTGGGTCCTTCGAGCCCTATATGCTAGAATTTTGATTGTTGACATAAATACCAAGTGAGAAATGAGCTTCATGTCCGAAAAAATGTTGTTCGATTGAAAGCTCACATTTTTTTCCTATTCATTTTCTTTATTTTGAAATCTTTCTTTTGAAATTTACAATAAGTATTCAAATCTTAAGAAATATCCTGCCATTGCCGGATCTTATTTTTGGTGAGCCGAATTTTGTATTACCGCACCAAGTCTTCTTAACCGGAAAAATGTTGAAGGTTTTGAGCGAGTGGTATTAAGTAAGTGGACCCACATTTGAATCACCAATCTTGCACTAAGTTTTAACTATTTCTGCGCGTTTTTCGGTCGTTAAACGATCCATAGACGTAAATGGGAAATCTTTTACTGAAAAAATAACACTTCAAATGACAGGTATTGAATAGCTGCCCTATATTTTGCAATTCTAAGACACACAATGGGGGGGAATCTAACTAGATTTTAATGTCCCGGAGTTTTTCGTCCTCTATGCCACCAAAACAGAGATTTTTTTAGGAAAAAATTTAAATATTATTTTCTTTCGTTTATTTTAGCTTACGAATGACCAATGATGAAACTGGAATAGTTTTGAATTTTATTAATACAAACCAAACTTTATCTTTAATTACTTTTTTTATGAATACACCTTGATGTTTGTGCAAATATGTAATCCATTTTTTTTTTTCTCCAGATCAAAAAATACTACATCATTCCCTTGGCTATATTTGAATTTTTTCGTGTCATCTACTGCCTGATAACCCACATTCTTGTGATGTCTGTTTATAAGTACAAATTGAATTTGGGAGTACTAATTACGGCTACACTGGGTGGAGGTTTTCTTATATGTAAGTCAATTCACAACAAAAAAAAAGAAACAAAATATCGTCACCACCTCACCCTTTTCTATCCAACAGTATACTTTGGCTACAATTGGGCCACCATAGTGGCTCTGTATCAAGTTATTACTCTTATCAACTCAACACGCTATAAATCAATATATGGCGACGATCCCTTTAAACCTCTTATACCAAAAACCTACAATCCCTTGGTTGCAGACAGTGTGAGAGTGCTGATAACACCCCCAAGTCATGATATTGATGAGCAGAAGATGCGTAATATGACCAATAGAGAGAATAATGAAGTAAACGGTTTTATGCCGCCGATCATATCGGTTATGCCTAGAAGTAATGCAGCAATGGGAGAGAATGCTTATAAAGGGCAATGGAAATGGAAGAGACGCCAGAAGCCACTAATGGGCAATAATATAGCAAGTAGAGCTGTATATCCATCCTATGGTAAACCTACTTCGCTTGTAAATGACTATAATGATTCGGTAGACTATAATTATTGGCAGTGGTCAGAGTTGGCGCCGAAGGTATCTGCTCGAAATAAAAGAAATTTACATATGGGTTCGAATTGGAAATATTAGTTGGGGGGAGGCAAAGGAATTTGGAAACTTAAGCTTTTCATTTTTTGTAAAATTTTTTTAATATTTTCTTACTCTTTACTCAAATAAAAATATATAACTTTCAAGCTCGTGAATTGTGAAATTTTCATTTGAAATGATAAAATGTAAGTACAGGGTTGGCCATAAAGGTGTTGGCGGTTTAAATGTTCAATTTCTCGGTAACGCGCTGCGCGGGGTGGCGGGGGGATATGTTGTTCGCTCCTCCACTTCCTGAAAATTTAGTCGCCATGGAGCCGTACACGGGAGTGCAGCGTGCATTTTGTGTCCGAGCGTATTACGAAAACAATAAATCAATGATTACTGCACGACGTTTGTATCGGCATGAACACGGTTTACACGATTTAAGTGAAGTTCCAAGCGCCAATGTGATACGAAAATGGATCAGAATGTTCTAAACCACCGGCTCAACAGTACCAATTACGGTTCGTGGTCGCCCAGTTTCTGCAAGATCAGCCGACATTGTGGAGCGTGTTGGTGTTTCAGTTCACGACGGTTAGAACGAACAATTATTGTAACATGTTAGCAGACTTTTTGGTGCCAGCTTTGCAAGAACTTCAAGGCAATACTTCGAGGATGTGGTTTCAACAGGATGGGGCGACATGTCATACGGCTAGGGTATCCATAGAGCTGCTGAAAAATGTTTTTCCTGGAAAACTCATTTCGAAAAGGGAGGATATTGAATGGCCCCCCACGTAGCCCCGATCTCTCTCCATGCGATTATTTTCTATGGGGCTACCTCAAATCGGTAGTCTACGAGAATAATCCGACCAATTTACAGGTTTAATATCTTGCCGCAACACTGACTGAAACTAACATCAGGTTTAGTAAACAGAGAGATGAAGAATTCAAACTTAATCTAAAGACCTCTCATCTCGGCCATATAATAATTTTCCATAGAAATAATTCATCAATGTTCCATTTGCCGGGCAAAAGTTTGCGTCACACCAAAACCCAATTATTTTTTTAAGTCATTAAAAATATAATAATAGAAAAAATTTACTATTTTTCAAACTAAAATAATTCATATAAACTACAAAAACAAAAGTTATTTGATTTTTGCTTTTTTTCATTGGCAAACCTTCATTCACTCTCTTTAGATGATAGATCATAAATGTAGACGTCGTGTTAATCAGTCCATATCCAAATGAGCATACTAGATTATACAACTCTTATGCACGTATTATTGATAAAGTCAATCCGCTATAAGTCTTCTGTAACATTTTCAAAAACTCGACACACGAAATTCCGTTTGCAATACAAATTTTAGGGAAAATTCTTTGTTCTACATTTTTCTCTATTATAAAACTAGCAAAACACCCTTCGAATTAACGGATAAAATCGATCGCTGTCAACAAACCAAATAATATATAGCGTTCATGCTCAACGTTAATATAGAAGAGAGTTGGCCAACTTAGCGACAAAAAGAGTTTTGGTAATCCCTTTAAGCGGACTTAATTAATAATCAATTTCCAGTACTTTTTTGGCATAACATATTTCTTACAGAAGACTACCATTTTTGAGGAGTTATTCAAAGTTTTTTTAAAAATTGCTGTTTTGTGCGAAAAGTTTATTTTTAAGTGCTAAAACAATAATTTTCTTTACGAAGAATTTACTTTTCCTTTTAAGAGTGACATTTTTTTATACACGGTGGACCATAAGGGTGTTGGCGGTTTAAATATTCAATTAAAAAAGAAACTACGAAACAAAAAAAAATTATATTTGTATTTTTAAAAAGTAGAAGCATGGGAATTTTTAAGACTTAAAAATAATGTTGTCCAAATGGCTTCCCTCGGCTGCTTGACACTCTTGGAACCGAAGTCGCAAATTTTGGAAAACTCGTTGAAAAGTTGTTCTCGGCATTTTGTTACTTTCCTGAATAATGTTCCTCTTCAACTGCTCTAAATTGGTCGGATTATTCTCGTAGACTACCGATTTGAGGTAGACCCATAGAAAATAATCGCATGGAGGGAGATCGGGGCTACGTGGAGGCCGATCAATATCCCCCCTTTTCGAAATGAGTTTTCCAGGAAAAACATTTTTCAGCAGCTGTATGGATACCCTAGCCGTATGACATGTGGCCCCATCCTGTTGAAACCACTTCCTCGAGGTATTGCCTTGAAGTTCTTGCAAAGCTGGCACCAAAAAGTCTGCTAGCATGTTGCAATAATTGTTCGCTCTAACCGTCATCGCATGCCCTCTTTCGTCCTCAAAAAAGTATGGTCCAATAATACCGGTTGGCGTTATCCCAGCCCACACGACAAGCTTAGGGCTGTGAAGTGGACGTTCATGCAAGCGTCGGAGATTAGTCTCGGACCAGAACCGACAATTTTGCTTGTTCACATGGTCATTAAGGTGACAATTGGCCTCATCACTAAAAATCACGTTGTTGAAATTGTTGAACCGCTCTAGCATCTAGTTATTGGCATCATCGGGTTTTAATTCTTGGACTATCTGAATCTTATAAGCCTTCAAATGCAAATCACGTTTTAAAATTCGTCGTAAAGTTGTTCTTTTGACATCCAAAGACTGACTTCTCTTACGTGTTGACTGTTGCGGATTTCGCTGAACTGAAACACGAACACGCTCCGCAATGTCGGCTGATCTTGTAGAAACTGGGCGACCACAAACCGTAATTGGTACTGTTGAGCCGGTTGTTTCGAACATTCTGATCCATTTTCGTATCACATTGGCGCTTGGAACTTCACTTAAATCGTGCAAACCGTGTTCATGCCGATACAAACGTCGTGCAGTAATCACTGATTTATTGTTTTCGTAATACGCTTGGACACAAAATGCACGCTGCACTCCCGTGTACGGCTCCATGGCAACTAAATTTCCAGGAAGCGGCGCAGCGAACAACATATCCCCCCGCTACCCCGCGCCGCGCGTTACCGAGAAATTGAATATTTAAACCGCCAACACTCTTATGGCCCACCCTGTATAAAAATAGTTTCGCATCGCATAATTTTTGTAGATTCCATTCTATAAAAATTTAAATAATATATAAAAATTTTTGAAAAATTATTACTTATTTTATTCTTTTTTTTTAATACACCCCTCCAAGTGATTTGAGAGATTTATCTTAAGGATTAAGGACAAATCTTTGTTTTAGATATACAAATATTGATATTGTTTAAATATAGCAAGTATTTCATACAAAAATATGATGAAATTATCTAATTTGCAACTGACTCGGGTGAGTTAATGCATACATTTTTAATGCGTCCCGAAAAACTGGCATCTATATTTACTGTTAAAAAACTTTAGAGTATAAACCAAATTATACATTTTCATAATTTAGAGGGTCGTCACTTGAGACATTTGTACTCGATCAATGAAATCTTTTCAATGACAATAAATTGTTCTGAATCTTAAGGTAAATTTAAACCACAATATTTTACGTTGTTGTTAAGGCGTTACGAATAATGTCGCTCCTAACATTTTTATTTAGAAAGAAATGCCAACTTATATTTTAAAAAATTCCACATAGTCAGCTCGCAGAAGCTTTTCAAATTTCTAAATTTTAAATAATTTTTCTTTTTTGAAACATTTGTGTTTTTCTTCGTTAAGTAAAAACAACAGCATGAAACACAACGAAAAACAACGCATTATCTCCATTTTGGCTCTACTAAGTCTGCTATCATTTAGTTTAACCTGGTGGTTTATAAGGACTCATGGCAGAAATACTCTCCATATCCAGGAATATTATAGACAATTCTCAAATGGTCTTTCTAAAGTTTGTAACAAAGACACGAAGAGTTTTGTAACCAGAGGCCGATGTTTTCATATACGACAACATGGAGACTATTGGATTCTCTACAATTATCTTAAAGCTGAAAGGGAGTACAGAGGTAATGAGAGCGTCACTCTGGTTTTGCAGGGAGAATGGTCAGATTTGCAGTATTTGCCGAATATAGTAAAAAGGTTTGTTGGTAGCTGAAAACAAAGTCCAATATAATAATTTCTTGTATCACTTTTTACTAGATGGAATGGTCCCATTTCTTTGACTCTCTTTACAAATGGTGATGATTTTACCAAGGCCAAGGATTATCTATCATATCTCTATCATTGCACCACACATGGTCAAGATATACGCACATATGTCAGTTTTAATCTGCTGATACATAAGGATTATCTGCCTTATTTCATACCTAAAAGCGAGAAGAAATTCTTTGTGAAACCTCCTTTGTGTTCGAAAAATTTGATGTTCGATTTCAAACAAAATTATCGTGTTAAACGAAATCTTACATACCCTGTTAACATGGCCCGCAACATAGGACGCGAAACTTCATTTACTTATTTCATCTTATCAATGGATATGGATTTTATCCCCTGTCCCGGAATTCCTGAAAGGTTTCTAAATATGACAACAGAACTAATGATCATGCAACCCAAGAAAACGTAAGATTATAACATTAATATTAAGAGGGGAGGGGGACAGGGAATTCGGTACATATTTCATAACACGTAACTCAAAGCACTGATAAAGCTCGGAGAAATAGACAACGCGTTATCACTCTGTGTTTATTTTATAATAGATTTTATTTATAATTTGTTATTCGATCATATCTGATCCTAACGATGAGGCTGTTATTCGGTCGTATCTGATCCAAAAAAACTCGTATAATTCTGCATTGATTGGTGAACATTTGAGGCAGATAAAATAACGTCACTAAAGCGAGTTAAACAAATTAATTAATTTTGAAAAAAGAACATTTTAATTTTTTCTTGATTTTCACAAAACGCATCTGGAAAGGGATAAAAATCAAGTCGAACAGAATATTTTTTAGAACAATAAAAAATATAATATAATAATAATAATAATATAAAATAATAATATAAAAAATATTATGACCTCAGATATTAATAAATAAGATGGTCTATTCTGAACATTGAATTAGAAATGTTGTATAAATGAGTTAAAGGCAATCGCTGGACAGAGACTTATATTTTGAAAATGATTCCCGATTTGGATGACTGCTGTCACACTTAAAATCTATCTGAAATTTTTAGATACGGTTCCGAAACCGAAATTATAATTCTTTATGTATAACTGGCTAATGTGTTTTCTGAGATTGATTTCCAAACCATTTTGAAGAACCGGCTCAAGACACATATATTAAAACGAGTTTATGCTATATTTGTAGGGTGTATGCATAACCGCTTTAAAAGCGGTTTTGTGAACCGATTACAGAAAAATTACTAGAGAGACTGTAATCATTAATTTAATGTGTGGCAAAAAAAAACAATCAGTGATCACTGATTGTCATTAAAAACCGGTTTACGCATTCGATAGGTAGAGCAAATCCAGGTTTTACATAATTGGCTAATAATTTTCCGGAATACGATTCCCAAAACCGTTTCAAAAAACGTTTTAAAAAGCAGAAATATTATTAGAGAGACGGTCATCATCATAACCCGGCAAATGTGTTGAAAAAAAAACGATCAGTGATCAATGATTATCATTAAAAATCGGTTTTTTGTATTCAATAAGTAGAGCAGTCTCAGGTTTTACACAATTGGCTAACAATTTTCCAGAAAACGATTCCCAAAATCGTTTCAAAAAACGCCTTAAAAAGCAGTTTTGTGAACCGATTGCAGAAAAATTATTTGAGAGACGAGAGAGATATCATTAGGACCGGTAAATGTGTTGAAAAAAACGATCAGTGATCAATGATTGTCATTAAAAAACGGTTTTTTGTATTCGATAAGTAGAACAATTCCAGGTTTACATAGTTGGCTAACAATTGTCCGGTAAACGATTCCCAAAACCGTTTCAAAAAACTCCTTAAAAGGCAGTTTTGTGAACCGATTACAAAAAAAAAATATTAAAGAGACGGTAGTCATTAGGACCGATAAATGAGTTGAAAAACGACCATCAGTGATTAATGATTATCATTATAATCCGGGTTTTCGCATTCGATATATAGAGCAGACTCAGATTATACATAAATGGTCAACAGTTTTCGGGAAAACGATTTCCAAAGTCGGTTTAAAAAACCAGAATCGGTTCAAAAAATTATCAGTTCAGCGATTGTCATTAAAATGGCGTTTTGTTACCTACAGGTGAAATAAACTCAAGTTCTACGTAACTGATAGACAGATAATTTGTCTTGCTTCAACTCCCAAAACCGGCTGTAAGAAACGGCTTCAAAACCCAGGCCTTAAAATCGAATTGTACAGAACCGGTTTTACATAATCAGTTTTAAAATTTAGTTTATTAGTAAATTCCAGACGAAATTATAGAAATGGTAGTCGTGAAAACCAGTAAGCTTCAAGTTTCAAAAAGCGGTCGGTGTAAGGATCGTCTTTAAAATCGGGTTCCTTGAAGTCGTTAAGTAGAGCAAACCGTGCTTCCTAGAACTTAAAACATCTTGATGTCATATACGACAATATTGCATATATGAAATTTTATTCAGCTTTATAAGTATTTCACATCTCGGCTCTCTACTGAAAACTGATCAGAATTTCTAGAATATCCTACAAGGTTCCCTAAATTGTCATTGAAATGAACTCTATCAATAGGGTTCTGTATATGTTCTCACAAATGTAACTCTATTCATTCTATTTATAACCGCTTCCTCCAAATTAATGCGGTAGTCAAACAAAATTTTTTTTATTTTCTTTCATTCAGGTCGCGCTTTAAGACATTTAGAACGATTTTTGAAATTCAGCACATACTATTATTGGCCAACTTTGCTAATTTTACCATGAAAACATTGAGGTAGCATAACGTTATGAAATTTATTTTAAAGATACAAATTTTATTTCCATTTGAATCCGATTTGACTATTTTCTATCCTTTAATGTATTTTGAAAAGAAACGAAAAAACTGGAGTTCAAATTCACAGAGCTGCTCAAGAAAAGAATTTCTAAATATTTTTTTGTATTGCCCAGTCGATCGGCAAGCAAGAAAACTTATCATTCATGTCAACAAAAAATTTATCATTTATCATTTTCAGTCATTCAATTCATTCTATTTTCCCTCATTTTATAGAGTTTTCATTGTACCTGCTTTTGAGATAAAATACGTTGACTTTATTCCCGATATCAAATATGAACTAACTTTTTTCCATACAAGAGCTCTGAAAGACTTCTTAAATTCGAAATCATTATATAAAATACCCCAACTAAATGAATGGCTGCGATCAGAAGAAAAACCCGGAGACGATATCTTTAATAAAATTAAACACAATGGCCCATGGTTGGCTTTCTATATCAGCGTTAATGATATGGAACCATTTTATGATGAAACATATACGAAGGGAAGTCAAGTCGATCAGACTGTACAGGTGAGCAATAACACCAAGAACTAACTTAAAGGCGACTGGGATTGTTCGTCATCAAACTATAGCAAATGCATGGATTTGTACCCCAAAACTGACAGCCATTTTTTTCACTTCAACTGCAAGTATATTTAAAATGAAATATATTGGGAAATACTCAGTTTCAGGAGTACAAAATTAATGCACATTTATTATTTCAAGTAAATGCATTAATGCTTTTTTACTATTTAGTTGGATCTTTTGGAATCTTTGGATTACGATTTCTATGTATTAAACTCGGAGTTCATTTTGCGTCACAACTCTTCCCCCAATTTTTTAAAATACAACGAACCAAGGAAGGAAAGAGAAACTGTTCATATTCAAAATAAATTAATGATTTTAAAGAGTTTCTTACTGAATTTTATGTAATGGTTGCTATTAATTACAAATAATTGATACAACTCAATCATTTTTAATTGTTGTAATATTATAATACTAATTAGTTAAATTAATTTAGATATCAGTAAATTATTGCACTGTAGACGTTCACAAAGGATGCAGTATGACACCATGTTGCGTATGATTAACATTTTTTCTTATTGGTGGAATTAATTAATATAACTCATACGACGAATATCTTTAACATGTTATTCAGTTATTTGTTGAATAAAAAGTGATGCCAAGCATGGTCCTCTCTTACTATAGAACTGATGACTTTAAGACATATAGAAAATTTTGTGAAGGAGGATTTAAATTGTCTTTTCCCTCTCTACAAAAGGCTGCGAAGAGTCAGGTAATTTGTTTAAAGCAAGCCTACAAAATGGCATTTGAGTGAATCTTAAAAAAGTAACTTCCTATTGAAGAAAAATATTATAAATTATTCTTTGGAAAAATTTCAAAGATTGTGTCCATAAAGACACTTCTTTGCGAGTAGTATTTTCGAAGAAACTTTTTTTTACAAGTAAAGTGTTTACAAAAACTTTTCTATGCGGAAAATGTGTACGAAAACATTTTTTACACGAAATGTGTTTATAAAGACACTTTTCTATGCAGAAAGCGTTCAAAAAAACAATCTATATAGAGAGCGTCTTCGAAGGCATCTTTCGAGTCCAAAAGTGTCTACAGGAATATGTATATACGAAATGTCTTTATTAGAGATTTTTTTTTTTTTTTTACAAATGAGCATTCACAGAGACATTTCTATTCGAAAAAAAAATTTTCTATATAAAAATTATTAACAAAAACAGTTTTCTATACAAAAAATCATTTACAAAGGCGATTTTTATACGATTTTTTCTATTAGAAAGTTGTATATAGAGATATTTCCTTGCGATAGGCCTCCACAAAGGGAAGGGTTTTTGGTCGCAGTCCATGTTTGACGGTCAAAATATATAGGAAAATTTGTCAAACACAACTTTTTCCATATAAAAACTTATCGGACACAAATTTTCCTATAGAAAAATTTCTTTTTTCTTTTCTTTTAGGAAAATTTGTCAGACAAAACTTTTCTTTTAGGAGAATTTATCAGACGCAACTTTTATTTTAGAAAAAATTATCAGAAACAACTTTTCCTATAGGAAAATTTGTCATACACAATTTTTCCCTTAGAAGTATTTGTCAGAGACGATAATTCCTATTGAGAAGTTTGTCAGAGACAACTTCTCTTAATTAGAAGTTTGTCAGTGGCAACTTTTCTTGTGGGAGCGAATTGGTCAGTAGAAAAAAACTTGCTCATACATGCACTAAACCCAGCTTTTGAAAAATAATACTTTCTCTAAATTATTTGAATATTTTCTTATTTTCTTATAAAATTCTTTAAATAAAAGCAATATAAAGTGATATTAGACAGATTCAGAAATATACTAACAGATCTTCTTAAAGAAAATTCATCAGATTCTTCGCTATATTGCAAAGTTAAATTGCAAGTAGAAAAGTCACACACTCAGCTTATAAATGTCTAAATAGTCCGAAGATATCTGAAAAAAGTAATAAAATTGCAAAACGAATTGGATTTGTATAAGTTTTAAAGGAAATGATAATAAATCCTTAGCAAAATGCGCAAAACTGTTTAATGAAAAACGAAAGCGAAGTAATATTGATATTTGTTCGAAATAGAACTTTAAAGTTTATAGTCTTGATTCGCCATAAAGGGAAACACCATCTTTGAATTCCTCTTTTATACAGATACTTGAATTTTCCATTTCCATCCCGAAATAGAACTAAAAAAAATTATAATTTTGATTCGCCACAGAATGAAACATCATCTTTGGATTCCTCTTTTGTACAGATACTTGAATTTTCTATTTCCATCCCGAAATAGAACTAAACTTTGATTCGCCACAAAGGGAAACACCATCTTTGGATTCCTCTTTTGTGCAGAAACTTCAATTTTTTAATTTTCATTCCTAAAAAGAACTTTAGAGTTTATAATTTTTATTCGCTGCAGGGTGAAACATCATCTTTGGATTCCTCTATTATACAGATACTTGAAATTTTAATTTCCATCCCGAAGTAGAACTTTAGAGTTTATAATTTTGATTCGCCACAAAGGGAAACATCAACTTTAGATTTTTGTTTTTATATACTTTAGGAATTAATAGAACAAAATTAACATGCAATCTCAACATCGTACAGATACTTTAACTTTTCATTACCTTTTATTTTAAAAATCCTAACCTATTCCCGCCATTACAATATCTAAGTGCTTAAATTAAATCAATTTTGACACGATTTTCTTACTCTAAACCTCACAATTTTCATCTTCTCCATATAGCAGACGATATTCTGGCATGATTTTCTCTTCAATGAAAGCCATCATCTCTATCCCTTTTTCCATACGTTCCGGTGACGGTACTGTAATTTGAATACCCTGCGCATGCACCAAAAAGGCCGGATGCAGTACATGATATTCGTAGTCCAGCAAACACATGGCATAGTTTTGTATACGTTTACTAGTTTGCGCCTCCCAGCTCACTCGTTCATCGAAGTCAGGTTCCTGGTTATTGCTCACATAGAAAGGTTCCCATTGAGCGAAGCTGTCATAACGTTTGCTCAGCGTCAATACTTCCAGAGAATCGGTGGCATTTGCCTCCAACCATTTGTCCTGTTCCGGCACATCATGACAATTGTTGCAGATAAGCGTGTGGAAGGGTACTGCCAAACCGATTTTTAACATTAACAATAATTCCTCTTTATTGCTGGGCAATGCGGCCACTTCGTCCAACTCAAATATTGGCATGGCGAATACTCGAGGCCCATCATCGTCCCTTACTAAGCCCACATTCTTAACGGCCATATCGAGGAATTGTTCAATGAATCCCATACTGGGAAAGATTTCAATATCGGCAGCTAGAATGAAATATGTATTCGCTGCCTTTCGGGCTATATTGCGTGCCACATTGATGGGATATGTAAGATTCATGGTTCTTCTGTACATTTCGGAAAGCTCAATGTTATCGTAGGGCGCCTCTGTCTCCAAGCAATCGTAGGGCCACTCAAGAGCCTCTTCCTCTGAGCGTGGCAAAAGGTCTTCAGGCATATGATTATTGGGAAAATATACGTGAAATGTCACATAGTCACGGATGTCATCACTTTCGAACAAACAATGGCGAGCGTACTGAATGGAATTCATGGTGCCCACGAAATCGTAACCGGGAGCATAGAGAGCAACACTTATGGGTCCCATCCAACTGAAAATACAGTTAGTGAAAAAAGAAAATTATTAAAAATGCAACATTTATGTTGTAGCAATTGAGGAAAATATTTAGTAAAGGATATTACAACATATCTGGGTTTTAAATAAGAATAAAACAACATTATAATTTGCGTGATCTATCAGTGTTAAACTGTCTGCTTAAGCTTTTATTTTTATCACGGTGAAGTTCAAAAACGAGCGTTATTTGAAAATTGTTCAAAACGACTATCGCAGTTCTAAGTCCATGACCGCAAATTTAAGGATGCTTAATCCTTATTTCAGTTTTAATAATTCTTCCACCAATTAGGTTCTGCGTACTGTAATGGATAAATTCGAAACTTTATTAATACGGAAAATGTCCTATCATCGAGTTATGCATATGGAAAGCCTAAAATAAGACGTTTTTCATACGATTAAGTCGATGCAAAACGTATTTTATGGAAAAAACGTTTTATCATAGGATATTCTATACGAAATTCGAGCTTTTTTCAGTACGAAAGATGTCTTATCATCAAGTTAT
>JAHXMU010000589.1:135982-155861 GCA_019455685.1 Philornis downsi
CACAGACTTTTCTATACGAAAAGGCCGCAAATTCGAGCTTTTTTCAGTGCAAAAGATGTCTTGTCATTTAGTTATCCAAATGGAAAGCGTCATATTAGAGCGCATTTTATAAGAAAAACATATCACAGTATATTCCATACGAAATGGCCACATTCCAGCGATTTTATAAGAAAAACTTCACATCGCAGATGTTTATACATATGTTTGTTTATACATCATAGCCGTTTCTTTATAAAAATCATCTTAATGATTCCGATTCTTTACAAATAGACTTCTACCAGGCACATTTCTATGAGGTATAGTAAAACTAAGCCCATAATTTTTCCAGTAGATGGCTTTTGTAATCTGTATCGCGCGCTATATAAGTATAATAAAATTATGCCGGATTACGCCGGATAACACCATAAAGATAAGATTTCGTATTCATAAAACTACTTAGACGAATCAAAATTATCGTGTTGAATAGAATCGACAAAAAAAATTGGAAAAGATTGGCTATTATAGCATCAGGATCATAAGCCTATACAAGTTTTCAGAACCCTGGACGTAAAATATGGTGTATTTTCTCTCTACTGATATCCGGTTTTGATGCATCCTCAAACAATGCTGAGCCAAGCAATCACAAAACTGTCCGAGTAGTTTTTGAGCATGAAATCTTATCTTTCTAACGCCATCTAGCGTAATCCGAACACTTTCACAGAATGCTAGATATAGATAACTAAAGCGATCTGTTGGATATTTACCCATCCATGGATATTTATCCAATACATATTTATTTATCCATCCATGGATATTTATCCAATAGATCGCTTTAGTTATCTATATCTAACATTCTGTGAAAGTGGTCGGATTACGCTAGATGGCGTCTAGTTCTTTGGAAACCAAGCTCCTGAGCACGGCGTCGAATTGAGGTAGATGGATTGTTTTGAACACTTTCTTGAGCAGCAGTTATGGTTTCAGCCGATCTTGCAGCACGTTGTGGTCCATGCTTGGCCCTATCAGCTGCAGACTCTCTTTCTTCGAAATCATTTACTACACTACGATAAATAGTGCGTCTTGTTGGCATGTTGTTTCTCCCAAAAATTTTACGTAACTTTCTGATCGTCACAGTAATCGATGATTGATTTTGATAAAATATTTTAACGATTAAAACACGTGGGTTATCGAATATTTTTCCATAATAAATTTGCCACGTCTATACTTTACGACTTCCAAATATGAACTGTAAAGGTTAATGTTTACCAAAATGGCGGCAAAACAAAGTAGTATACCTTCCCAACGGACACCCTGTACAATAATATAATCAAAGGATACTCTGAAGATTCAATGCAGCTCAGAAACTTTTTATTCGGCAATAATAATTGTGGAAAATAATACATGAAAATTTTAACTAAAAAACGATGACAAGACTACTTATGTGGCGATGAATCATGATGTCATGGCTCTTTAGTATCGCAATTGGACTAAATTGATCCATTGGGAAAAAGATTGTTCCTGCAAGGTCCATTTTTATCATTTATTTGATGTATTAAAGCAAAAAAATTTGATACCTGTGTATCTGGCGTTGACGCCTCTAGAGATTGCAATCCATGCTAGTGGGTATATAAACTTTGACCCGCCCAATTTATGAATATAAGCCCTCTGTATTTTATTTTGGCATTATTTTTAAAATAATTTTTTGTTATTTTGCAAATAATGGAACTACAGGAGACACTTTTTTTACTGAAACTATATCTACATGTCAATACTAATTAGAGTATGAGAATGAATTTTTCGCTAAACAATACTTACCGCTTAACTAACGTGGCCAGATGTCGCATATACGTATAATCGCCAATTGTCGTGTAGGTAATGGTATCCGCACAACCGACATCTTTACTAAGTTTACCACGTATCAGATTCTTCAGCACCCAATAATCACCATGTTGCACCGTCTTCATAACCAAAGTTTTGTCGTGGCATCTCAACAGTGATTTCAATTTCAAATTGTGTAAATTAGAATCACCCGATTGATCATACGGATCGATTGCATCATGCAAATCACCGATATCGTCATCATATTTTACTGCATCAGGGTTAAGGTGAATAATATCTATTTTTTGAGTGATCAAGACAAAGAGTAGACAAATTAACAGGCAACATGTTACGAAAATTCCTATTCTTCGAGGTGACGAATATCGATAAGGGAAACGTAATTGGCTTTCTAATAATCTGTGATACATTTAGTATAGATTAGGGTCGGGTTTTTAAGCAATATATATAATTTTTGGAAACTTTTTATGACAAAACTTAAATGAAATACTAGTAATTTTTTGCTTTATTCTCTGTCACTGATGATATCCGACTAAATCGGTTTGCTTAGATATTGAAATCAGCTAAATATTATTTGACTGACTAACTAGAAGCTACAAAAACAAAAATTTTGTGAACTTCATTTCAAATATTTAACCAAATATTTGTTAAATATTTTTATTTAATAACGATAATGTTGACATTCTGTTTTTCTGTGTATGAGTTTTCTTAAATAATACAAACGAATTGTTCCAAGTGACAACAACCACATATTCAGTTATTACTTAACATCAGAATGTTATTGTTTAACATTATGTTGTTGTACTTAACATTACAGTAAGAGCGGAGCGAAGAGAACCGGTGAAAATATATAGTTATACAGACAGATATAGAGATTTTCTATATTACTATTTTATTTCTAAATTGTTTTATATAAAATATTTAAGCTCAATATATTGAAGGTTTGAAAAATATTTCGACTTTGACTACTTGATTTATAAACATTCAATAAATTTTTATGAAACAAAACCATATGTTTTTTAAAAGTAAATATGTTTTTCTATACAACAAATGCAGCCGTAAATAAGTGGGCAGCCGCAAAATTGAACTAGTGAGTATTTGGACAGGCATTATAGTAAAAAGAGATCAATTATTTTTCTAATAAATGTTTTTAGTAATCTGTATCTTGGGTTGTGCAAGTCCGATCGGATTACACTAGATAACATTAGAAAAATACGATTTCATGCTCGAAAAGCTACTCAGACAGTTTTGTAATTGCTTGCCTTAAATTTGTATTTTCAAATATTTACGGATGTTTTAGGCGTGAAACGTGCGGCAGCGAAAATTGTTCCAAAATTGCTAAATTTTAAGCAAAAACAACGTCGCATGGACATCGCTCAGGAGCTGTTAAACGTCGTTAACGATGATCCAGATTTTCTCAAAAAGGTCATAACTGGTAACGAATCATAGGGATGTGGCTATGACATTGAAACCAAAGCCCAATCATCTCAATGGAAGCGTTCAGAAGAACTAGGACAGAAAAAAGCACGTCAAGTTCGGTCAAATGTGAAGGTTTTACTCACTGTTTTCTTCGATTGCAACGAATTCTTGCTACAAAGTCGTACGGTCAATAAGAAATACTACGTTGAAGTTATGCGCCTTTTGCGCGAAGCAATTCGTCAGAAACTCACAGAATTGTTGAAAAACCAATCATAGATTTTGCACCATGATAACGCACACTCATACATCGGAGCTTGTACGTGAGTTTTTGGCCAAAAACAAAACCGCAATCACGCCTCAACCACCGTATTCGCTTGGCCCCCGCTGACTTTTTCCTCTTCCCAAAACTGGAGACACAGGCGAAAGAAAAGCGTTTGCTACGATTGAGGAGATAAAAGAAAAATCAAAACAGGAGCTGTTTGCGATACCAAAAAGCGCGTTTCAGAAGTGTTTTGTGGATTAGAAGAATACACTGGCACAAGTGTATTATATCTGAGGGGGACTACTTTGAAGGAAATAAAATATAAATTGATGAATAAATAAATACTTTTTGGAAAAAATCGAAAATAACGGTTATTTTTTGATCACACCCCATTGCAGTTTTTTTTTTCTTTTTTTTATAAAGGCGAATAAACAAGCGAGATGGTTGAAGAAGTGAATACTGTTTATGGTCCTGACACTATAATAGTTAATCATGTGCAATTTTAATTCTATGAAACGTTTCAGAAATGTTTATGTCAAAGATACACTGAGCTCTGAAAGCCCAATTGTTGAAAATGCCAATAGAATTACAAAAATTGCCAAGTCCAACCATCATACTAGAACTGTTTCTATTGCCCAGGCTCAAAGCATTGCATAAAAACCCTATTTCAAAGTACTTGAATAAGGTTGGCTACAAAAAACTGCATGGATATTAGAGGACTTAACGCAAAACAGTCCCGAAGTGCCAAATTCCCAAATGACTGGTGATGAAAAGTAGATCACTTACGATAACATCAGGCAAAAACGGTCATTTCCAAAACGCGGTGAACCGGTGCAACTGACGGTCAAGTCAAGGTTGACGCTCTGGAAGGTTTTGCTGTGTTCTTGAAGACATTGGCAGGAAATCATCTAATATGACCCACTGCTGTTCGTTCAAACTCTTAATTCGGACCTGTATTATTGTGTGTGAGAAGCAATCGTGCAGGAATAGCCAGGTTTAACCAATAGGAAATGAATTTTGTTTCATCAGAACAATGCCAAACCGCATACATCAATAGTGAGCCGCCAGAAGCTCCGGAATTCTGCTTAGAAGTTTTTATGCATTCACCTTGTAGCATGAAACTGCCACCAAATAATTAGCATCTATTAACATCTATGGCAAATAATTTTGTTGTTGAAAAATTCGCCTCATGAAAAGCTTATGAAAATTGGCTGTCCCAATTTTTTGCCAATAGGGACGAGGGTTTTTTTATGACGATCATAATAGAATTGCCTTACAAATGGCAACAACTTATCGAACAAAACAGTACATACTTGATCTGAATAAAATCATTCTAACTATGCTAAATAAAGCCTTTAATGTCATACATTAATATTGGATTTCCCTCTATTATACCTTATATAACCTTAACCAGGACAAATTTAAAACGGGCAGCATCTCTTACACCGAGTGTGGACATTAACTAGCTGACTCCTTTTGATCTTTTTGTTTCTTAATTAAACTTTTATATTAATTAAAACAAGATTTGTAAATGTTTATTACGTTAATCGATGAAGATAACTCAAAACTTCACAGCTCTAAAAATCCAATTCAGATGCCTGTAGAAAAATGTGCTTCTACTATTATGTTGTCCAATAACTTATTGCATACGAAATTCTACTTTTATTGGCTTAAGTGTGGACTAACACAATTTCTGTTTTCTTAACATTTTTATTCATGTATTTTTAATTCTACTTATCATTTACATAGGTCTTTTAAACAACAAAAGCTGTTTATAAATTAAACAAAAATGACTGCAATTTGGGTATTCTTGTTCTTAGTCTTAATGATCTTTATTAAAATAATTAAAACATGTAACAAATTGAATAAAACTATTCTTAAACAAGATTAAATCTGTGGTAGTTATTTATACTACAAATAATTTGTTTTATTCACAGCATACCAATGGCATAGCCAGGAAACAAACCTGACTGCCTTCTGCTTCTAAAGCGTTAATCAGGCAGCAATTAATGCGTTAATAGAAAATAACTCATTTTTCAGTTTTTTGTTCCTAAACTCCACACTTTTTATTTTGTCCATACAATGTCTCATACTCCGGTTGAATTTTATTTGCTAAATTATATATTTTCATATAACTATCATACAAATTAGTGATTTAACCTACATGTTTGTAGGTTCACATCTTCTCTACAACGTACCAAATTTGGTACTTGTTAAGATTTTGCTTAAGTAGTGTATGCAAACAAATATGGACGGTATTGGACCGATTTGGTATTATACTGATTTTTTGATATTCAATGTTTTCCCCCACAAACTAAATATACGATCATTATGTTTTTTTTTAGTGTTTAGCACTTATTCGAAATTTATACAAACTGTCTTATCCGGCTCGAAGGACCAAATGTTTAGCGCGACGTTAATAATAAAACCATACGTTTTCAGTTTTTTATAATATCTGATTTTATTTAATTGTAAAATATTCTTACAAACTATAGGAATGGTTCACGAACTAAACTATTGATAATCATTATCACTCAACGCTCCATATGGCATACCACACAGAGCGACACCACACACGTTGACAGCAAAAGCGGGCCAGCAATTGTTTATGGATTTTTTTATTATCCGTTACGGTTCAGGCTGTTTATGATATTCTCAAGTTGACTGATGTATTTGGTCTTTATCATAAGTCGTAAAACGTAGCAATCAATTCAGTACGATCATCAATACGATTCAATATTCAATACACAAACAAACGCTATAAGAGAAATACATTACCCTTCTTATTTTATTACAACATGGTAAACTCTAAACAATAGTGTGTGGCAAAATTTGAGAAAAATCGACTGGTCTTTTCCAGACAAATGACCGTTTCAAACTCCGTACTCTCAGCTTCATGTCTTTCAAGCGATTTCATTGAAATCAAATTTTGGCACACATCCCATTAGCCAAATTAGCCGATCTATGCAAAATTAACGTTGTGCACTATATAAACGCAAAGACTGCATAATCTAAATTGTTGTTAATATTATTTAATTATAATGTTTGGTAAAATGCGATAAAATTGGCCGCATAATTCCTTCGTTTCGGTTACCTCACAAACAATTTACCTAACTTAACTGTATATTTCAATCAGTTGCCCTAAATTCAGTATTGTTCATTAGTTCAGAGTATTTGTTGATAAGGATCTACCGATCTACCTTTTCTGGCACTTCGAACCCTTTTGCACCAAATCAAAAGGATATTGAATAAAAGTACTCTTCAAATTTTAATCCATATGACTCAAAAGTCTGTACTGGTTCTAAAAAATCATATTGTTATCGAATTTCTTGTCAACCCGTAATCTTCATGCTGCAACATCTTCACTTTTAAAGGTTGATCGTGATACTGTAATAATAATTTCAATGTATTCTACAGTAAAATATATTTACATTGTTAATTCGCAACGATTTCCAAATAAATTTGGTATTTTTCTTATCCAATACCACATGTTAATTGACAGTTAACTTCCTCTAAGAATATCTAAGAATGCATGTTAAGAACTAAAAATAAAATTTTTGTATTTGGGCGATAAGGCCAAGAGCCTTTCAGCTCTATATTTATACTAGGACTGAAAACAACAAATAGAAGAAGAAGTTTGATTTATTTTTCCTGCTGTGATATTTTCTATTTTATTAACGAGAAATATCGACTGATAAATTGTCACTATTCACTATTCATTTCTTTACAATATTTAGCAATTTTTACGGTTATCGAACTATTACGAATTTTCAATATTAAACATTTTCAAATAGACATTTAATTTTTTTCTGCAGTTCATTACTGAGTTTTTTCATTACATCTGTTTTCTTATTAGTATGTTATTATTTACTCGAACAAATGTTTTTCTCATTTTTGTTTATTTATTGTATTTGAGCAACTTGACTTTTTTATATGCGTTTGATTTATTGTAGCCCACTTATTTTTGATTTCCATTACGTAGAAATTCTCAGTGAGTCAACTTGCTTTATCGAATGTCGAATGTCGATGTTATCAAAGTAATACAATTTCGAAACAAAAATGTATAGATTTTGATTGGTTAATTGAATATAAACGAAAATTCACAGAGACATATTTGGTAAATTTGCCTACTTTGAAAGTCCGAAATTTCTATAAATTGTTTATTACCTAATTTCAATGTCTGCCTTCGAATGAAAGCTCTTAGAAACTTAACTGAAGTGTAATTGGGCTTGATTTGCGTTTCTGAGATATTCAAACTAAATAATTATTGTAAAAATGGTTAGTAAAATTTGACTATATTCGAAAACCAAGTTTTTTCGTAATAATGTTTTTTTTTTTTTGCAAGATTTGAATATTTCCCTCACATACAAATTCTGCAGTAGAGTACTTAACTGATTTTGCTCTGGGTGGCTGAAGATCTCACAAAAAGATTAAAGATCGATATGAGGAGAAATGCTTCCAAAGCAGCCTGCAAAGAATTTCTTCTAATTCTAATAATCTTCATCGTACAGCCTTCTGAACTTTGTCAAACATTCTCAAAAAATTGTCCAGTCTATCTTCCACGCAAGAACAAATTACCCTGAATCCCAGGATAATTGATATAGAAGATTTTTTCATGTTCAATGATCTCACACGCACTAAATTTTTAAATGCGGTGAAAGGAACCTACTGCTCTCAGCATTAAAGATCGATATGAGGAGAAATGCCTCCAAAGCAGCCTGCAAAGAATTTCTTCTAATTCCAGTAATCTTCATCGTACAGCCTTCTGAACTTTGCCAAACATTCTCAAAAGATTGTCCAATCTATCTTCCATGCGAGAACAAATTACCATGCATCCCAGGATAATTGATGTAGGAGATTTTCTCATGTTCAATAATCTCACACTCATTAAATTTTTAAATACACTGAAAGGAACCTACTGTTCTCAGCATTAACTTAAGAAGCTTTTGCTGAATTTGCCGATTGCTCGACTACTCGAAGCAATCGTCAAAAGCATCGATGAAAGGAACCTACTGCTCTGAACATTAACTTAAAAAGTTTTTTCTGAATTTTCCGATTACTTGACTACTCGAAGCCATCGTCAAAAGCATCGATGGGACCATCGCTCAAAGAAAGATTTAAGAGTTGTTTTGATACTCAAATCAATGTTGATATCCATGACAGCCGCATATTCAGATCATCATAATACAGGCGGTTAACACTTCTTCTTCTTAGGTGGCGACTGGAATAGATATATCTTATCTATTATACGCCGCCCGTAGAAAGTAATTCCAAACACTTCGTTCTTTTGCGTCCAATTCGTCACACTAGGTTTCGATAGTACTTCAAAAACCCGGTCTTTTTAACGGAGTTTTGGTCGCTTCCTTCTGCCCCGTCCATCGAGGTCGTTGTCGAAAGCTTTCCATGTCGGAGCATTTGGGTCCATCCGCACAACATGTCCCAGTCAACGCAAACGCTGTATGTTAATGCGTTTGACCACGTCAATGTCGTTATACTCGTATAGCTCGTACAGCTCATTGTTCATGCGGCGGTCAACACTGCCATAAGTAATAAGAGGAATAACTATCGTCACTTAAACCCCTTGATTGCTTTCGGGTTTAGCCTCTTGTAGCTGCCAAACAAGATCCACATTTTTTCATCTTTTCCCCAATATTTATGCTCATGTGTAACTTCTGATCCAGTACTACTCTAATAAACATGGCTTTAAATGGCAATGTGAGTTCCACATAGTCTAGTGGCTTTAGTGGTCTGTCACTCATTACTGTGTACTATGAGTGAAATTAAACAATTTTGTCCCCTGGAGATTTTTCCTCTAATCTACAGCTTTTAATTCATCTTAGTAGTTTCTTCATCATAGGTACAAATTTCTCAACTATCATAATGACCGCATAAACCGCAATCTTCGTACCGTTATTAAATGTTTCATAAAGCTGGTCCTTCCAATTGTGTTTTAGTAACCAACTACTGTCACATCCTTCATCGTCGAAGAATTTTCATGCAAAGACGCTACGGTCTATCCACACAACATGACCCAGTCAATTTTCATTAGCACCTGATTAAAATTAATAAAACTATGAGGAAAACATGTCCAATGAAGAGTACCCTTAAAGGACATTTTTTTAGTAGACTCGACGACACCTTTGCCCATTACACAGCCAATTTATTCCACTACGATTTTAGCTATTCTTCAGCTATCTAAAAATTTTAAACTTAAATTGTAAATTCCATCTTCTACTTCGGAAATTACCAAGATTCCGGCATATCATATTATGGTCATGCGGTCTAGTAAATTTTCCATTTTGTACTTTGAGTCTCGGCTACCATAATTTCTACTCTGTTATCATTTTTGTTCATATAGTTTCACGCTTTAATTGTGTTCCGACTTACCGTTTACATACTACTTTTAACAATAAAGCCATATGTTAATTGAAACTAAAATTATAGAAAATTCTTTGTTTTTTATTCTACTCGTAGTAAAATTGTTGTAGTCTTAATGGTCTTTTTCACCAAATTGATGAAAGCATGTAATAAATTCAACGAAATTGTTCATAAAATCTATTAAATTTTGTGGTAATTTATACCAATTTTTTTATTACAGCAATGTCCTAAGCAGGAGGTCCTAGGTAATGTTGACAGTCTTCTGTTTCCAAAGCATTAATTTCAATGCCAACCAATGCCATTGTGCTAATAGAAAATATCACTTTTCCAGTTATTTTCTAAACTTTACAGTTTTTATTTTGTCCATACAATATTTCATACTCCGGTTTAATTTTATTTGCTATAACTTTATTCATTGCTGCTGCATAACGCAAACGATCGTTTTTGACTTTTCGCTTAATGCCCGGCGAATGAACCAAAAATGCCGGATGCAGTATGTGATACTCGTAGTCCAGCAAACACATGGCATAATTTTGTATTCGCTTATTCGATTGTCCCTCCCACGTTACACGCTCATCAAACTCGGGTTCTGCATTATCACTGACATAGAATGGTTCCCAATACGCAAAATTACCTTGGCGCTTACCCACGGTAAATATTTCCAAGTTATTGCTTTCATTGGCCTTTACCCATTTATCCTGTTCCGGCACCAAGTGGCAAGTCTTACAGATATAATAATGAAACGGAATGGCCATTTTGGTTTTTAGCATTGCCACTAATTCTTGTTTAGTACCCGGTAGGGTGGCATTACTTTCCAACTCAAATACGGGTAAAGGAAAAACCCGCCGTTTGCCTTGACTCACAACTAAACTTATATTATTGAAAGCCATGCTCAAGAATTGATCGATAAATCCCAAATTGGGATACAGCTCAATATCACAGGCAAATATAAAGTAAGTATTCGATGACTTGCGAGCTATATTGCGTCCCACATTAATGGGATACGTGAGATTCTTCTTGGACTTATACATAAGAGAACGCTGGACATTTTCATAGGGAGCCTGTGTAATTTGGCAATCGTATGGCCATTGCAAAGCCTCTTCTTCCGTAAGTGGTAAACGATTTTGTGGCATGTGATCGTTGGGAAAATAGACGTGAAAGGTTACATAGTCCCGTATCAGCTGACTTTCGGGTAGGCAGTGACGTGCATAAAGTATGGAATCCATGGTGGCATTAAAATCGTAACCGGGAGCAAAAATAGCAAAGCTAACAGGGCCCATCCAGCTGAAAGTGAAAATAACAAAGAAAACGCAAATGTTAGCTAAAATTAAAATAAACAAAATTGTTTATTAGGTCTTAAAATAAGATAAATATTTATTCTACTCAGTTGTCAAAATAAAAGTTTCTTGACAGAGAATTAAGACAAATATTGATGCAAAATAAACATCAGGTTTTTGCTTTGTTTGTCTTTGGTCCGCCTCACCAAATATTTTCACTAACTGAGCACTTTTAAACTTCTAAAATACATACTATTGTGTAGCTACACTTTCTTTCTACCAGTAGACAAATATTTAAAAATACTGTTCCGAATCATCTAAACTAAATTCAAAAATTTATACTGAAAGTTATGCTAAAAGCTATTTCTTTTGATTATTTGTGATTAGGGAAACTCAATAAGAATTGTTCCCACAGAATATTCAAATATAATATTCCACATATTTTCGTTAAAAATTGGAAAGTCTTCGAAAGAGTCAGAAATAATTATTTTCAAATGAAATTATTTGAAAGTCAACGAAAAATTCAGAAGTAAAACGGATAACCAGCTAAAAATAATGTCGTACCAAGTTATTGTACTACAAGTTCCGTTAGAGGTTGTCTAAGACAATTTTAAAAATATCTTCAGAGAAGCGGGCAGGTGCAAAGTTGTGAAAGAAGGGTAAGTTCGATCAGACCGAACTTTATAAAGGCAGCATTATGAATTACGGTTCGCAGTGATATGGATGATATACTCACTCATCACTACAAAAGTGAGAGTGCTATAACGGCTTCTTCTAATGCATAATATATATGGATATTGTAAATTTTTCCTGCCAAATGTTGTAAATTTGTTAATACTTTTAATAACTACGCCTAAGGTTAAGCCAGTCCTTTAAAAAGATGGCCCCTTTTCACATTTATTAGCTACCACAATTTAGGTTTTAATTAATCTTTAAATGGTAAAAATTTTAGAAAAATCATGAGGAAGTATGATTTGGCAAAAGCTAAATTTAGCCTCTCTGTTAATCAAGTTTTTTTTTGTCGACTGGACAATTTGTTCCAATTGTGGCGCTTACGAGCCATATCGTTGCTGACTTATCACCAGTTAAATATGACTCATCATATCCTCTTGTTGACTCATCACCAATTAAATATGAACACGAAAAGTGGCTCCTTTTTACAACTTTACAACTTTATTTTCCAATAACTACCCACAGTTATTAAGGTCCGTTGAAAAATTTTGTTAGCTTGAAAGAGTTTTCCCACATTACCACCATATGTAGCTTTAAATTATGTATATATTATGAATTTAAAATTAAATTAAATTATATATAAAACGATATATATATAAACCACTAAAAACTCCCATTATTCTACTGTTGAGTTCAGTCCTTGTATGGGCAAATTTTTCCCATTTCAATCATTTCAACCATAGTGCAGAAGACGTTGTACGAGTCTATCTTAGCTGTAGACATATCAGAAAAAACTCTTTATCATACATTATTTAATTATTTAGGTTATCTATTTATTGGTTGTAAACCGCCAGTCTGGCAAGGCTTTCAGCTGTTAAATACCTGTCATCTGAAATGTCATTTATTTAGTGAAAGGTGTGTCATTTACGAATACGCATCGATTAATAACCGAAGAACGCATAAAAGTAGTTAAAATCTATTACAAAAATTGTGATTCACTTGTGGGCTTTCAATCGAACAAAATTTTCGTCAGCGATAAGACTCATTTCTCACTCGATAATAACGTCAACAAACAAAATTGTAGCATATGGGTCTCGGACAACACAGAAGTGATTGTGGAAAAGCCATTGCATTCGGAAAAATACCTGATTGATGCACATTATCGGCTGGCGTTGCCATTGGGCCTTATTTTTATTTTCAAATGACGCTTGAAGAACCTCAAAAGGATCAAAAGGATCCACTGCTGTAATCAATCCAGAGGCGGTCATTTAAATGAGATTGTATTTCGTACATTATGGCAAAATACATGCATTACAATGAAATAGAAGTTTCGTCGAAATCACAGCCTTGTATGTTTTATTTAACTTTACTTTTGAAACCGAAACCCTTTATTTCGATGCAGTTTATTTTCTCACGGATATTTTTTATAATTTTTCAATAAAAGTATATAAATTGGAATAGTATTAATGGAGTGATAAATAAATGATGAAATTTTTGAAAAAAGAATTTTGAAAAATGTCTTTTTTTTAACCATAATTTTTACTGATGCACAACTTCAATGTACTACTTATTCGATGATCAAATGCCGCAAAAACTTTCCGTTTAAAAATAAATTTTCTTCTTTTCACAGCAATGATTTGCAACACACGTTATAATTGGCTTTAGCGTTGTCTTCACCTCAGATGTAATGCTAAATTCTTCATCATACCACAGTTTGTCCATACATAAGTACGTGTATGAAAAGCCCCCTTCGGGCAAATCCTGGTATGATGAAAAATGACACCTATAAGGCATCGCTACGGCCAATTATAATTGCATTGTACAAAACAATGTTTAAAGAGAAGAAATATTTTTTTTCGAATGTGTAGTATACTGACACTGTGTATGAGTAAACATTTCTTTTTCAGCTGAAAAACACATCTGTGTAAAATGTGGGGGAGCAAGGAAGAAAAAAATACGCAAATGGATGTGAATCCCCAAAATTCCACTGTCTTCTTGCATGGTCAATTATGGTTGTCTGCTCTCAGAAAAGAAGAGTGGACGTGAATCCCCAAAATTCCACCATCTTCTTGCATGGCCAATTATGGCTGCCTACTCTCAGAAAAACAGAGTGAATCGCAGATATTCACACTGCAATAAATCTTAGAGAAGACACAAAAGAAAGAAATTGATTCATATCAGCTTTTCGTAAAACAGAAACTGCCTTCGAGAGTTAGGTACTGCATTATATCATTCAAATAACCGCCTCTGGATTGGGTGCAACAGTGGATTCTGTTGAGGTAGTTTTCGACCACTTTTTCGCACATTTCGGATGACATCTCAGCGATAACTTGACGAATGTTGATTTTTAAAATGTTTCATCGTTTGGAGATTATCCGCGTAAATACGGCCTTTGACGTAGCATCACAAAAAAGTCTAATGGTATCAAATCGCATAGTCTTGGTGTCCAATTAACGTCGCCAAAACGGGATATTACGCTTTGTGGGAACGTCTCATGCAATAGTGCCAAAATCCACCAAATAGTGTTGCTCGTAGCAACGTTTTGTTGAAGCCGCATATCGTCCAGTTCATAATTGCAGGCCAAAGAAAGTCCGTTACCATACGGCCATAACCCTCTGAATTGAAATTCGCCACACTTTCACCAACAGAAGCGATATTTTGAGCAGTGCGTATATTGACGCACAGGTCTAACCACATCTGTAGCGCTTCCAGCCTCTCCAAATTTCTTTATAATCTTGCCAATTCCTTGCACAGTAGGTCGATTACGACGACCATAATCACTCCCCCGTTTGCATCACCACTTTTATAGTAAGTTTTAGCTGTTTTTAGGCGTTCTTCGGTTGTTAAACGATCCATATTCGTAAATGGCAAACCTTTCACTAAATATATAAAAGTTCAGATGATTGGTATTTAACAACTGGCAACCTTGCCAGACCGTACAGAACAAAATCGTGAATTATGCTACAAGCTAATGAATTTTTTTTGTGACTTTTCGAAAGAAAATTTCATTGTAAATTATTGGGAACCATGATTGTTAACAGCGATTATCGAGATCTTTCATAATACAGCGGTTGCGCCTGGAGTTTGAACTAAAATTTAGTCGGCAATAAATTCGATGTATGAGATGTTTGCGAAAGCGGCTCAAATGAGGGCGAGGAAATCTCAATTACAAGGACCAAATAATAGATAATATTTCGTACTGTGACCGCCATCTAACTAAGTTTGTGGCACCTCTAAATGAGGGCTTGGTTATGGATAAATACTGTAAAATAAGAATTTTCACTAGAAAATGAAACAAAGTTCATATACTATATGGAGGAGACGAAAATTTTAATACTCTCTCTTTTCGGGACATGAATCGGAGTATTGTTCATAGTACTAAGGATTACGGATGTGACAAAATCAGACTAAACCCAACTCTGAAAAAATATCAATGTTTAAATGACATTTAAAAGGAAGTAACCACATCTGTTCATTCCGTTTTTAATGGCACCGATCTTTTTGCTGAGGTAATTACTGGAAAGCATTATATTTCGATAAGTTATATATACAGGCTGACAGATGAAAGTTGCTACATTAAAAACTCAAATATTTTTTTTTTTTCTTTTTAAATACATTTAGATTATTTATTTGATTCATTTGGAAAATAATAATAATTTTCTCTAAGTCTTTTTAATAGTTTCTACAATTCTTTTTAAGTGACAAACAATTCTTTTATTCGGTGACAAACATGCGATAACGTTATTCACTACTGCCTGAGAAATTGCTGTGGGAATTCCCGCGATTATCATTCGATTATCACTACTTCAAACTAAAAATACTTTAAAATATTGTTCAAATGCAATGCTTTAAGCTATAAAAATGTGATACTTTTTTATTTTTTAAAAGGACTTATTTTAGAGTCATTTATTACTTTATAAAGGACTCTACACAAAATCGATTGCGAAGAGATCGATTGCGATTGATCTTTTGCTACAATTTTGCTGTAACAACCCTGACAAAGCAGCAAGTTACACCAAATAGTTAAAACTACGTATAGATTTTAAAGAATTTATCTTTCATCGCTCATTGCTTTCACTCATTTTAAGATCTTTAAGTTCGACGCAATGTAGTCTGAAATTATTTTCGCATTTGAAATTTTTTCGTGACATGGTTTTTCGTATTAATGAATGAAACTATACAGGTGAATGACATTAGTCATAGCTTATCTTCAACTTTAAGTGCCGATAAATCTAAAAAAAAATTATCCCACTTCCACTGTATCGCGTATTGTGTTCTCTGGGTGAATATTTCATGGGAACTGATATCAATTTTAGATTTATTTCCTGGAATCATAATTGATTAGTAAATATCAGTCTATTTTTTGTATTAATTAGTAGTTATAAAGATTAAAATTATTTCTTGCGATCGTGCTGTTAATTTATTTTTATTATCAGGCTCAAATCAAATCCCCTATTCCTAAGCATTGTATTGTTATTTGTATACTGTACGCTATGAAAATAAGGACCGGAAATTGATCGTTTAAAAAGACCAAACGGACAAATTGGAACAGCTATGCTTTATACAGGGTGGGCAATAAGGGTGTTGGCGGTTTAAATATTCAATTTCCCGGCAACGCGTGGCGCGGGGTGGCGGGGGGATATGTTGTTCGCTGCGCCGCTTCCTGGAAATTTAGTCGCCATGGAGCCGTACACGGGAGTGCAGCGTATTACGAAAACAATAAATCATTACTGCACGACGTTTGTATCGGCATGAACACGGTTTACACAATTTAAGTGAAGTTCCAAGCGCCAATGTGATACGAAAATGGATCAGAATGTTCGAAACAACCGGCTCAACAGTACCAATTACGGTTCGTGGTCGCCCAGTTTCTGCCAGATCAGCCGACATTGTGGATTGCAACATGCTAGCAGACTTTTTGGTGCCAGCTTTGCAAGAACTTCAAGGCAATACCTCGAGGATGTGGTTTCAACAGGATGGGGCCACATGTCATACGGCTAGGGTATCCATAGAGCTGCGGAAAAATGTTTTTCCTGGAAAACTCATTTCGAAAAGGGGGGATATTGAATGGCCCCCACGTAGTTCCGATCTCTCTCCATGCGATTATTTTCTATGGGGCTACCTCAAATCGGTAGTCTACGAGAATAATCCGACCAATTTAGAGCAGTTGAAGAGGAACATTATTCAGGAAAGTAACAAAATACCGAGAACAACTTTTCAACGAGTTTTCCAAAATTTGCGACTTCGGTTCCAAGAGTGTCAATCAGCCGAGGGAAGCCATTTGGACAACATTATTTTTAAGTCTTAAAAATTCCCATGCTTCTACTTTTTAAAAATACAAATATATTTTTTTACGTTTCGTAGTTTTTTTTAATTGAATATTTAAACCGCCAACACCCTTATGGCCCACCCTGTACTTATTCGGAGCTTGAATGCATGATTTTTTATTACATTTCGAATGCGTTTTGCGATCTTTAACATGGCTACAAATGTCGAACAATGAATTTATCTCAAATTTGGTATTGCAATTGGAATTTCGTATATCGCATCGCTAAAATTGTTACAGAAAGCTCATGCAAATCGGCTTTATCATGTGAGTGGCACAGTGCACTCGAAAGTGGTCGAAATGTGCTAAAAGAATGCCGCTCGGCTATTTGCGAAAGACCTGAATTTCCATGAAAAATTCAATTGTGTAAAGGTTGCTGAAGGCAAACTAGAACAATTTAATTCTGATCCCCAACATTCATAAAACGCATTATAATTGCAAATGAGGCGTTGGCAAGCAAAGCAATTAAAAGGTTTTGAAAAAGCATTTTCCCACTAAGCCAAAATCGAAAAAAAACCGCGTCAAATTATATCAAAATTCAGTGTAATGTTGACTGTTTTTAATACGGGGGGTTGATCGGACAGTTTTTTTATTTCATATGAAAGAGAATGAGAAAAACGGGGAGTTAAAGAATATGTAGAATCCAATGATTTTCATTTATTGGCAAGGTTTTACCTTTTATTTCCGGGGTTTACAAAATGGAGATTATTTTACCAAACAGGGACTATAAACATTCAAGTAAGTAGTTTACATATCGAATGTAAAATGAGTACTAATACTTGGGCGATTGCTAGCTGAGAGTTAGAATACCGCTTTATTACACTGCTAGAACGGTGGAGTGAAAGCTCTTTCCTTAGCTGTGGTGGGCGTGTACTTAACAATTAAAACTTACAACTATCAGGGTAAAGAAAACCTGTGCACGTAAACAACTGTTTTTCTTTTCTTTTTATTATCGCAATTTTTGCATAAGCACGCTCGATTTTCGATATAGACATAATTCTAGAAATTTATTTAATTTTAGAGATTTAGCAGGTTCCCGAAAATACAATCATTTGCAAGATTGGGCGCTCCATCTTCGAGGCTGATGTATATCTGTGTTTAAAATAAAAAACGACTTATCTCATTATTTTGGAATCAAGACTAGACGACAATATGTGTCTTAAGAACATAAGCGTTAACAAACATGTATTCTATATATAAACCAAACATTTAGAAAGATAAATTTTTTCAAAATTTGTAAATTATTGAAATGGTGTTATAACATATGCTAAATTTTGAAATGTTGATGGAGGTAAAGATGCATCTAAATAAGGACAATAGTAATTACTAATAAACCTGACTTAGTCATAACCCCAAGTCGTTTTTTTAAGCATAGATATATATAGGGTGGCGCATAAGTAACGTTAAAATTTTGTCAGTGAATACATTTTTTGTTCGTCTCTTTACAGAATTAGCTAAATAATACTTGGGAAATTTATGATGGAAAGACTCAGCGCAGAACAAAGAACCAAAGTTGTTCAATTTTACTTTAGAAGTCAGCATTCGATTATTCAGATCATATTGAAATTTCTTTCATGTTCGAAATGCTCCTAGCGCTCCAACAATTTACCGATTAGTTCAGCGTTTTGGGCAACAAGAGGCTGTCTGTAATCTTCCGCGTGCTGGAAGATCTCCTGCAGTTCGAAATGAAGAGACCATTCCTCGAGTGCAAGCAAGTATTGAGGAAAACCCCGAAACTTCCACCAGGCGACGTTCTCAGCAGTTAGAAGTATCTAGGCGGTCTATGTAAGGAATTTTACATTTGTTACATCTTTTCCTATATAAGATACAATTGGTTCACGAGTTAAAACCGAATGATGCACAAGAACGCATTCAATATAGTCGCCGTTAACGTTACTTATAGGCCATACCTTATAAGCAATTTGTTTTTCTCATTTGCCGGCCTTTTAAATATTTCTTTATATCGGTATTTGCTGGGAGGTACCAAAAAACTGCGACTGTTTTGTTTATTTTATGTTATGACTGGTTTTGAACGAAAAAAATTTGTTTCAGCGATTTTTTCAATGTGGGATTTTATTGAGCAATGAAGCCTCATTCAGTTTTGTTTACCAAATAGAATTTCTGCTATAGAAACATTTAGAATGTTGCAGAAAGACTTTGGCAAAGTCTGGGCCGTAAGAAAGCTAATTTGAAATCAAAGACGGCTAAAAACTAACTGAAAATGAGGAATGACTCTGATCAATCTTTACCAATGAAAGTTTTAGAGCCCACCGATTAAAGATTAGAGATCTTACTAATGATGATTCACTTTAAAACGATTAGCCAATTATATTTTAAAAGTTATTTTCAATCTCGTCTGCGCCAAATCTAGGTTGGTATTGAAAACTTGAAATTTTATCGAAAAGAAAAACAGCTTCATTAAAATCTAAGATGCAATAAGACGTTAGAAAAGATGATGAAATTTGGATGAAACTGCATTTATAGGATTAAACTTGGATCTATGCTTATAATCCGTAAACAATCGATCAATCGATTGAATTTTGTGCTAAAATAGAAGCCAGACTGAAGAATGGGATTAAGCTTGGATTTATCCTTATAATTCGTAAACAATCAATCAATCGATTGAATTTTGTGCTAAAATATCATAAAATCAATCGATTGAATTTTGTACTAAAATAGAAGCCAGACTGAAGAATGGGATTAAACTTGGATTTATCCTTATAATTCGTAAAC
>JAHXMU010000589.1:158249-168450 GCA_019455685.1 Philornis downsi
TACGCTCTCCAGTCTACCTTTATTGGAGGGTACATAAATATTTATATTTAATTTCAAAACGTTGTCAAGATTTCGTGAAATATTTCTAAACTTTCTGTTGAAATAATTCGATTACAAATTTATTATATTTTTGATAGTATTGACAACTTTATCAAAAATACTCCTACAATTCCTCGGAAAGCTACTGATATCAAAAGAGGCTCATTTCAAAGCGTTACAAACTTAATAACAACCACAATACGCTCTCCATTTTACCTTTATTGTAGGGTATATAAATATTTATATCTAATTTCAATAAGTTGTCAAGATTTTGTGAAATATTTCAAAACTTTCTGTTGAAATATAATTCAATTACAAATTTATCATATTTTTGATAGCATTGACAACTTTATCAAGTAGGCAGGAAAATATTTCTTGAAAATATCTTTAATGGTTTTCTTTGAAAAAATAAAGCTTTTGCCATTACAAAAAGTGTAAAAAAATGAAACAGCAATAAATTATGCATTGAATAAATCAATATTAAAGTTTATGTTATGAACATGAATTTGTCAGACATAATATTTTGAGGACCATCTACGTTTTCTTCGACAACAGTGCCTATTGACCAATTGATTACAGTCTTGTTTTAATGAATAGCGTAGAGATACCTGAGATTAAGTTATCGTCATGAAACAGGCGAATATGTAAGCGATATAATTTGCTACGTATTTCCTAAGACCTTGTAAACACCCAAATTTGTCATAGTACACATTATAGGTAAATATCAATAGCAATAAAATGCTTATCAGAACTCAATATTAGGAAATTGCCTATGAGAGGCATAAATATTAGAGATTAAAAAAATTCTTTATAAATGTGAAAAGATAGGACGGTGTGACGATAAGTCAACTTACATTTATCAGTAGGTGAATCAGCAAGATTATCAAAATCTGCCGAAGAATATCAGAAAGATATGGCGTTGTTACTACTGAAGCGAGAATGTTTAGTAATCGCCGCATATGAAATATGCTGTACTGTTGCTTTAAAATTGATATGAATTACAACTGATATATGATATGGACTACAACTAAGTTGATATGGACTACAATTTGTCGCAGTTGATGCGTTAATTAATATTTATTAATACACGCAATTTAACTAAGAACTTAATTGTTAATGACGATCCAATGAGAGCTGATATAAAACAAGCATTTAGTTTGAATACACGTTGATATTAGTTATTACCTATTAGATCTATTAATAAAGATACTATACAGTTGTTTAAAACTTATATTTGTTAAATAAACACATGCAATTTGTTTTAATGTTCAGTAAAATTAAAAAATCATCCTAAGTCAGCCGTAGTGCATTTTATGCGTGGCGCATAAGTAACGTTAACGGCGACTATATTGAATGCGTTCTTATGCATCATTTGGTTTTAACTCGTGAACCAGTTGCATCTTACATGGAAAAAGATGTAAAAGATGTAAAATTCTTTGCAAAGACCGCCTAGAACGTTGCCTGGTGGAAGTTTCGGGGTTTTCCTCAACATTTGCTTGTAATCAGGCAATGGTTACTTCATTTAGAACTGTACGAGGTCTCCCAGCACGCGAAAGATTACAGACAGCCCTAGTTGCCCAAAACGCTGATTTGTTGGAACGCTAGGAGCATTTCGAACATGAAAGAAATTTCGCTATGATCTGAATAATCGAATGCTGACTTTCAAAGTAAAATTGAACAACGTTGGTTCTTTGTTCTGTGCTGAGCCTTTCCATCATAAATTTCCCAAGTATTATTTAATTAATTCTGTAAAGAGATGAAAAAGAAGACTTAAACAAAAAATGTATTCACTGATCAAATCTTAGCGTTACTTATGCACCACCCTATATAAGAGTGATTTTGTATACCTGAAAATGAAATAAACAATTGTCCCCTTTTTCCTTAACAAAAGTTAATTTCAAAATGTCTGAAGACGCATTTTCAATAAGATAATAATCGTGGAAAACAATTTCGCCAATGACGACAATCTTCTAAAAGATATTTATATTGGATGCACCTTTCAAAACACTTTTGTAAATGTAAGGAAATCGTCATAGTGAATATTTCCAAATAGAAAAGCGGCATAAATGATACTTTTTGTATAGAAAAGTGCCATGGAAGATACTTTTCGTACAGAAAAATGCCATGGAAGATACCTTTCGTACAGAAAAGTGTCATGAAAGACACTTTTCGTATAAAAAAGTGTTATGAAAGATACTTTCCATACAGAAAAGTGTCATGGAAGATACTTTTCATATAGAAAAGTGCCATGGAAGATACTTTTCGTATAGAAAAGTGCCATGGAAAATACTTTTCGTATAAGAATATAAGGGTCATGGAAGATACTTTTCGTATAGAAAAGTGCCATGGAAGATACTTTTCGTATAGAAAATTGATATGAAAGATACTTTGCATATAGAAGAGCGTCATGAAAGATACTTTCCATACAGAAAAGTGTCATGAAAGATACTTTTCATATAGAAAAATGTAATGAAAGATACTTTTCGTATAGAAAATTGTTATGAAAGATACTTTTTGTATAGAAAAGTGCCATGGAAGATACTTTTCGTATAGAAAAGTGCCATGGAAGATACTTTTCGTGTAGAAAAGTGTCATGAAAAATAATTTTCGTATAGAAAAATGTCATGAAGGATACTTTTTGTATAAAAAAATGTCATAAAAGGTATTTCTCGTATGGAAAAGTGCCACAAAAGGCATTTTTTATACGTTATATGTATAAAAGTGTCTTGAATGGTTTGTTTTATGTGAAAAAACGCAATACAAAACAAGTTTCGTATGGAAATCTACAATGTAAGACTCTTTTCATATAAAAAAACGTAATGGAAGATGTTTTTATTGAAAAAATCACCTTTTCATATAGAAAAATGCCACAAAAGACGTTTTTCACGTAGAAAAGTGCCACAAAAAAACATTTTTACGTAGAAAATATAATTTTTATATTGAAAAGCAACAAAAAATACGCCTTTCACATAGAAAAGGGCAGTTAAAGACAATTTTCGGATAGAAAAACCACATAAAAGACACTGTTCGTATAGAAAAGTACCACAAAAGGCATTCTTTACATATAAAAGTGTCTTGAAAGGCCTGTTTTATGTGAAAAAGCGCAATAGAAAACAGTTTTCGTATAAAAATGTACAATGTAAAATTGTTGTCACATAAAAAACAAAGTAATGGAAGGTATTTTTTTGCAGAAAAAAACATATTTTCACATAGAAAAATGTCACAAAAGGCATTTTTCGCACAAAAAAGTGCCACAAAAAATACTTTTCACGTAAAAAATACAATTTTTATATTGAAAAGCGTCATAGAAAACGCCTTTGACATAGGAATGGCCAATGGAAAAACTATTCATATAGAAAAGGGCAGTGGGAGATGCTTTTCACATATAAAAGCCACATAAAAGACACTGTTCCCATAGAAAAGTGTCATAAAAGAAAATTTTCATATAAGAAATTGTTTTGAAAGGCATGTTTTATGGGAAAAAGCTCGTATGGCAATGTTAGACTGTTTTATATAAAAAAAGTAATGGAAGATATTTTTCAAAGAAAAAGGCATCTTTTCATGTAGAAAAATGTCACAAAACACATTTTTCGCATAAAAAAGTGTCACAAGAAACACTTTTCACGTGGAAAGTGTTATATTGAAAAGCAACATAGAAGACGCCTTTCGCCTATGAAAGGGCAATAGAAAAAACTATTCATATAGAAAAGGACAGTGGAAGACACTTTGCACATAGAAAAGCCACTTAAAAGACAATGTTCAGAAAGAAATGTGTCATAAGAAACCATTTTTATATAGGAAGGTGTCTTGAAAGGCCTGTTTTATGTGAAAAAGCGCAATAGAAACCAGCTTTCGTCTGGAAATGCACAATGTAAGACTCTTGTCAGTCAGTCAAGTGTCACAAAAGCCAATGTTCATATGGGAAAGTATCATGAAAGAAAATTTTCACATAGAAAAATGTCATGAAAGATATAATTTTTATATAAAAAAAGTGTAATAAAAAACGATTTTCATATATAAATCATGAAATATGCTTTTCATACAGAAAAAAACAATGGAAGACACTATTCATATAGAAAAGTGTAATGAAGGACACTTTTTTATATGGAAACTCATTATAGTAAACACTTTTTATGAAAAAAATGTCATTGTGAATACTTCTTAAGAAGAAGCATATCATAGTTTACATTTTTCATAAACAAAGGTATAGTAGAAGATACCTTTTGTGAGGAAAAGTGCGTAGATGACAGTGTCATTGACATGTCTTGTAGAAATGTTTCCACGAAAAGTGTCATTGAAGGACCTTTTTGCAATTAAAAATACTTTCATAAAAAGTGTTGTTGAAGGTATTTTTCATATAGAAAAGTATATTAAGACAAAGTATATTAAGAAAAGTATATTAAGACAGTGTCTACCAGAGTATCTCTTCATGTGAAAGATTTTCCAATGCTCTTTTTCAAAATAAAAAGAAAAAATTTCTTTCGAAACTCTTCTTCAGGCAAAATACGTTTTTCATGGCACAACTTCATGGAAAAGTATATCCGTTTCATACGAAAAGTGTCTTCGATTGGAAAAATATTTTCTCTTGGAATTTTACTTTGCTTAAACTATTAAACTTGCTTTACATTCATTATTCATGCTCGGAATGATTTCTTCCCGTAACAATTCTTACGCCAACAAGAAAAATAAAAATCATAAATTATTAAGATGGGTACATATATATATTATTATATATTTTCCCTTACCTCCAGCATTATCTGCGATTGAAACATGTTTTCATCATGACAATTGGAAAACAGAATTCTACCAAATAACAGCTTAATAGCAACTAACAGTATTTGCCAGTAATCATAATAGTTAATTTAATTTAATGGAAATCAACTAATCTATCCGCAAGGATAATAACTATAAGAACTACAGTTTTTGGAGATTATAGCTGTTGTGTTTATAAATTGTGGTAATTGGTTTTAACACTTGATTTGACATACAGCGATAGCAATTAGCTCAGGGTTAGACATTTGCTTTGACGTAAGTTTCTTAGACCACATTTACAAAACATGTTAATGAAATTTGTATTAATATGTTGTTCGAGTATTTTCTTAAAGGAAAACAGTGTTTTACCCTAATAAAATACACGATTCTCTGCTTCGTTCCATTACGATTGTTTTACCTTTTTTGAAATTGTACTCCAATTGTGCGAACGCCAAAGAAATCATTTTATCCGCAAGGTAGCAGAAGTAACCAAGCGAAGTGGCGCAAATGTAAACATGAAAATTGTTAAGATTACAATTCTTTTTTTTTTTTTTTTTGCAAATCGATAAATTTGGTTGCGTTAATGAATAACGTTTATTTCGACATGTAAATCCTTATACTTTCACTGAAAGGAATGAAGGTAAAAATCGCCTGATGCATGAATGTTATCGCATCCATTTGAAATTGGAAAAAATTTTTAATTATATTATATTAGGTGCACAACTAAGTTCCCGCTGTTTGCCAATAGATGGCGCCACCTGTAAGTGCTAGTCGATTCTGTCATAACCTAAACGTCATGAGCCAAGCTTAGGCATATAATAAACATACCGCATCAACACAATAGTAAATTTCTTTTGACGTCATATTCTTTTGTTTGTGTAAATATGTATGATTTTGTGCCAAATAATCGTCATAGGCGGGAAGTATTGATTTTCCTCTTTAAATCGAATAAAATGGCAGCTGAAGCTCACCTAGAGCTCCAAAACTTTTACGAAGATGCTGCTTTAAGTAAAACAACGTGTCGAGACGGTGCTTTTTATGTTGAAAACCGTTCACGTGAAGGAAGACAAAAACCTTCGAAGGCACTGAATTGACGGCATTGTTTAATTTGAATCCGTGTCAAATGCAGGTACAGCTTTTTTCAGTATTATCAGTTATCCACCAAGCCATTTCCAAGCGATTGTGTGCTTTGGGAATGATTCAAAAGCAAGGAACTTGGGTTCCTTACGAGTTGAAGCCTAAAGACGTTGGGCATCGTTTTTTCGCCTGTGAACAACTACTTCAGTGACAAAAAATGGAGTATTTTCTTCATCGTATTGTAACGGGTGATGAAAAATGGATTCATTACAGCAATCGAAAGAAAAGAATGTCAAGGAGTTCTGCCTGGTCAGTAGATGTATGACATATGATATGTATGTCGCCTTCGACAAATACTCACGCTGCGAAGGTTTGCTCTGTATTAAGTTGGACCAGGTCGGTGATATTTATTACAAGCTGTTGAAAGCGAAACCATCACTGCGAAACCATCATTGGGGATTGGACTCGATTTTAATTAATGCGATTGAAGCGAGCTCAGTGCAAGAAACGTCCACAAGTGATTCTTCAACATGACAGTGCTCGGCCTTATGTGGCCAAACCCGTTAAAACCTACCTATAAACTCTAAAATGGGAAGTCTTCTTCCCATTCTCCGTATTCTCTAGATATTGTGCCGTCCGATTTTTAGTTATTGACGACATAATGGAATGTCTAGATTCGTGGATAGCCTCAAAACATGAACAGTTTTACCGTGACGGAATTCGTCCTTTAGCAGAAAGATGGGGAAGAGCAGCAGCTAGCGATGGGCAATACTTTCAAAGAATCATTTGTAAACATGTTTTCATAATAAAGTTTCATTTTTATAAAAAATAATAGCAAGAACTTAGTTGCGCCTATTCTTTACCTTTCAAAAAGTTATTTAATTTAAACGACTTAGCTCATACGCTCACTGACGTCTGTACGATAATGTTATTTGTTACTGTTTAATGGGCTATAAAGTTAAATGTCTCAATTAACGTTCGAATGTTTAGCTTTAAATCATTCAAGTCATCAAAATTTGTTGTTTTTGTTTGCAATAATGCTACAAGAATAAACCCGATATACTCGTATATTTGAAGAAATATCTGTTTAAAAACAAATCAAATATACCTCTAACAGACAGCAGTTCAGCTAGAAGTGCCATAAGAACAACTTTACTCATAGTAAAAGTATTCGACATATTTTGCCGTTTACCGTCATCGAGTGCAGAATCTAATACCATAGGCAAGTCCACATGATATTCGGCTGCCAACCTATTGATCTCAGTAAAATGCAGGACCTTTCCAAATTGAAAGGATGAATGGCGGTGGCGTTCATAAAGTGCAGCAGAGTATCTGTCATGTTATGCCGATAACACAATAACATTAGCACATCTTTCAAATCATTGCTAAGGTGAATATCCTTGCTTTTTCGTACATAATTTCAGAGCCCCGCTATTGTTTGAAACATTTTCTCATACAATTTCTCATTTATTATAACCATTACCAACATTTCCGTATTGAAGCGTTTTTGTGTGTAACATTTTGCTGTTTCCACTCAGTGTAATTTTCGGCACCGGGAACTGATATATCGACCCCAATTTATTATTCTTTAGAGGATAAGAATCGTGTATTAGCAGTATGCTACCATATGAACGTTGCTCGTGTATGTTTGTGATTAGTTTCCAATAGATAAACTTCTATTGTAAGTTCTATCTGAAGTTGTATTACATTTTCTATGTCGACTGTGAACCGAAACAATGAATAGCCCTTTGCTTCTGATTTTTTTAGTATACTTTTCGGGCTTCACCCCTATTTTCGTATCTTTCTGTACTCTCACTCTATAAATACAATGAAAATCTATATAAATACAATGAAAAGAGACTTTTAGAAATTGTATAGAATGAAATCACTATGAGATATAGTTATATTTACGCTGTAATTCGAAATCCTTTAAAATCTACCTTGTCCTGTTTTTTAAGTCCCCAAATTGAGGTCGCCTCCAATGAATTTCTATGCAAATATTATAGTGGTGTGTAAACTGGTTGTATTAAAAATTTTGCAGGCGCCACCTATAGTACATTAATTGAATTTATGTAGAGAAAATTTAGGGAATGTAAACAACAACTTGATAATATTTCAGCACAATTCTTGTGAGCAGAAACAATAATTGTAGTAGTAGATTGATTGTATTAAAAGTGTTTCAGGCGCCACCTATCGTACATTAATTGAACTTATATGGAGAAAATTTAAGGAATGTAAACAACAACTTGATAGCATTTCAGCACAATTCTTGTGAGCAGAAACAATAATTGTAGTAGTAGATTGGTTGTATTGATAGCGTTTCAAGCGTCATCTATCGTACATTAATTGAACCTCTGTAGAGAAAATATGCGGAATGTACAACAACAAATTAATAAATTTTCGACATAATTCTTGTGAACAAGAAAAATAAATGGTAGTAATAGTAGGTTGGTTGTATTAAAACTTTTTCGGAAAAGGTGAACTACAACTTAATAAAATTTCAGCACAATTTTTGTGGGCAGAAAATACAATTGGATATTTAAATCTTACTATGTTTTTAGCTGTTAAAGAGTTGTAATGTAGCCCGATGTAAAGATAATTTGTCGATAATGTAATTTTTATAACGTCTGGAGTAAATTTCACATTTGTGGTCCATCATAACTTTTTGAAGGCGGAGGGAATATATTAACTAGACGGTTCTAAAATTGAAAAATAACGAAGAATTCTTCAAATTGCAAAATAAATATCGTATGAATCGTAAACCAGAAATCGACATGATATTAAAATACGGCAGCTCGTTTGAATCAAAACGCTTTAGCAGGAAAGCATAAAAAGGTTTTGATCAGTGTATTTTAGGGATGACATTGAGATGTCCTTCGTTGAAAGGATCAAGTTATAAGACATCAACGAACAAGAAAATGAAGAAGTAGGAAGAAGGAGAAGGAAGATGGCGAGAGATTAAAGTTCTCGAATTTGCTTTCTATCTCACACACATAATAGTCAGTGTATTTTTTTCTAACCGTCATCTAAAAAAAAATAGATTTCCTATATGAGTGAATTGAGACATCGTGGTGTTTCCGCACTACATATCAGGTCAGACAGTATAGTTGTTGAAAAATTCTGCACCTGTACTCATGGGTTGCTTTAGTTTACTGATTTTGTGGAGAAACTTTAATTGAACTTCGCACTAACTAATATCTTTTAGACGGAAAATTATAGAGCTTTTGGACACTGTAAATAAATTACGCAAAACTGTTCACGGTGAGTGAGGGAACCGCCCACAGTATGTAGGAATGCTTACCTATACGAGTATATAAGCTTAAACAATAGATTTTGTATGCAAGTCAAAAGTCAACGGTCATCTATCCATTCACAATGAACACTTCATTTCGAGTACTTCAAATCTTTTGTTACCTAGCCATTGTCTCCGTTCATGGCCTGTACATAAAACTGAATACAACATCCACCGATAGGGAATTCTATCAGAAATTGCTTACCGATATACGCAGAGAACAATCATATGAAAATATCTTGCTAATACATGACTCCTATCCACCAAAGGATGACATATTGGAACAAATATATCAATATCCAGTGCCAAAAGTTATTTTGAATGGAGATACTAAAATGTTCTATAAAAAACTCTTTAATACGGAAATGTTAGTAGTGCTTATTAAAAACGAGAAGCTGAACGATGAAATGTTTGAAACAATGGCAGTAAATTTAAATTATATACGACAGACCAGAATACTCATCTTGGGGGTGAATGTGCAACATTCAAGTGCTTTCAAGGATGACTTAAGGTTACTGTGTCATTGCCATAAGATGACAAATGTTCTACTGCATTTTCTGGACACCACCACTGCAAACGCTGAGCTATCCAGGAAATATCACATGCTGCAACCATATCCTGAATATCATTGGGAAGTCCATTACATGCATGATAACCACACCAAGCTCGTTTACTACCCCACACACTGGCTCAATATGCACAACACTACGCTCGTGACATTAACCGATCAAAGAGAGCCACGCACTCTAGTCTTTAAGGATTCTCAGGGTCAAATTCGCATCAATGGCTATATTGCCAATATGATTTTTCTATTCGGAGAACGATTTAATGCCACTCTAAGGATGCATTCAGCTTTCAAATTTGGTAAAACTATGCACTTTACTAAGGTCAACCAATTGGTAATCGAAAATAAGGTGGATCTGCCTATGGTTCTAGAGGCCGGTGGCGACGATAGGTGGCAAAATATGTCGCATGCCTACGACATCGGTGAAACTGTTCTTATGGTGCCTTTAGCTCAACCGTTCACTATAAGCCAAATAT
>JAHXMU010000589.1:178450-222828 GCA_019455685.1 Philornis downsi
AACCATAAATTAAATATCCAATATTTCTGCTCCTGTTTACGGTATTTGAACAAAATTTGGTACATCGGTTTGGTGTACATATCTTAAGTGCTGTTGCAAATATGGGCGGAATTGGACAATGGGGAGTGGTACCTCCTATACAAACCACAAATTAAAAAGCAATTATTTCTGCTCCTGCTAACGGTATTTAAACAGAATTTTGTTTAACATTGAAACATTTCCAATAAAAATAAAATTTGAAGGCAAAGCAACGTTTGCCGGGTCGGCTAGTATGTTATTAAAACTAAATCAAAAATTTAAACGTTCGGCATTTCATTTAGCACAGCCATGGATAATCTTCTTTTCAATTATCATGGTTCTAAAGCGTATATCTTGTTAGAGTAATCTAATGCAATTACGACATTATAATTAACCCATTTTTGTCTGTTAATCCTATTTTTGACCTTTTTATTATCCGTTTTGCCTCTAAAAGTACCAACTTCCTGAAATTAATTTTCACCGCTCGTACACCTTATTTTAGGTATCCGATTTCGTGACTTTAACTTAAGTTCCAGTCCATTATACTGCTAGCGTGCTAGCCTTTTTTATCCCATATCCGAGTAATATCCCAACAATACAAATTGTGAACAAGGTAGCTTATTTTATAGTCACCGCAGCACGTTAGTCTAGATGATGGCATAGTTTATTTTTCCTCTCGCCTATATTTTACCCTAAAAATGTGATTTTCATGACATCAATTTTTAAAATGAGAGTTTCAAATTAATCATGTTCCATTTATGCTCCTTTCTATCTTCTGTAAACTCTAAACCACAGTTCCTTCTTTAAATTCTAAACCATGATTTAGCCATTTTCTATCTGTTGATCATATTTTAGACCTCTTTATTGCCCGTTTTACCCCTAAAAGCATAAATTTCTGTTGTCCTGTTTTACCCCTAAAAGCATAAATTTCTGTTGATCATATTTTCCACCTCTTTATTGCCCGTTTTACCCCTAAAAGCATAAATTTTCGAAAATTTGTTTCCACCACGTGTATGCCTTGTTCGAGAAATCTGCATTCCCATTTTATGACTTAAGTTCCATTCCATTCTATACTTCCATACTTTTTTACCCGTTTTACCCTTTAGAGAAAAAAAACTTTTATCATGTTCACGTGTATTTCGATGATTCCAGCATCAACAGTTTGTCTTAGGCGATGGTAACATTTTTGTCCTTATTTTTTCATGTTTTATCCCCAAAATATGGATATTTTTTACAAATTCCTTTTCATCCTTCGTTGATAGGTGAGATTGCACTCCTTATTTTGGCCTTTTTTGTGCCTTTTCTCTGCTATTCTGCCCCCTAAAGGTACGTAAAAGGTAAAGGTAAAGGTAAAATTCCCTTTCTGAGCGCAACTGTGCTATAAAAGTACAGTGCACAAAGTATGAAATTACACTCCCAATTCCCAGCGGTACCTTTTTGTCTCTTTTCTTTGCTACACTGCCCCCTAAAGGAACGTATTTTGCAAAAATTCCCTTTCTGAACGCAACTGTGTTATAAAAGTACAGTGTGCCAAATATGAAATTACAATCCCAATTCTTATTGATACCTTTCTTGCCTGTTTTCTTTGCAATTCGACCGCCTAAAGAGAGGTGTTTTAAAAAATTCCCTTTCTGAGCGCAACTGTGCTATAAAAGCAGAGTTTACGAGACTATACAAAAGCAATTTTAGCTTCAGCCATTTATTATGGGCCATGGTATTATTTTGTTTATTCCTTTTCTGCCCGAATCTAGAACTAAAAATAAGAATTGCGACATATTTTCTCACCTTGTTTCAAATTTCGCCAGCATAATATGGATGACTTTGTCTTTGTCTTTGTCATCTCGCACTTTCCCTATAAGAATCATACATATCCCAATTTTCGTGATTCTAACTGGCTGATGATCAGTCAGTAATGCAACAATTTTTATACGGGTAGATAAATAATTTCGATATATATTATATGTATAATAATGCACTTATTTGTCTTGTGATTCCATTTGTAAGCGGTAAATGTTAAGAATCCGTTTTCCTCAGATTTCAAGAACAAAATCATTTTGCCATATGTAACTATTTTTCAAGAATTCCCGCCAAATTGTGTACAGGGGGATATCCACTTCGTCTCACATTAGCAAGCTAAATTGATCTATATTTTCCCCGTCAATTAAACTGAACTCCACTTGTCAGCATTTTGTTGAACAAAATCTTTCAACAATTTATTTATTACTTTCAATTTTACTTTCAACTTTATTTTCATTTACTTTCCTCTCAATTTTAATTCAATTGACCAGTAACAGCTCTTTCCAACATTGGTTGCAGCGGCGTCGGTATCCAATTCTTAAACGACCCATCACTAATCATACAAACATTACGATCAATATAGCAGTATAATTTCCCTACGCGATAGATTTGTTTGCCCATTTCGCGACGTCCTGGCAGAGGAGCAAATAATATACCTCTTTCGGCACATTTGCGTGATACCAACTCCTTGAATTCCAATTGAACTGGTGCTGGAATTGGTAGCTCAATAAGCGGCGGCGGTGGAGGCTGTGGTGGCGGCGGCGTGCTAGTCGCAGTTCCCATATTCGGCAGATTAATGTTGACATTATTTGGCACATTCGTAGGTACTTGATCTGTAGCACGATGCATCATTTCGAGAGCTCTTCGTAAATGTTCTTTAACACTGGGTTCTTTGAGTACATCCTCGGAAAGTAAACTTTTCCAGCCGCTATACCAGCGAGAAATTTCTATATAATCCGGTGACTGATTAAGCCACATAACCAAAACTTGCATCCATTTGGGAAAGAAGTATTTGTCCAGAAGTACGGCCAACTGATGAGTGGGAATTAATTCATGCCATTCCCAGAATTGGTTCCAGAGCTCTAACGAAAAAGAAAGAGAAACAAAAATTACAAATTTTGTGAAACTGAATATTGATCTAATGGAAAATATGTTGATTTAATCAAATTTATCGAAAGTCCTAAAATTGATATTCTGTTTATAGATAAATTAAATCGAATGTAATCAATGGAATATAATATGCAAAGAATAACAGCCTTTATTACAAATGTCTTTACAAATGTCAGCTAAAGGAATCTAATGGAAGCTACTAATAAAATAACAATAAAATCAAATAGATTCTAACACAATCTAAAGAGATCTAAATCAACCAAATTCACAATTGGAAGTACAAAACTCCAATTTCTCTCATGATAATTCTCCTCTCATTCTCATACACATCTAAACTAACACTTAAACACATACACACATAAAGCGTCTTAACGACATAAAAGTGCCAAAAATCAAACGATTCCAAAATAAAACCAAAATTCTTCACATTCCTGTATTGTCTAGTGGTTAGGATATCCGGCTCGAAGGACCATGACTATAATCCTTGCGCCTTCCTGAATAAAAAACCACTGGTAAATTTTAGAATTCAATCGGGGGGGGTTTATTATCGATTTTATCGCTTCGGAAGGCTTACAAAGACTAAAACAGAAACTTTAAGACTAAGATGGCGAGGGAATTTTTGGACAATGGGAAGAATGGAAAGGGGAAGTTTTTAGGAGAGGAAGATAACAGAAGGATTAGGGATTTCAGGAGAGGTTGGAAAAAATTCATTTAAATGCGGGGAAAAGGGAAGGAGACAAACATTAATTAACAATTAACAATGCAATCTATTGGAATCTAATGTCAGCTTGAGAAATAAATCCACTGGAACTCCTCGGCAATAAAATCAAATAGATTCCAGTGGATTTTGTTGTAATCTAATTGAATCTAATAGATGCAATGGAAGCTAATGAAATGTTATGAAATATAATGATGTATTGAGGAATCAAACGGAATCTATTGCCAGCTAAAGGAAACTAATGGAAGGCTTAAGAAGATCATAAAATCAAATAGATTCTAACGAAATTTGATGTAATCCAATTGAAATTACCGAAATCTATCTAATCTAATGTCTAATAGAACCAAAAGGAAGCTAATGAAATATAGTAGAATAAAACAAGTTCTAATATTACCTAATAAAAAATTAAGCAGTATTTCGGAATCTACTGGAATGTAATGTCAACGTACGGAATCCAGTGGAAGATTGCAGAAAATTTTAAAATCGATTAGATTCTAATGGAGTCTAATGTAAGCTAATTGAACCTACCGGAATCTAATGCAGTCAATGAAAGCTAATGGAACGTAAAAATATTGAATCAACTCTTATAGAATCTAATAGAATATCATGAACCTTTATGTCAGCTAGTGGAATTCAGTGGAAACTAATAGAAGGATTCTAAAGGAGTCCAACATAACCTACTTAAATACAACGGAAGCTAACGGGATCAAATAAAATCAAATGAAATTCAAATGAACGTAGGGGAATATGATGGAATCGGAAGAGAATTAATGGTATCAGTTAATGGAGTTCAATGTATGGTAATAGAAAGATTCTAAAGGATTACAATGTAATCTAATGAAAACCAACGGAAGGTAACAGAATTGAGTAAAGTTTAATGGAATTCAAACGAATATAGTGGTATATAAGTTGGAATATATGTAATATAATAAAAAAATAGTCTAGTCAAAACTAATGTCTGCTAATGGATTTCGATCGAACCCTACAGATGCTGACAAATTCAAATGGATTCAAATAAAATCTGAAGTAATCTACTAAAATCTGCCGGAATCTAATGTATTCAATAGACTCTAAAGAAATGTAATAATATGGAATTAACTTTTATGAAATGTAATGCAATCTAATGGAATATTATGAATCCTAAAGTCAGCTAATGGAATTCAGTGGATGCTAATTCAATGGAAGCTAATAGAATCAAGTACAGTGCAATGGAATCAAAACGAGTACAGTTTTATATATAATATAAAGGAAAGTAAAAGTATCTAGAACGAACTAATAGAGGCTACCGACTGAAACATAAATAAATCTTGTGGGATGTATTGAAAGCTGTTAGACTCTAAATATATCTAATGGAACCTAAGGAATGAAAAATTAACGCACTGGATCCTAATGGATTGGAATCCAATGAAAATTAAAATAATCTAATAGATTGCAATGGAAAGTTATGACACCAAATATTTTCTAAATGGTTCTAATGGAAACTACAGAAAGCGAAGCCTTATAAAATGTATAAAAATATTATGAAATCTAAAGGATCCACCTAATCCAGTGTAATTAAACGAAGCTAATTGATTTAATGGAGTCAAAAATTGTAACAAATCTAACGAAGACAACCAATATAAAAATTTGAAAGATTTCCCCTAAACAAAAGATTTCCCCTAAAAAAATCTTCTATCTTCCTCTATCTTCTTCCTCTTCTTCTATATATATAAAAATCAATTGCTGTGCGTTAGTCTCGCTAAAGCTCGAGAACGGTTGGACCGATTTGGCTCATTTTGGTCTTAAATTATTGGTAGAGTATTCCGGAAGGTTTAAAAGGTTTTACTTGAAGTGATAGATGGCGTTGGAGATGAGATTTTTGCAATTAATTTTTTTTACCATATTAGCATTGAATCTTTGAAGGCAAAACAACGTTTGCCGGGTCAGCTAGTTTAAAATAAATAAAGAATATATAGGAGATAAAGAATTTTAAAAACCTAAACAATCCAAAGTGGCCAAATAATCTAAAAAATCTACAGAAACTGAAATTTGTGAAGAGTTATAAAAAACACAAAAAGTCTATAAAATGTGTAGAATACAGCCAAAGGTCAAACAAAAACTAACAAATTCAAACGCGTTAAATGCGTTACAGAATAATTAGTGGGTCTTTAAAGCAAAATAAATAAATGAAATTAATTGAAAATACAGAAGAACACTATATAGAAGTATAGCAGAATAAGAATATAGAAATTAGTCTAAATAAACTAAGGAATCAAAGAAACCTGAAGAATTCCATAGAAAGCAATAATTTTTTTCAAACGAAATGCTTGAATCATATAAATTAACTTACCCATATCCTGTTGCAAAGGATTTATAATGAGATCATTCAACACCAGTTGCAACTTAGGTATAATATGAGTTAGCAGGAAAACCTGCATCTGACTGTCGTCGAAAGCCCCTTTCCACGGTGTCAGCATAGCCCTAGCCGAACGATCCTGCGGTAGCCAAGCTTTTAAAGCATTGCCCAATTTTTCTCGGATGGTAGGAAAGATAAATTCTTCCATTTTATGACCCAATATGGTATTCCAAGGTAGAATCCATATGTGAATAGGTATAGTATCGGTTAAAGGATCCCATTGGCGCACGCCTGCACTCAGGCGGGGTAATACCAGTTGTTCTAATACCGAATCCAAAATCCATGAGGGGAACAGCGGGGCCCAACAGTCCAAGAGAGCAGCCATCGACTGATGTAGTTTGGGATTCCAGAATTCGGAACAAGAACGAAAGCTGGGTATAACTCCCGCCCAAACGAGTGACGAGTATGGATCAAAGATATTTGAGCGTTTTTCAGTATAATCATCACTATTTGTCACCAAAATGGTGCGCCATTTTTTGATGAGGTCAATGTGTAGCGTAGGTTCATCCAACGGTTTCCAATCGACCAAATAATTCTTGAGCAGAGGAGCAATTACGCCTGCAGCCAGATCGTCTAAACCAAATTGTTTATACTCTGCAGCATAATTGGATTGCAACTCCAGAAATATCTCTTCAGCCCTAGCCAAACTGAGCTCCGTATCTGTGCCAGTTAATTCGTCTACTAATGACAGAACATGTTCTAAAGTATCAATATGATTCTTTTCCAGATGAACAATTTGTTCCAATTGCGTCTTTTCCTGCTCCAAGGCGGCTTGTCTTTCTGTAGCATTATTTTGTGCTGTATCCAAAGCTATGATATCTTGCTCACACATATTTACTATCAAGGAAAGATTATGCATCAATTCCGGCAGCGCAAAGGATGTGGTGGATTTTTTGGGCTGTTGTTCTGCTGAATCATAGAGATCTTCATCGTACACCCTGGACTGACCAATGGCATGATAGCCACTAAGGACACGTTTCTCAGGTCCAGTCATATCAATGACAGGCACATTGCCAAGTTTTTTACTGTAAATAAAAAAGAAAAGAGAATCACAAGGTTGAAGCTGTAAAGGACCATCGAATCTTCTGGACATTCTGAATTTCTTTTGCAACTCTTATTGATCGTATGCATTTTAGGAAACCTTAGGAATCTTATGAATCTTATGAATCTTACGAATATTAAGAATCTCACGAATCTTATGAATCTTATGAGTCTTATGAATCTTATGAATCTTGTGAATCCTTATGAGTATTATAAATCTTATGAATCTTATAAGTCTTATGAATTTATGAATCTTATGAATTTATGAATCTTATGAATCACATGAATCTTATAATTCTTATGAATCTTATGAATATTATAAATATTATGAATCTTATGAATCTTATGAATCTTATGAATCGTATGAATCTTTTGAATCTTATGGACCTTACGAATCTTATGGATTTAGTGAATCTTATGAATATTATAAATCTTATGAATTCAATTAATCTTAATTTAATTTAATCTTAATTAATTTCTTGCAGAAATGCATCCTCTTCAAGTACGCTTACCTCATCTTGTCGCCAATGATGAAATTCGATTTCTTCCCTTTTTCCAACACCTCCTCTACAGATCTGTAATAATAACGTTTTGATGCTTTGTCTTGGCGTCCATCCCCTTCCTTTTTCCACTTGTTTAGCTTTTCCTTAAATTCTTTAGCCTCTCGTACGTCTTCATCTACTTGAGGTTTATGCTAAAATCAACATAATTTTATTAATCCTGCCAAACTCCCTTAAACTTTTCCATACCCCTTGTCCACCCACGCTGGCTGCAGTTTCTGGTCCATATGCTCCTATGGCCCCTCTGCCTTTGCGCACATGAGCTTCTACAGGTTGCGATATACCCTGCAGATCTTTGCCCAAACCTTTGCCGGGCTTGTAACCCATTTGCAGCAACAGTTTGGCGCCTATACCACGAGTATGCTGTTCCCAGGCGCCAACTTTTAGATTTCCTCCTGAATATGTAACTAAAGACTTCTGGCTTGGCGGGGGATGGGAAATTTGCTCTTCTTCTTCAGAATCTTCACTGGTATGTGGCGATTCTACGTCCATAAGGGTCGGTCGCCCAGCTGTTCCAAATCCTGGATGGGTGTCCAATTCATCCTCTTCATCGGTGATTGGATTTTCGATATCATCGTTATCCTTCTCTTCCTTTTGTTTACCTTTATTTTTCTTGCCGGCCTGTTGGATACCACCGGCTACGAAACTTACCGGGGCAGAGTAATCTTTGCCACGACTGCCAGATGCACCTAGGCCCATGCGTCCCTTACGACCTTTGCGGCGACTGGTAGACTCTTCTTCGTCATCCTTATCACTATCATCGGCCCAAATACCTGCGAATGGACACAATTGAAAAGTGTAACACAAATAATAGACAGTTGAAAAATCGTTAAGCTCACCGTAAATTGTCTGGTTTTTGCTTTGCTTTTTCCGGTATCTATTCGGGTTGAATTCATTTTCCAAATCATAGTCGGTCACCTCAAATCGTTCGTACTCTTGATCGGACATATTTTATCTTTTAATATCGTTTATTTACTGCGGTTCATTCAATTTTCTCTGCAAAAGTTCTTTACCGGTTTGTAAACAAAACGCTGTTAAACGTTTGACGTTTCTTACAACATTACAGCTGTTACAGCAGCGACTTTCAAACTGTTATCGAATGTTACCAGACTTAAGAAGTATAATTATGATCTAATCTGCATACTGCTGCATATATCTTTTATTTTCTAGAAGTTATCACAATTTAAAAAATTCCATTAAAAATGGGGTTTTCGGTATTGCATTTTAGAAAATCCAATTCAACAGAATTGAAGAAAGTCGTTTCTGAAACCTAAAACGTAGTGTATTTTTGATGTATTTAAAAAAACAGTCTCATTGGCATGATGGATAATTCACGTACACAAAATGTATTAAAACGTTCTTTCAGTAGAAAAGTATCTTAAAAGTGTCCTTCACACGGAACAATGAGTAAGAGAGCATTTTTAATATAAAATAATACCTTGAAAGATTCCTTATATAGAAAAATTTCTCGATGGATGGTATCCGTGTAGCAAATTGTTGAGAAAGGCTTTTTGCATAGAAAAGTGACTTTAAAATAATTATTTAAATATACTACTTGCATAGAAATGAATGAAGGAAGGCACGTTTTATTGAGAAAAGTTAATTGGAAAAACTTTTTGCATAGAAGGTGAAAGAAATACATTTTGTAGGAATATCTTGGAAGAAATTTCAATTTTCATACATAAACTTAAACTGTAACAAGTAAAGGAAAGGGTCTTACAAGAAGCTTCCCACTGACTTTTCTATATAATATGCATTTACTACGCATTAGTTACATGTACAGTCTGTTCAAGACTAAGATAAATATGCCAGTGCAGGATTAGCACTGAAAAGCTAATGCAAAACATTAAAAATCTCAGAATATGACGGGATTTTTGACTTTATTAAGACAACAACTTGTTAAACGACTTATCAAACGCTCTTCAATATTGGATCGTCTGGAATTGTCCTCACTTAATGACATCTGCAGGGCAATCATCTAGTCGCAAAGTGATTACAAATTTATGGACGTTTTGAAATCAACGTCACTGTCATTTTTCGAATAAAAATATTCTGACAGATACTTTAATTGAATGACGTAAGAAATAGCTTCTCAAACCATTCAATAATTGGTTGAATCCGTTTCCAATATGAAAGAAAGCTGTGATCAAAGTAGATGGTTGCCATGCTATGCTTCGAATTTAAAAATATTTGTGCTCCATATTTTTGCTATTTTATTAGCTGCTTGAAATAAGTTCTGATTTGTTCTGTTCCCCTGTTTTAATTTCTAATTTTTATAAATTTCGTTAATATTACTCTTTGTTTAGAAAAAATTTGAGCAAGTATTATTAGCTTAAATTTGCTTAAACTTGTGTATGTCACCAACGATTTAGCCGAAATTTCAATTCGTAACAACTGCGTAAATTTTTCTATGTGATTTTCTTATCACCGCTGAAGAGTAATCAAAACCAATATTGAAACAGTGATGGAGTCCAACTTGCGAACTCCTCGATGGTTTGGAGTTAACATAATTAATGTTTGATGTAGAACTCTCCGCAAATGAAACATTTTTTATTTTGCACATTTTTACAAATGTTTGTTGTTTTCAAATGTAAAGAAATACATGAAGACGTTTGGCAAAAATTTACTGCGCAATCGGTGGGTTTAAAACTTACCATGTAATTATTAGGCATTTATTTTTTGTCGGTTTATTGCTAAATTACATTAAACCACAAATGTAAAACCCTAGTTTACATCTTTTAAAATCCGAATAATTAACAATATTCCGTGATAGTTGCTGCTTGCCACCCATTTTCATATTCAACTTTGTCTGGCAACACTTTATGTCGTGCAAAATACAACGCTACATTGCGCACCAGAAACTCACCAACGTACATCACACAACATTTGACATTTTCCCTTTCTCCCAGCTTCCTAAACACAACGAATTCTAACAGAACCTTTTGCCCGATGCAAATTTTCCTCGTGTATTTTGTCTTCAAACATTAATTGACGCGAGCGCACGCAACACGCGCTAAATTTCACGCAATCTAATTAAAACCAATTCCAATCGGCTTTCAATTGCAACCACTAATTAAATTCTCTACATTTTTAACAAAACCCCTTCCCCCAAATAAAAAGTGTAAATATTAAACGAAATAGAGTAGAAAAAAACGAAATTATCCAATAAGTAAACAATAGAGGAGACTTTTTAGCACGTGTTTTTTTTTTGTTTGTGTAATAAAATAAGACGAAACGACAAAAAGAAAAGCAAAAAAGAACCAAAACCGTAACTAACGGAAGTAAACTAAAGAGAATTAATGCGTTTGTATTTTAATGTGTGCGAGCGTGTGTTTTCATTGACTTTGCTATTTGCTATTGTATAGCTGATTGAATGCTATGCAAAGAAGTGAAAAGAGGGTGAAAGCGAGGAAAGTGCATGAATTGCAAGCGGTTGCATATTTTGTAAAAAAAAGCAGTAACATAAAAAGTGGTTGGTAATAAAACAGCAGAGGAGAAGTAAACAACAGAAAGTCAAGAGAAGTTTTTTTTTTGTAAATAAAATCGTGTTTCAGTTCGTAGAAATAAGTAAAAAGACGTAGTAAAATTATTGGAAATTGAACTAAAACAAGCAAATCGAAAACAAAATAAAAATTAACAAATTATTTGCTTCCCTCACCGCAGTATCTTCCGATTGCAAAGCAGCCATAAAAAATAATCAGTGATAATCATTTTGACTTAATTTTGTTTGTGAACTCTTTAGCACGTGGAAGAAACAGCGCGCGTATCCTTCCTTTGGACACATTTACGTGGTGTTCTTCACTGTGGGAGAGACAATCTAAATTGGGGAATATTTGGAATTTGCTGCTTAGATAACAAAATGGTGCAGGTAAGTGAGGGGAAACTTATTGATTTGCAAACTATATTTATTTAGGGAGATGGATTTTCTATTGACCTGAGCCTATAGTTGCGATTGCCCAAGAGTGCCAAATATATGGGTTACATTGTGTCCAACATTTGCACTGGTTTGATGGGGTCCCAAATGAAAACTGTTTTGAAAACCAAGGCGATTACTTACTCGCCAACGAATTTCCAAAAGCTATACGAATGGGTTCTTAAAGGTGATTTTTCGAAATACTTAAAAAATTTATTCTTTTCCTAAATTTAAAATTCCCGACAAAGACAGTAAGAGAAGTCAAGACTATGATTTGGCTTAGATTTACCTTACGCAGATTGCTTAGACTCGACCAAAATTTTTCGCTCAGAAAAAGCTTTTTGTTAGAAGACAAAATGTTCCGCTCAAGTCCAAACCTTCCGAGTTACGCAACTCCAAAACTTGAACATACTATATGACCTCTCTTCCCTATTTTTAGTTGGATGTGGACGGTAGGGCTTCAACGGAAAGATTGTTGAAATGTCTTATCTAATGACATACAACTGCCGACTATGTCCCTAACGAGTTCGGGGCCGATTATAAATTTGCTATATTTAACCTCACTTTCCATAAATCGGACGGTATTTCGAGAAAATATTGGTATTACAGTGCTCATCTTCTTAAGATAAGGGGATATTATGTTGGTATTTGTTGTTGTTATTGTCGTATGCAGCCAAAACCGTCGCTTAGTATTGGACATTGGGTAGCTCAATAATCCTTTAAGCACCAGAAATATAACGATTTAGACGAAAGTTTATTTTGCTTATTCTATTCAGTTTTTTATTTCCACTTTTACGCTTTTGGGAAAAATTTTCTGCAGAAATTTGACTTCACACACATACATATGCCACCGGCATTTAAAGGGTTATCGGTGCAAGATCAGTGCCAATTTGGTAGATAAGGTATCCTCTCTGAAATTGGCATAGGAGATGTTGCACGTACACAAGCGTTATTTGGGGATACTAGCCATTTCACAAAAAATGATATTAAGAATTTGAAACTGGCACCGAATGGGTTAAAGATAACCGATATATTATATATATATATATTTAGCTTTACTTTTGAAACCCAAAATTTATAACATATATGAATGTTATAAATTTTTGGTTTATATTTGGTATTTAGTTATAAATTTTGGGTTTCAAAAGTAAAGCTGAATAAAACACGAATAAATCTATGGTTTCGATGAAACTTCTATATCATTATAAAGCTTGGACTTTGCCATTAAGTACGAAAAACAGCGCATTTTAAACGAACGTCTTTGGATTGGCTGTAGCAGTGTATCCTTTTGAGATATTTTTCGATTACTTTTTTGCCCATTTCGGACGGTACGCTTGGGAATTATTCGCATTAACACGGCCTTTGATGTAGTCCCACAAAAAAGTCCAATGGCGTCAAATCGCATGATCTTGGTGGCCAATTGATGTGAAATTACGCTTTCTGGAAACTTCTAACGCAATAAAGCCAAAATCGGTGGTGCTTAATGACGTCTGAATCACCACTGTGGTTACAACAATGGATCCTTTTTATATAGTTTTTGAAAAATAGGACCCAATGACAGACCCATATACCAAGACACCAAAACAGTTATTTTTTCCGGATGCACAATCTTCACAATCACTTCTGGTTTCTTCGAGCCTCTCACTCGGTGACGTAACCACCGAGTGAGAAACAAGTTTCTCCGCTGAGGAAAATTTTGTTCGATTGAAAGCTTACGTTTGAATTACCACTTTTGTAGTAAGTTTCAACTATTTCTACGCATTCTTCGGTTGTTAAACGATCCACATTCGTAAATGGCGCAAACCTTTCACTAAATAAATAACACTTCAGGTGACAACCTTGCCAGACTGGCGGTTCTGAAACCGCTAAATGGATGGATGACCTCGTATATTGTCCGAATTCGATTGGAAGTGAAATATTTCATGTAATAACACGTTGATGTTAGGCGCCCGTAACTCGAGAAGTTTGTGCTTAGTTCGTTTTATGTGGTAAAAATTTCAGTAAAATCCGAGCAATATCCGTAAAATAAATCTAAACCCAAATTTATTGTGAAATTTGTAATTTGTTGTGAAAGTTCGTTCGGTTTTTTAAAGAAATTTATTTAAAAATTTATATACAAGGAAACAACTAATTATTTTATTCTATTATATAATCTCCCCCTTTTTTAATAACTTCTTCCCACCTCTCTGGGAGATTTTTAGTTCCTCTCTTCCCCTCTCGCTTGGTTTTCCTGAAAAAAATTCGTTCAATTCGACTTTTCACTTCTTCATCGTTGTGGAAATTCAAATCTTTCAATTGGTTGCTCAGACTGCGAAATCGGAGATAGTCAGACAGGGCGAGGTCTGGGCAGCACTACGGTGAGGGAGGTAAAACTTCCCACCCAAGCTCTGATAGATCTGCAAGGCGGTGTGAGGGCGAAAGTTGTCATGATGAAAGATGACGTCTGCCCGATTGATGAGACTCGGCCGTTTTTCTTTCAATGCCGCCTTCAATTTAGCTAATTGTGCGTTATAGTATTCCCCACTAATCGCTTGATTTGTTGTGAGCTCAAAAAGAACTCCTTCGACACCTCACCAAATCGACAACATTACCTTTCTGGGGTGAAGGCCCCCTTTAAAGGTAGATTGAGGGGGTTTATTTGGTTTAACCCATGATCTTTTCCACGTTACATTGTTGTAGACTATCCATTTTTCGTCATCTGTGATGAGATTCTTCAGAAATGGTGTCTTGTTACATCTTATCCTTACGTTATCGCAGACGTCAACGCGATTCAGACGGCTGGCCTCGCTGAGAGAGTGAGGTATACACACATCGAGGTTGCTCACAAATCCGAGCTCCTTTAACATTTGAAACTGATTTCTTAATCATTTCAGCAATTTCCTTAACTGTTGTACGGGGATAAACAATAATTAAATCTCTCACCTTATCGGAAACAATTTCTTTTGGTCGTCCTGATCTGGGAGCGTCCGTTACGGAGAAGTCACTCGTAGAAAATCTTTTAAAACCATTTCTGGCAAGTTCTTTCATCATTTGGTCCGTTTTCTTTATAACCAGACCTTATCTTTTGAGTGGATTCAGCAGCCGCTTTCCCTTTTCGAAAATAATACAGCATAATGTGCCTAAAGTGTTCCTTCTCGCTCATTTTGTCCACTTTTCGAAAATTTTTTTAAAACGCTATTTTCACTCACAACTAGGGCGAGAACATAAGTAAACGATAGTAATCAGTTTAGAGGAGGGTTGGGAGGAAGTTAAGGTAGTGTTTAAAGGAACTCTACGTCATGAGGAGTGACGTATGGTAAACTGATAAATTAATTGAACGAACTTTCCAAACAAGATGATACTTTACCGATATAACCCATGGTTCAGAATGGATTATGAAACAACCGTCCGTCGTACATAAGTTTTTGAATAGAAATTTCTGTAAGATTTTCAACAACGCCAATATGTTCCAGATTAGGTTGAAGACAAAAAGAGATCTTGGACGTGTAGAATTTTGTCGTTCATTTCCAAATGAGCATCGATGACTTTGCATGACACAAATGTTTGTCCAACCCAAGCAACATCGACAAATTTTCGACGATTCTTCTTTTAAAATAAATAAATATAAAAAAATACCGTCTCAGAAAAACATACATAAAAGTCATTTAAATTTGATTGAACTATATAGATTATGCCCGAAAGTTTCTATTTTACGCATTGGCATTGGAATCTAATGTCTGCGTGGAGAACGGAGCCCCAGAGAAACGGTAGAACCCAAAATAGCCCTTTTGAAACCAGCGTTTTTATATCTAGAGCCAAAGTTTAAGCGGGATCTCTTCTTGATTTTCGTTTTGAATTTACTCAAAATGTCACCTAAAATTTTCCTTGACCTTGAGCAGAAATCTTCAGCTTCAAAAGCTAATTTGCTGGATAATCAACAAATTATAAATAGAAATTTTCCCCAAACGCATATTTTGGGATCCTTCAGCTTTGACTTTGATTTTTGTCAGCGGCATTTTGTTCTTTTTTAATTTTTTGCATAAAACGGTCCATATATTGCAATTTTGACGAAAATTGTCTATTTTAAACAAGTTAGGAGTGGAATTTATGTCAGAGAAACAATTTTTTTTGCACTTCATCGGGTCCCTTCATCCCCTTTACTTGCATCCAAGAGAAACAAAATCTTCATTTAAAGCTGTTGTAGGCGTCGATGGATGGATGGCTAAGGGCACAGGTATTGGATGTTATAAATGCTCGCCTTTCGAAATAAGTGATGGCTGATTCCAATTAGATTTTTCAAGTTGTTCTTTTTACTGGGTAAGCCCAATAACATTAGACCAAATAAAAAATTCATTTTACAACGCCTGTTGTTTCTGAAACTTGTGAATACACTGTAACATAATTTGAAACTCCACACCATAAAATCTTTCCTAAAAACATTTCAGTAACCCTGATATGGCTTTGGCTATACTTTGAATAAAAAAATCCAATTGGAGGCAGGGAAAATGGATTTTTATCATCCTTTTTTTTCCTTTTTTCCTCTTTCTCTTCCTCATTTTTTTTTTTTTTTATTAAATTATTAGTAGCATTTCACTCTGCGCTACAATGATATTTAGTTAACCTCTCCACATATTTCCACTAGAATTTTTTTCCATTCACTAACGTTTTCCCGATCGGTATTAAAAAAAAAAGCTCAGATTCACGTGCGTTATCTATTGAACCTGCAACCATGTCTAATGTGAAACAATATTTTTTAAGATAAATTTAAATATTTCCCCAGATATCGCCAGAAGCTTAGGCTGCCGTTTTTCGAGCTTTTATTTATTTATTTATATAAAACTAACTTAAAATTGAAGAAACTTAAGGCTAACTATTTTAAAAAAAGAATTGGCCATGGCTACCAGGGCCCTCAGCTAGTTTTTCAAGTTTTTCGAACTTAAATGTAGATGATATTCAAAATCTTCATGTTTTTGTCAATAATAATATACGTCTAGAAATTTCAGTGTATTTTTGAAAACAGTTTTTGAAATGTTTTTTATTTCATACGAAAAATAATTTAATCAAAACTGACGCCACCTCTTAACTCAAAACCCGCATGTAAAGACCATTTCCTATTTTAAAAAATATAGTTCGATGCTAAAGTAGTTTCTCAAGGCAGTATTTTATAGTATCTGTATTAAATCGACTTTTACGGGGCTGAAACAAATATAACTTTTTGAAAAACCTTCCTTTAAAATCTTCATATTTTTTTTTCGTCTCAGACAAAAATTTTTTCGGACTAAAAATAAAATTATTTTATCGAACTATAGAATATCTTCGAGTCACCTCTAAATTTTGTGCTTGTTATTTAGAAATGTTTAGTCTAAACTTTAAAAAATATTCCGGAAAAGATTGTCAAAATTTCATATATAGCGTAGTATCCGAAATGGAGTTTCTATCAAGTTTAAAATATTTATTGTCTTTCTAGTCGTATTGTTATAAACTAAGATTCTGCGTATTATAATTAACTAAATTTGTAAGAAAAATAAGGAAAGTTTCAGGGAAATTGGTCATCGTTTTTTAAGTCTAAATATATATTTTGCGACGTCTGAGAATCGATCTACGTAATCTCACTCTATGTATAAATCCGTACTTGTACAAAGTCTAAAGCTAAAAAAAAAATAGGGCAGCATGAGCTTGGAAAATACGACGTGTGTTCAAAAAATATGGTGAATTTTCAAATTTCGCGGGCTACGTACATTCGACTTTCGATTTTCATAATTTTTTTATGTTGCTACACTCGTCTCGAAGATATGTTGACGGCTTTATCCATATAGCACGTTTAGTTTGTTTGTGAGAGGCATAAATAAGACAAATGTTTTGCGTGTTCGGCGATTTTCTGCTATCGAAAAAATGGATCAAAGAATTTTCATTAAATTTTGTGTAAAAAATGGAATTAAGTGCTTAAAAACTCTTGAAATGTTGTCCGTAGTATACGGTGAGAGTACTCTGAATCAAAAAATGCTTACAAGTGGTACAAGCTTTTCACAGAAGGTCGAGAAAATGTGAATGACAACGCACATCAATAACCTATGAAAATATTGAGAAAGTGAAGAAAATTGTTATGGAGAATCGTCGAATCACAATTAGAGAAGTTGCTGAGGATGTCGGCATATCGGTTGGCTCATGCCATGCAATCTTTTCGGAAATTTTGGGCATGAAGCGTGTGGCAGCGAAGTTCGTTGCAAAATTGTTGAATTTTGACTAAGTAAACATCGCATGAGCATCGCTCAGGAATTGTTGAATGACGTCAACGATGATCCAGATTTGCTTAAAAGGGTCATAACTGGTGACGAATCATGGGTATATGGTTATCACATCGAAACCGAAGCCCAATCGTATCAAAGGAAGAGTCCAGGAGAGACATTACCAAGAAAAGCACGCCAAGTTCGATCAAATGTCAAGGTTTTGCTCACTGGTTTATTCGATTACCATGGCATAGTGCATCAGGTGTTCTTACCATCAGATCGTACGGTAAATAAGGAGTATTACCTTGAATTTATACGCCGTTTGCATGAAGCAAAACGACCGGAATTCATGGCTTTTGCATTATGATAATGCACCTGCTCACTCATCTTTGCTTGTGAAAGAGTATTTGGCCAAAAACAACACAGTTATCATGCCTCAGCCACCGTATTTACCAGACTTGGCCCCTGCGACTTTTTTCTGTTCCCAAGATTGAAGAGACCCATGAAAGAACGGCGTTTTGCGACGTTTGGGGAGAACACTTGTCTTATTTATGCCTCTCACAAACTAAACATGCTGTATGGATAAAATCGTCAACATATCTTCGAGACAAAAAAAAAAAAAAATAGTCGAAAGTCGAATGTACGTAGCCCGCGAAATTTGAAAATTCGCCTTACTTTTTGAACACACCTCGTACACCGCTATTTTTATATCTCTAATTCAATTGCATTAAATTCTGTATAATTTATTTCAAAAAACAACATTTCCAACATATTGGGAGCTTTCAGATATTAAATTTTTTGTTATTCTCATATCTGATATTTGGCCATTCGGATTTCTCGGCCGCAGTTTTGTGGGCTAGTTGATCTGTACATTAAGAAGATATTTTTGGTTTGCTTTACTCTCTACTGAAAAATTCGATTTAAAGAAGCAGGCTCCTTATTGCGATGTTTCCTTAATCTGCTACAATTAAAAAATTAAAATTTAGTGATTTTGGAAGGATCAGTGCCTATAAAAAGTTATAGAAGCAATATTATTGTGACTATTTATATAGTAGTTTTTATTTTACAAAAAAATAAACATTTCATAACCAACAAAAATGTGTGGTTCTAAAACGAATCATATGGTTTCGACTATACATAAATTGCTTTAAATAGCTTCCGTTTAAACCGAAATATTGCTAATTATATAGAGCCATATAATTCGCAATATTTCGATATTTCACTTTCAGAGACATTGATCCAATTTATCATTTATTCATCATAAAATAACATTTTCATTTCTTTATGAATGCTGTTTTGAAAGCTGTGAAAAGTAACCATAAAAATAATATAAGACAAGTCAATGTTAAATCCATTGCTTCCGATTCGAATATCAATCACTTCTGCATTCCAGAAAATGGTTGTAAGGCAATTTTTTTTGGCTGCTATCTTTTTGCATTTGTTACACCTCTCACATATGTATTAGATATCTGTCCTCAAAATTAGGGTATCGCGATTGCTCACAGTTGATCATGTACGGTTGAAATTATGAACAAATCATTTATATAGCAACTACAGAATGCTGCAACATTTTGTGACATAAAATCTGTATAAGTAATTTGTCCTGTTCATTTTTCAAGCACTCTAACTAAACTTTTTTGTTCATCAAAATCCCCCAATTGCGCAAATACATATATTTCCTATTTCTAATATATTACACCACGTAATTCTGTTTCCTTCAATAAATAAATGGAAACAATTACATATTGTGAGTGCTCCATCCAAAAGAATCTGTCGCATTTTATGTTCTGGTTTGAGGTGCATTATGAAAATTATCGAAATTGAATTTTTAATTTCATATAATAACGACAGCACAACAATTGCTGACAACATCGCACTACATACTCGTACTAGGTGTGGTCTCCATTTGCCAATACCTTTTTCTATCTAATTATCAGCAACGGCAATACAAAACCACTGCCATTGTCATCTCGCCATCACCATCACCACCACCATCACGACCACCATCGCCACCCCCATCAGATTCCAGGGAAATTAGTTTGGGAGTTTTTTTTTTTTATTAAATAATTTGGAAAATGAGCAATAAATTCATTATCCTCGTTAACTTTGTTGTTGCTATTGTTGTCACCAATACCAGTGTAGCCTTTTTCTATTGTTAGTTGATACAATACACAGTTTTAGTGTCCATTTAGGGCGAGAAGTGGAATAAGGTGGCGCTTTCGTAGGATCCTCTCTTTCATACCTAAGGGGAAGCATATCAGAGGCCACAGTAACCCATCGGTGTACCAGTGCTATGGTAAAGGTCTCCTATTGAAACTTAATTAAACAAATTAAAATTCAATGTGTGAAAATTAGAGCTTGAATAAAATGAATTTCATTTTACGCCGGGAAAGAGTGGTAGGACCACATCTATTGACTGAGGAGAGGGAGTAGAAATGGGGAATTTTAATTAAATTGTGCAAAAGAGAGGTTGCATGATTATATGAGTGTACCGTTAAAGGAGCTAGTTGACGACAAAGAGTAACAAATCGTAATATTGGAGTCATCGCTCAGCAGATTTGCCGGCTCCCGAGTCGGGTATTTTCCAGACCGACCGACTTCCTATCTAAAAAGTTTAAAAATATCCACAAATTTGTAAAATATTGGAAAACAAATTTCGATTTTTATATACAAATTTTTAAATTATCTGAAGTACTGCCAAGTCAATTTCGGATATAAAGGAGAATTTGTTTTAAAAGATGATGTTTGATAACTCTGTAATTTCGGATCACAGCAAATTTTTATACAAGAAGTTTTAGTTTTAATAAAGTAAAATTGGCGTGCGTTGTTATAGAACAACCTAAAAGAGGTTACAGTTTCACCCACGACCTCTTCAAACCGCTTCTTTAATTATGGAAAAATGTAACAGTCAATTGGAACTGGTACGGTTTGTAGTGTAATTCGTACAATTTTGCAATGAGCAGCGCTCTTTCGTGTATCTGAGGGAAAAAATGTTTTTTTTTTCAGCATGAGCGGCTGTTTTCACCCCTAATCACGGTCGAATCGACCTAGGTAAATTACGATACAAGCAGTTCTAGCCGTCAAATTGTTGTATCTTGGACAGCTTTGATTCCCTTGGAGATATCCGCTACTTCGACTATTCTTCTTTTTTTCCCGACCGTATTTACGGGATTCCTGCTTAATACAGCTCATATTTGCCAAATTCTAACTTGAAATAATCAGATCACAGCCGTTGTTGTCTGATAACAAACTCGCCACGCAAGAGAGAATACTGCACATACATATATATAGAAGCAGCCCGTTAGACGCAGTGTCAGTCTATCAAGCGATCTCTCAGATATACTTATGGAGAGGATAATGAGCTCAACTGGTGGAAACACATCCTCTTCATATATATTGTGTAAGAAAAAGACATGGACATTTTTTGCTGATAACTTCGACATGTCACTGCAGCCTTCTCAGAAATCTCAAAGAAATTGGTTAGACGGAATAAAGTTTATCTGCATTGGACGCATCTCAAGCGCCGAAAAGGAGCTTTAAAATATGGAATTGGCTAAATAATAAGCCAAAAATAGAGATATTTTTTGCCGAAAACTAAGGGATGTCACCGCTGCTTTAGAAAGAAGTTTATATGGAATGAAGTTTATTTGCATTGGACGCATCTCAAGCGCCGAAGAGGAGTTTTAAAATAAGGGATTGGCTGTATAATAAGCCAAAAATATAGATATTTAATGCCTAATACTATGGGATGTCACAGCAGCTTTCTCAAAGATATGGGCATCTTTCGCTAATAACTTCGAGATGTCACTGCAGCCTTCTCAGAAATCTCAAAGAAATTGGTTAAACGGAATAAAGTTTATCTGCATTGGACGCATCTCAAGCGTCGAAAAGGAGCTTTAAAATATGGGATTGGCTAAATAATAAGCCAAAAGTATAGATATTTTTGCCGAAAACTATGGGATGTCACCGCAGCTCTCTCAAGGAATTACCAAAGTAGGTTTGGCAAAATAAAACGTTTAATAGTTGTGGCACGCAACGAAAATGCGGCGTCGCACAAGTTTGCTGTTGTGAATGATTTTTTTTTTCTACTTTGGATCTAACGTCCATGAAATTATTAATGTCAACTTGGAGATTAAAAAAATGTCATTGCAAACCGTTGTTTTTGTTAGGGTCTAAGCAAACATAATGACGAATATTCTCTCGATCAACAAACATCCAATCATACAAGGCGCTAGCTCCACCTATCTCGCAGTACGATCGAAAATCTTGGGTAATGTCGCAGGTCGACATTAATGGGCTTTACAGAAGAGGGCGACTAAAATTCCATTGCTAGCACTAGGCTTTGTGAAGTGGTACATCAAGCTACAGCTTTGCTTTCTATTTTTAACGGGCCCTTCTAGTTCAATCGGTTTGATCGCCTGGGATAGTTCTTTAACTCGCTTTATAGCCTGGTGCACTTGCAAGCCTTTTGAATTGAAAGGCCCGCAGAAATAATAGTGGGTTAAGTCCATTTTTTTCTCAAGAAAACGACTTGACCCTTCTTCTCATCGGTCACTTTAACTGTTTTTTTATACGTGCATTTCGGTACGGATTTACTGTCTGCCAAGTGAATGGTGCAACTATATGAAAATTCCCACAATTTTCTGAATGTGAAAATGGTTGTTGTTTACATCATTGAAAAAAGAAACTTGTATTTCACATTCACACCCTAGTGTCCCTCTTTCTAGCTTTGTCGCGACCACCTTTGACTTCACCTTTGTTTTCCAAGTAGAATCTGCTTAGACCAAAACCAAAACCACCACCACCACCACCACGAACATAAGCACCACCCTATTATTGGTACGTTAGCCCGTGTCTGCCCATATGATCCTGCACATATCACTGCAGACGTTATGAAAACCTACCCTAATAATTCAGATATTTAACTTGCATTGAAAATGGAATTGAATAATAATGAAAAATCATTCATAGTTTAATACGGTCCCAGACGGGAATACGCACTGCAAATCAAATCAACCCTCCGCACGACGTTTCCGGAAAGGGAAATGACTGAAGTGGAAACCCTAAACGCAAAGATGTAGTAGAATGATTAGTTATTAGACTGGAATGGCTAATGTAAAGTGCTTTATATGATGATGGGTAGACATTTTCAAATGGGACCCTGCGAATGCGGTAAACGCAATGCTAAACGCACTATAAATATAACATGAGTATATGTTTTCAAATGGGACTCTTGGAATAGAGGGCGGTAGATGTAATACCGGACGATTTGTAAAGAGTATTTTTTCCAGCCCAGTTATGTGGTGATTCCAGTATAAATATGCTAGTGTGAATTTATGTTGTCCCGAGTAAAACAAGTTGGCTGTTTTTTATGACAGTCATATAAATTGGGTACAAGAGATTTCTACTAACAATACCTAGCTAAAGTTATTTATTTTTTTTTATGTTATCCTTTCCTTTCCGTTCATTTTCCTATTCCTGTTTCCCAGCATCGTTGGTGTTTTTTAATTCTATGTTTCTTTTCGATATTCATGCTTTGCATTTTTCTTTGCTTTAGCCACCGGTTTATGTTGTGATACCTCTAGCTCTAGGGGTCTATAAAAAATATTACCTCCTTCAATATAGTTTTCCTAATCATGGAGACAATAAAGTCAGCGCTACTATCACTACTATCATAGTTAATGTCATCTGTAGTACAATAGTTACTATCATCATTAAAATCATCATTAGTAGTACAATTATTATCATGCTCTGTATTGTCATCATCATTGCTATAATCATCTTTTTGCTTAACGTTATCGTCTGCATCTTCATTTTCATGTTTTCTCCATGTCAAAACCAATACATTTTTCTTTTCTATTTTGTACCTTAACGTATCTTTTCCAAAGACCTTACGCACTTTAATTTTATATGATGTGCGCCTTGTAGTCAGTCTTTCTATGTACTGCTGCTTGGCCCCTTGCACATAGGCTTTGATTTGTTGTTTTGTTTTATTTTTCTCTTCAGCCTTAGTGTATGCTGCTGTATCTACAACGGTTTGTGTGCGTGCGTGCATGTTGGTCTTGTAGTAATGTTGCATGGTTATGCACGTTGTTGTTTTAATTTTTCTGCTATTGGCCAGCAAATGGCCTTCGTTATGTTTTGTTCTTCTGTATATGCAAAATATGCAGAAATATGCCTTTAACTAGATTTCCTTTAGTGCAATACTTCTTGTAGTTTCCGTCCTTTATTTTTGTTAATTTCATTTTACCATTTCTTCTGTTGTCCATATGTTTTTAATTGGTATTAGGAAGGGCAATTTATTTTCTTTGACCTAACCATTAAGGGCTCAGATTTTTGCCCGGGCTGAAAACAGCTATTTGTAAAGGAGAACAACCATTGATAAGCAACGCGAAAATAAAAAGCCTACTCCATTGGAAAAATTCCATTACCAGTCGTATATTTTGCGTATTTTTTAAGATTTGTTTTCTTCGACTATACAATAAGAATTTTGTTATTAGAGTTTGGAGAAATTTGGAATCGGTATTTCTTTCATATTACGAAAATCTGTTTTTTTTTTCGATTGGCTCTCTAAACGAATACATTTTCTACCAGGATATTTTATATTTAAAAGTTTTTGTCGCATTTAAAACCGTAAAGACTGAACGATTTTACTCGACTTCAAAACCATCGATTGATTTGACATCTTTTCTTTCAAAACGTGTGAAATTTTCCGTATATTGAAAACACTGAAGCACTGTTTAAGCACGGAAATAAAAAAAATTTTGAAACTTCGTAAATTTAATATGTTTGATTTAAGATGTAGAACATGTAGATAAAACCTCCATATATTATAAACTGAAATCACATTCGCAAAAATGTCTTTATTTGTTGATATTTTTAGGCAAACTGGGTAATTTAAGGCACTCTCATAGGGGGAAGATATTCAAAACTCGCCAAGAATTCCGAAATACAAATATATATGTATATGTCTATAATACAAAGGTATTAATTTTGCCGAAAAATTTCAATGTATAAATATTCTGACAACAATTGCCAAAAAGCAGCATATTTGTTACGACTAAATCTCCTCTCAATAAGGACTGAAGAGGACAAAATTTTTCCGGGGAATTTCGTTATTATAACCACCAACTTATCACACTATATATTGTATTGTTAGAAGAGCATTTCTTCAAAAGTTAGGGACATTTGTTGAATTTTTTCTTTCAAATGATTTAAGGTTTTCATATAATTAACTCTATACGCTGTTCTTGTTCATGCCATGCGCATGACCTCACCGGTCTACTAAGTTTCGGTTCTATCTGCACTGATTTCACTTGGAGATTTCATTCAGCAGTGTAGCGGTCGACTCTTTATTTTCGCCAATAGTCACATACCTCATGGGAATATCTTTTTATGGCGTCTAAACCGCACCAAACAGCGCTCCGAATTATCAGCATATTGACGTTTTTGCCCTACAATTAGCAAACGAGGGAAAATTGTTCTCATGTCTAAATTTATAACTCAAAAACGACGTGCTTTTGATTGAATTTCGCTGAGTGTATTCTATAACTTGAAAATGATGCATGATGCATTCAAATGACGTTATAAAAACGGTAACATGATAATAAGCTTTCAATCAACAAAATTAATCTAATTTTGAAAAGTTCGTAAAGATAACGTATAATGTGAAACTTTTCGCTTTGTGGCATGCAATTTTTAGCGATTTTCTAACGAATTTCTGTGATCATCTCAAAAACTTTCAACAATGAAATTTTTTTCCTTTAATTCAAAAAAAGCCTATGGTTGAATTATTCCTTCTAAACATAAAACTGAACCGGATCATTTCATCCAAGTGCAATGAAATTTTGACAAAGTGTTGTTTACACGTTGGTGATGTGCTCGAAAATAGTACTTTTAATGATCTATAGTTGTTGCCCCACAAGACTTTTCCATAAATTTTCATCGTACATATATAAAAGATAACATGCGCCCATATTTGTGTTTCTTACAGGCCCTTATATCATTTGCATGATCACTGCGATGTTTTGAGAATGCCATGTTCAAGTATCATAGATTGTGTCTTCAATAGTTCAATTAATGTTCGATAGGTGGCTCGCTAAGAGTTTCAAAAGATAAGTGGGTAAAAAGAAGCGTGGGAATAGTGCAAATTCATGGATTCTATTCTACATCGCAGACAGACAGCAAACAGAGTGAATGAAAATGAAACTTTTTTTTAATTTTATAGATGCTAACTCATTCCTTCATTGCTAAGCAAGTTTGACGACTATTTTCATATATTAAATAAAGAGATTTAAACGAGACCAAGTAAATAAAAACTGGGGCATTATTATTGCATCAGTACCATATTACAGTCTATATAACGAACATGTGATTGTGAGAACACTTTGTTCGTTGTTCTCTTTCTCTTTATTCTGAAGGAATTTCTATGATGTATGGAAACATATCTGGATACTCGTTACAACTATGTTACTATACTATGTGCGTGTGACTAGAATTTGGATTGTGTTGAAAAAAAAGGAAATGTTTTTCATATTTGCTACAAGATATTTAATATATTAACACCATCGTTTCTTTGAAATTTTTCGTTGGTCTTTATTTTCTGTACGACTTTCTACACATGAGTGATTGAGAATTAACAATGGGCAAATGTTATTCACCGATAGTTGGTTTACAAAGGTATTTCAAATATATTTACAAATATTCCTTCTTAGAATCCTGGTAAAAATTCAGACCAAGGGAGTTAAGAAGATTCGTAAAATAGGTATGATATACTATTGGAGTAGTCAAATTTAAGACTCGATTTCAAGAAGTGGAACAATTCATTTCAGAAATTCAATTGCTAATAGGTCTTAGGGCTTTTTTTTTGGAAGGCTGCTACTAGAAATTATATTAATTCGCTGGAAGTGAAAATTTTTTCTAAAAAACCAACAAATGACGGTCTGTTTCCATAAAATGATTCACACGAATCGTTCGCCAACCAAACGAATAACTATTTGATTTCGTTTCTATAATTCAAATAGATTTTCGTTTTGAATACTTTGCACTTTTATGTAACAGGGCATATAGAAGGGCTTTGTAGAAACACTAATATAAATGTACACTGGCAACAATGGTTTTGGAAAACTTTCTTGGTCAACGAAAGTTTTCATAAGTTTTATAAAAACTCTGTTGACTATGCTTTCGGTTATAGACGATTTGTTTGTGTTCCGGTTTTGCACGCATATGGAAACGGGCTGTAAAATTCGATAATGAATCTCCTTTTAATTTCACTTAAGAATTGAAAGTAGAATTAGATTTTCTCTGCAAAATTTTGTATTACAAATACTTTCCAAATATTTAGGTTTTCTTTTTTATTAAAACTTTACACTTCAAGTGTAATAGTTTCCCAAATGAAAATCAGTCATTCCCAATTAGAAAATCCTTTTCAATGACCATTAAATATTCAATTACATCTCCAACTGTCCCTGTGTGGCTGCTGCCACTGCCACTGTTTTGCGCGGCATCATTTGTGAAAGATCCTGGAAAAAAGGTGGGGTTCGCCAGAATATTGGCATGTTTATCCCGTCACCCCATCCGCCATAACCCAAAAAGTACACATTCAAATTATAATTAAATATTTATACACATAAACGAGGAGACTGCAACAACATGGGCAGCAACAATAATATTGCACACGTAGACATCGCGCGCAAAAAAAGGATATAAAAACTCAAACTCATCTATAGGAAAGGAAATCTGTTTGTGTGTGTAGCTTCATATCACTCATTCGCTTGCCCGATTGCAATGGAAAAAAACAAAACACGTAGGAAAACTTCACCAAAAATAACAACAAATATAAATGATATTGAGAAGAGCGAGAGTAGCGAAAAAAATCGTGTAAATACATACGAACAACCAGCAGGATATATTATGATGGTTGTCATAGTGTCCTTGTTGTATAGTTATGAATTGTATCAACCAAAAAAAGAAGAACACATAAATATAACACATAAACTTACCACCACACTCACAAAATGCATGCGAATACAACCGCGCAATATGAAAACACATGCATACAAACATTGCTACAAACATAGGCAAAACCCCCCACCCAGAGTCTACCTACTGTCACACAGTCATTGCAGAAACTCTACATGTATCGGTGGTCTTTCTCCCGAAAAAAGCAAAAAAACAAAAAAATACGAAACAGAAATTGAACTCCCTTTTGCAGTGCTGGGGTAGGGTAGGGTAGTCCATACGTCCAGTGGATTCAAATGAGGCTGCTGGAATATATCGCCATCGTGGGGGAGTTGAGTTTGGTTTGCTTCGTTGGATTTTCCGAAATGGTTGAGTGGTGTATTCAATTCTTCATGGCCTGGTTGGTATGATGATATAAAAACCCAATCGAACGTTCAAAATTCAATACAAAAATCGTTGCGCATCGTTGCATCGCTCAAAATGTGAACAGAAAAGGAATCGTTGTTGGTTAATACACAGCCAGAAACCCAGGGCGAAGGACCCAGTTAAACTTTTAAAGGAATGAAAGTTGTGGAGAACGATTATACATTTGCCAGTAGGTAACGAATTGTTCGAAGAACGACTCCAATCACAAAATATAGTTATACATTTTCAGAATGCAGTTTTTAGAAGAAATGTTAAAACTTTTGACGTTTGACAATGGCTTTTGAAAAGGTCCAAACAACAAACTACATCGCTCGTATAAGATACTCGTATGTTTGTTTCAATAAATGGGCTGCAAACAGGAGTATGGAGCATAATTATTGTTATCATTCTACACCATGAATTGGGTTGTGAGCAAGATTAACATCAAAAGTATATGTAGATTCGCCACATTAAAAACAACACTGGATTTGTGGATTGAACAAAGATTCGACGATTTTGTCAGAATGTCGAGGTGAACGCCACTCGAAAGAAAGCAGGTGGTTGTGCTGGGGATAAGGTTTATGATCACGAGTATACCATGTACTATATTATCGATCCACGGACAGTCATGCAGAGCAACATGTTGATATCATCTGTATAGACCATTACGTGTAAATGGACTTTTAGAAACAAGTTAGATATTCCACAAAAGTTACTTTGAAGCTTCTATTTAAGTAGCGGTCAATATTCGCTGGTATCCTTTTTGTATAGATATTAGAATCACACTAAATCCGTATATCTTTAAAAAAAATCATTCAGGAAATTCAGAAGTGACCATTATTAGAAGGCATTTTGAAGATCCAATTTAGGCAGCGATCACTACGTTTTTTACATAGGATCGTAAGATATGGCATCCGCGGATACGTTAAAACTATTTTAAGAAGAAGTGTTTATCTAATTTATAAAAGTTAATTTTAAGTTAGAATAAAAGATTCCTTCAAATGCTGCTGAAACACTGTTTTATATCAACATGTCCATGAAATTTTCAAAAGTATAATTGTACAATTGAAAATTGAATGAATGGCTGTAATCCTTTAAGATGGTTAGACAGAAAATACCAACATTATTCATTTTCGGCGATAGCTTCTAAAAAAGAATAAAGGAGCGCACGGCAATAAAGCAACGTAAAATTCCCTAAAATCTTTGTGGAATATGTATAAAGTAGTATTTGTATTCTTACGCTGGACATGCGATTGTGATGAGACTTTGCAAAGTTGTTTGTCTATTTGCCGATATATTTGTATATATACAATTCATGTCCGATAGATGGCGTACTATCTATTTCAATACATATTCTGCAGACAAAAGAATTATCGTTTGTCATACTTCATGAAATGCCGTTACACGTTACTAATAAAATGTAAATGATGTCGAAAATTAGAAAAAAGTACGCGATAGTTAATGTCCATGAGCCTGATGCGGCAATATTGTTCCCATTCTATTGTAGTAATTTGCTCCATCAATGTTTTGCTATTGTATATTGTTAATACAATATAACTGCAAAATTGCAAATTAACAATTTCCTGCAATGTTGCTTCCGACATTATTTGTCAATATGCTGCAGAAGCATTGTTTTATAACGTGCAAGATTATAAACAAGTTGTTTCAGCTTTGGCTTCATTATGCTCCGTTTTATCCTGTTCATCGTATACATTGTACTAGCCTTTAGATGCAACAACGTCAACAACATGATGCTGTGAACTTTTTGCTACTGCAGCATTGTATCTCTCTGTTGGTGATATTATTTACCTTCAAAGTTCTAATTCCAATCGTACATGTTGCTGTATGATCGACAAACGTCGTGTTGCTATAAAATTAGTTATAAACTCCGGGCTACAACCGTTCATCGTCTTTGTATTGCTTATATTGTTTATCAATACGCAAATGTGCTGCTTTATTATTCTTTGTTGCTTCAATAGCACTTATTGGCATTTGTGGCAACATGGTCAATCAACTTGTTGCTGAAATTTGTATACTATATTTTGTCGAAGCTGAGAAAAAAACGGAAATCGGAACAAAATCGATGTTTTTGGTTATATTTTAACGAGCATGTTGCTGCAACATGGCATATAAACAAGCTGTTGCAGCATTCATTATTATCTTACTAAAATTGCTTGATAATATGCAACATGTAATGTAATGTTGCTTCAACATTGTTTACCAACATTTATTGCAGAATGGACTACCAACTTGTGGCTGTAGCTTTGTTTACTATATGTATGTGGTTGAGTTTGCGAAAATTTGGAAATTGGAAATCGAAAGCAAATAAATGTCCTTGATTAGACTTTGACAAACATGTTGTGTTTATCCTGTTTAGTGGTTTATCTACATGTTACTAAAAGCAGCATATCAACATGTTGCTGGCCGCAAAGTTTTATCAGAAGATGATGGTATTGTCATTTTACTTATTGCGAAATTCCCAATCTTTTGCTTTATTTCAAATCCCTCAACGTCTCTGGGTGATTATTTTACAATGGCAGAAAGCTCAAGCGTAAGTAAGTTTGATATTTTCTGCCCTTCCCAATAATATTTGTCGGCGGAACATTGCAACAACACAAAAAATTATGTTACTTGCACGCTATGCGAGAACCAATTCCTGTACACTCCAACGCTTTTACAGCATATCGGACCTCTATGTGCCAGGATCTCACAGGATAATTTAGCCTGTATTGCCACCCACTGCAACGAAAAATTTAAACAGAGAGAGAGAGAGAGAGGATCAAAACCTGTTACCCCTCGCCCCATTCTTTGCCTCATCTGCGTTCGTCACCAAGTGCTATTTGGACCAACAACACAGTATCGCAATAAACAATGCACAACTTGCAGAGTTAAGTACACAATGTGTACATACCAACAATTTGAGGCAAATATACGCAAGGATGTGCATGGATAGCTATGTATGTATAATGTCGGAGAGTATGTTGCCATCACGGTATGTACGACGAGAACAATGTATATGATATTTCCATCATATATCGAATTTGCCTTTGCTGCATGGCCCCCCCTTTGGCCGCCAGGACCTTCATGAAACGACTGATGATGGCAACAAGAATTGCTGCAACACAATCGACCGGGCATAGCTTCGGCCTGCCTCTCTCCCTCTCTTTTGAATGGGAGCACAATCATGTTGCAAACAGCAACTACGGCAAGTTGTACATATGTATGTACTACATCCTGATGTACATTTATGTCGATAGTTATGACTATTGTCCTTCTCAGAGAGTTGCATGCATGCTCGTTCATTCGTCCTGTATATGCTGTATTGTATGTGGGTTTCCAATGCGTTTTTGTGTCGTTGTCGTGGTATTCGCCTACACCAGTAGATTTCTCCATATATTTTCTGTTGCTTATTTTCATTTTTTTTTTTGCAATCGAGCTCACGCAATGCGTTCGAGAGCGAAATACGGCCGTAATTGTATTTAAGCCTTGTATCCTGGTCTCCCCCAAACCAAATGTCCTGCCTCCCATATTTCATACTTCCATGCGTTTGAGCGTTTCCTACCTTTACGCATTTTACGTTTCGACATCCATCTCCATTTATCTATAACGTAATATTCCCTTCATATGCTTGCGTGTGTGTGAAGCCTGCTGCATTATGAGGGGGGGGGGACTCGATGGACAAATCGAATGCAAATGAAAAAAAATCAATGGGTTGAAATCATTTTTTTTTGCTGTTGCTGCTGCTGATGTTGTTCTGCCATTTTTATTTCCGGCGGATATGTGTGCTCACTAGTGCGTAAGTGTGCGTCGTGGTGTTGCCAACCATAGCTGCCACACAAAATACAGCACTGGCCAACAGCCCACCGTTCATTGCGCTGTTGTACGTACGTTTATGCGCGTATAAACCTATATACAAACCGTGTCCGTACATGCGTCGATTATATGCTGCTATACCTATCTATCGGGCTCGCCTACCAGTGCACAATTATAATTTCAAATGTAAAATGTGGTTAAAAATGTTAGTCCCGACCGACTCGCAGGGGTGACTCGGGGTCGTAGATGTGTTGCATTGCATTTGGGACTTTGTTTTTAATATAATTTTTTATGTAAATTGCGTTGTACTACTTCGGAAAGACCACAGCAAAAATGAAAAAAAAACTCATTATTACATCATCGATGTTTGGTAGAATAGATAATGGCAGGACATTAATGCGTTGGCGATGGGCGAGAAAAGGTGATTGGTAGCAGTAGAGATCGAGAAAGAGAATCCTCCAAATATGAGTGAGGGATGATAAGAATGCAGTAAGTTATGGTAGTTTTCGAATTATATAATTTTAAGAGATATTAAGAAATTGCACAGAGATATTAACGGTAATAGTAGATGTCAATTTTCAATAAAGGGCTACGATTCCACAAACGTTAAGGATTCTTGAAGCTTGTTCTGATGCTGCAGTCAATTTTCATGCTTGCCGCGAAGTAGCGCTTTAAGAGGCAGATTTTCTGAGAATGCTGTGAACGTGGCAATGCTGCAGCCAATTGTATCGCTTGTTGCTAGGGAACATTGTATTTTTTGCGTAGATAGAAGTAATAGCTGTGGGAAGAGAAGGAGTGTGAGGATATAGATAACCATGGGAATAAAGGTGAGATCCGGAAGTTGTGATCTGAATGTCTAATCACATGTGTGTAGAGTGGGACCTGTTGGTTTCGGAAATTGCACAGGTATGGAAAGGAAATATACCATGACGTAGATTGTTCATCACCCGGCCAAAACGATTCGGGCCTAGGAATATTTGGGCTTAAGAGAAAAGCTGTTATTGGCGTAGGACTGGCGGCTAGGCTGTTTGGGACTGCTGACGATGACCCGATAAAGATGTAGCAGCCTTTAATCAAAATTTGCTTAAACGAATGCGTGATCAATGATTGGAATGGAAGCGTATTGCATCTCTGTGCAAAAATTCGTGTGAGCCAATCATCGCGCGATAAGTGTTTTATTCATTACCAAAAAGTCTTTCCTCTTTAGACAATTCATTATGACAATTCCTGGGCGAACAAGGAGAGAACAATACACACAATATCGATCGTTTCGATCGTTTCATTCATTAAAAACTATTAAAGTCATTGCTGAGTTTGATACACCTGCGAAATTGAAACGCCATTGTGAAATGACTATAGGGGATTACTTACATAAAACGAAAATAAAAATTTCACTGCAGTATATCTCAAAAACTGAACAAGAAGTAACACAATTTTTTTTTTTTGAATTTGGAACTGTAATATAAATCTTGATTATAATTTGAGTATTCCTTCTCATTCCAAAATCATTAGTGGCGGATGGATCCTTTCAAAATGTATAGAAAATGTATTTTCCGAAATATGTCTCGAAAAATAGTCTTAATTTCTAACTTATAAGCAATAATTCTGATCTCCGATTTTTGTTGTTGTACTGTGATTTGTGGTATGTATATACAGTCTAACATCGATATAACGAGTCTCAAGGGGATTAGAAAAAAAAAAACGTTATATCGAATAATTCGTTACAATGAGGCTCGTTATATTGAGGTGAAGTTGCTCTTATATTCGTTATAACGAGGTAATAGAGCCGTTACTCTAATGCATGCTGCTTGGCGACTACGAATGTTGATTTTCTGGAGACGTAGTCGTTGCAAACACAATAATTTTGTGTGTATCTGTTTCATATTTGGATTAATTGATGAAAAACGTTATGTAAAGGTTGCAGATCGCCAAAATTCGTTAAATAGAGGTGAATAATTTTTTCTTTCGATAGCTTCCAATGAATGAAAAAACGTTATAACGAGGTTTTTGGGAAATGTATTCGTAATAGAGAGGTTTATTTTGTATTCGATTTTACGGAGCGTTGTAGGGGATTTAAAAAATCGTTAAATCGAGGAAATTGTTATATTGAGGGTCGTTATATCGAGGTTAGACTGTAAAATAAATATTTATTGAATTTTATGATCCAGTTTTTATCGGTTTCGGCTAATGCTTACATGTACCGGCCTAGATTTATTATTATGGTCTCGATTATGGTTACAAAATTCAACCAATTGGCTTGGGTAACGATTACGTTTATGAATATGATGTGTTTCCCAATTGGAACTGAAAGTGATGATTTCAAAAATAACAAACATTTACTTAAAACAACTTTGAAATTTTGCACTTTAAGCGCACTGATTATAATACAGAGATTGTTGTCGCCAAAAAAAAAGACTTCTCCTGTTTTATTATGCAAGGACATTTCTTGATGCTAATCGAAAAGAAAAAAGGACACGCATAAGGGAATGGAAACTAACATTCTGTTTGCAAACAAAACAATATCGCCAAAAAGAAAAAAAAAATCTTTTGTCCAATGCCTTGAGTATTTTATACCTTCTATTTTTTCTTATTGAAATTTCACTGCTACTGACCCAATGCCTAAAACATTTCGCATGCATTTTTTCCCCAAATTTCTCCCATTTCCTTTTTTCGCCAATCCTTCAATTCTTTTAACGCATCAAAACAGGGACAATATCATTCGCAAAAAGAAATATCGAACGTGAGGTTCTATATTTTACGTTTGCATGCGATATTAGGCTATCGCCCATTTTTTTTGTTTTTTTTGTTTTACATTTAAGTTGGCTCTCATCTGGCCTAGTGTAGGCAGGCGTTCGGCTGCTTGTATACATTGCATTTTACATTATTTCCTTTTATGTTTATTTCTCACACATTCTGTCCTTCCTTTCTTTTTCACATTCACATTCTGCGTTATTTTGGCCAAAATGCCAATTTACCATTTGTGCTGCTTAGAGTGCCTGTGTGCTATACGATATGTGTTGCCGTTGCCATTGCCAACTGCCCATTGTGTTGTTTGTGCTATTTCGATTTAGTATTTGCATACGATTGCAACATCAACATCAGCATCACTATCAGCAGCGGCAGCAGCAGGTCTTTACCTGCAACGACGCAAAATTATCCAACAAATACGCATTTTTTTGTGCGAACTTAGAGCCCAGGCCGAGAAATATCAGAAAACAAAACGTAGTTGCAGCAGGACGACTAGGACGAGAACATAACGCAATGACAACCGAAATAGGGAATGACCATCATAAACATCAGCAGCGGGCAGCAACATGGAAAATCTATACTATTTTTGTATGTACTGTGCAAATATCTACATACATACTCTTAGTATATAACACAGTGAAGTAGGAAATGGATTAATGCACGAAACGAAGGTAGAATAATAAGTAGGACAAAGAATAATATATATGGTATAGTTCTTCTATACACTGCCTAGGAATGAATAAATACTGTCCGGAGTATAAATCAGAGATGACTTGAAAAATTGTGTCTTCAAATATCATTCCTTACAGTCTTATTATTATGATTTTCTTAATAGTAATGAACAATCAAAGCTCAATTTCTCTGTATAAAAAGATGTAGAAGTCAGAGGAGACTTCAAAAAGTCTGTACAAATATACCATCGATTATATCCTTCAAATATCACTCCTTACAGGCTCATTATCATGATTTTCTTAATAATAACGAACAATCACAGGTCAATTTCTCTTTATAAAAAGACGTAGAAATCACAGATGATTTGAAAGAGTGTATACAAATAGCTCATCGATAATATCCTTCAAATATCTGTCCTTACCGGCTCATAATCATGATTTTCTTAATAATAACGAACAATCACAGGTCAGCAGAGATGACTTGAAAATGTGTGTACAAATTGTCCATCGATTATATCCTTCAAATATCACTCTTTACAAGCTCATTATCATGATTTTCTTAATAGCAATGAACAATCATAGGTCAATTTCTCTGTATAAAAAGATGTAGAAATCAGAGATGACATGAAAAAGTATATACAAATAGTCCATCGATTATATCCTTTAAATATCACTCCTTACAGGCTCATTATCATGATTTTCTTAATAGCAATTAACAATCTATCTGTATAAAACTTTCATAAAAAAAGTACTTCAGTAAGTACCCAGCAAAATAAAGAACATGCAAAGATGTCCAAAAGTTCCCAATTCATAATCCTGAGGTAGTGAAAACTTTGATAACAATCGATAAAATTAATATAGGCTTGTCATAGGAGGGATGCTGTTGTTTTTTTTTTTTTAACTCCATTTTAATGCATTTTCAGTAGATCTCATTAACCAGCGAAAAATGATTTTTATACAAATTTATATAGGTATGAAATGTTGTCTTTGTAAGCACTTACGAATTAATGTTTAATTGCTTCTTGGAAAAAATTAAAAAATCTTTATCATGGAAATCATTTCAATGTATAAAACTTCTACAAAAAAATTACTTCAGTAGGTAAAACCTAACATGCAAACATGTCAAAAAGATTCGCAATTTATGATCCAGAAGCTGTGAAAATTGTAATTCTAAATGTAGTTCTAAGAATAAAGATTTTATGGCTTAAATATTCTCTCCAGTTAGTTTGTGTTGGCTCTAGTTCTAGTTCACTAATAATAATATATGGCCGTGTTGGGCCCGATTCCAGATGATTTTTTGGAAATTTTTTCACAAATTATATGTGGCCATAAATTTAATTAAACTTCAACCGCCAATATTGAATTTCCAATTCTAGATATATCAAATTTTGGTTATATTTATACAATTTTATATTTTCAATTTTCGGTTTTCAATTTTTTATAATTTCTATTTTCCATACGTTTATCTGATGTCTCTATAAACGTGATTACCACAACATCTTTGGCAGAAATTCTGAAAATTCCATCCAAAGAATTACAATTGAAAGAATTACAATGAATTCCATTTGAAACTCAAAACAGATCAATTGAAGTCCCCGAATTTCATTCGAAATTTAAAACATGAATTGGGGCACACCATTATAAATTCCAAACATGTCAATTGAAATTTAAAATCCATTAGCTGAAATTCGAAATACGTCATTGGAAATTCAAAAGGTATCAATTAAATTTCGTAAAAATTATTGACATTTCAACTGTAATACAGTCTACTCATTGACGGTGCCCTCGGATATGAAAATGTTTTGTTCTATTCACTATTTGGTATGAGAATCATAACTATATTTTAAAAGTTTGTAATATATGATGTTATTCGAAAAAAGAAAAAGCGTCAAAGGAGATAAGAATACTGAATAATCACCGATTAGAATGTAAGACATACATATAAGAAAAGATACAGATGCATATACCTCTATATATAGATAAAAGCTTGAAAGCACCACAGATCCAGACTCAGCTTATTCAAATTACAACAATGCCTTCAGACAGGAAAATTGAATAAACGAATTTCAGGCCTACAAAATTATTTTTAAAAACCAGATTGCTCATATGGTAATGGATCGTGCCTATGGCCAGTGGTGCTAACATGGTCGCCAATCACCTCCTGTTTGAAGCTAAGAAACGCACAAGCGTATAAAGAAATCTAGCCCAAACTGTACATTGCCCGCGGTAGTCACGGCATTTACTGCGTCAAAATACCTCCAAACCTGATGATCCTGCCACAAGGTGGAACAAGGCATTCAATACCTACCGTTGCACAAATCGTGCTTGCTCTGATAACACCTGGTACGATCAAGAATGTTCCTTAGCTTTTGAGGGAAGGATGCTGCATACATGATAACGTTGTGAGGGGACACTTCTAGGAGAAGAAAGGTCCAATATCATAGTAATGCACAGGGACGGAAGGGAAGTTTGAAAATTCTAATGCCAAAAGATAAAAACTAAAGGATTTGACATAGACCTCCATTCTAAGTGCAACGATGGAAATCTAGTCACGGATAAATAGAACTTGCTGCAGTTATGTATGAGGAGAACATTTCGATCGGTTGCTAGTTTCGGAGCGCAGAGTTTGCCTAACGCCGAAACAAAACGATATTTGTGTATCACAGTCTAAAAACAAAAAAACTGCGGATGCTTTGTGGGCGGAGCTATTTAAGATCGGTGGAAATAGGCTGATAGTTAACTCTCATCGCTTACGAGACTGTGTTAAGAGTAACATGTGAAAAGCCAAAAAAATTTTTGACCATAGAGATTGAAGCTTATTAGTGTGTTTTTAGACCTGATAGACAAACAATTGCCTACATAGTTGCGCTACGGATAATGCTGGAGAAAGAGCATGAAGGCTGATCGGCTTATATCAGTTTTTCGTTGACCATAAAGTGTTGATACAAATGTTGCTGCAGCCTTCTCAAATGTTGAGAAAAGGTCAGTTTAGTGATGTGCTTGGCTAATCCGTGGATAACAATTAATAAGTTAAGAAAAAAAAGTATTGCGATTTAATGACAAAACCATCTGTCGACGACAAAAAGTCAACTGTACCAACCACTAATCCGCTATATCTTGCTGCAGAGCCTGTTCTGGGAGCCTTAGGAAGAAAAATTACTTATAAAATGTATGGGCCCTTAATCATTAACGAATAGTATCGGCTTTGTAAGAATAGTGTACAGCTGTATGAGCTGTACAACGATATCACCACTGTCAAGCGCATCAAAACACACTGATTGCTTCGGTTGGATGAAAACTCCTACAACATTAAAAATGATATCAAAGAAGAGTTCGATGAAGGACGCGGAATAGGGTGATCAACATTTCATTGGAAGGACCAGGCTTTTGAAATGTTAGGATTTGGTGTGCCGATTTGAAAAATGAGCGCAGAAAACCGAATCGTTTGGAATATTTCGCCTGCGGCTCATAGTATATTTTAATGGTAATCGATTACAGTCGTCATCTAAGTAGGTAATCAGGGACTGCAGATGTAATTGAATCTTGAATCTTGATGCTTTTATAAACAGCATCTTATTTGACATAAATTCTTTACAGTTTCTTCCATTGTAATAAAGCAATATGATTATACAAGAAAATACAAGTTGGCGTAAACTCTCACGTTGTTTCTACGAGGGCGGTTGCAAAACTAACCGACCTGACGTATAGATGGTGCCTTATAAAACATATGTTTTCAGTTTCAAGGCGCCACGTTGTTTAGTATTTTTATTTAATAAATCAAAAGTAAACGATTTCAGTGAATTTGTAAACATCGAAAAAATTTGTAACCGCCATGTAATTCAGTATGAATATTAAAGCCGAGCTAGATTCTACCTTGGGAAAGCCTGCTTTTTCGTTTACGACTGCAAAATATTGGATAGTAGAGTTTATATGAGGCCGTACGAGCTGCCAAGACGACCAATTGAGGTGTCCACGTCAGATGTTAAGAAATTAAATTAAAAAATTCACAAAATGATATTGGATGATTATGGGCTGAAGGTGCGTGAGCTAGCTAAAATGATAACTATTTCAAAAAGTGCTGTATATCGTATATTGAGCGAAGATTTCAAGCTGTGTGCAAAATGGGTGCCTCGCTTGCTGCCAAGAAGCGAAAACAGCGTCGTAAAGACTTTTCAGTAGAGTGTTTGGTGATGTTGTAAAATGTGATAAAAGATTTGCCAACAACGAAGAGGTGGAGTCTGTGGTTGATGGCAATTTAAAGCAGTTTGACAGTCCTTACTATAAACAGGTTACAGAAGCTATTGACTATCGCTGGAAAAAGTGTATCGAGCTAAAAGCAGATTATGTTGAAAAATAAAAAAAAATTTTCCCACCTTTTTTGTGTCTTCTTTCTTAGCTCCGCTAGTTTTGGGACCGCCCTCGTTTGTGCGAAAACCAAATGATATGAGTTGCAGACTTTTCCACTTGTATGCACAATTCGTTTCTAGCTTCTCAATTGAACGTATCTGGATATGTGGTCCACTGAATGTGTGCGGGCACTTTGGAATATTAATTTTTGGCAATGACCATAGCGCAGGCGACCAACATTATTACACCTGCCCCTTTCCTTGAATATAGGTACACATAGACTTTCCTCCTTTTCTCTAGGATCTTCACAATATGCTTATGCTTATGCTTGCAATATTTTCAATTTAAGCAAGTAAGGTTATGGTGCACTTTTATCGACAACGATTATACAGATTCACATATTCAAGTGCACACTCGGCGGGAGAGGGGATAAAGGTCTAACTAACAATTCGGCTTCCAATAAATGTTCAATTTCAATCGAAATGCATGCATTTGAGTCGTGGGTGGAGAGATGAAAGGTCAGTTGAAATTATTTAATGGTGTTGGTAGAAACTTTTGTGTTTTATGGTCAACTTTAGGGAAGTAAAAAGAAAGCGATACCTTTGGTCACATAAATGTATACAGCAGAGGAAACCTAGAGTCCCTTTGGAAGGTTTAACGATATAAGTATGGAGAAATTTGAAACAAAAAAAAAAAAAAAAAAAAAAAAAAAAACAATGATGTACTCGTATGCTGATCATTTAACAAGCATAGACTATTGAAATTGGAATCCTTTAGCTTTATAGCTTTAGGAATTTTTTGAATGTAGCATTTGCGCAACTATGAATGACATTGAAATAGTATCGAAGGATACTATAGATATCTAGCTGGCAAAAGAAGACACATGGTTAGATATGGCAGGAATTTGATTTTATCATTATTTATCATAGCGAATGGAATTTGTCATTCATCGGAAACATATTTGTCTATCAATTATGTTATAGTTGTCGCCAAAGTCCTGAAAAATCGGCCAGATAACTACCAAAACAAGGACGTCAAGTTCGATCAAATATCAAGGTTTTGCTCACTGTTTTCTTCGATTACCGTGGCGTAGTTCATCAAGAGTTCTTACCACAAGGTCGTACAGTAAATAAGGAGTATTACCTTGAAGTTATGCGCCGTTTGCGTGAAGCAATATGCTTATTACTCATCTTTGCTTGTGAGAGATTATTTGGCCACCTGCGACTTTTTCCTGTTTCCAAGATTGAAGAGACACATGCAAGGACGGCGTTTTGCGACGATTGAGGAGATAAACACCGAATCGCTGAGAGAGCTCAAGGACATACCAACAAGTGCATATCAGAACTGCTTCTTGGATTGGAAAAAACGCTGCTGCAAGTGTATTATATCTGAGGGGGACTACTGTGAAGGATATAAAATAGAAATTGATGAATAAATAAATATTTTTTGAGAAAAATTAAAATTAATCTTATTTTTTGAACACAATATTAAGACAACTTGTTAAAGGAAGCCGCATATACTCGTATTTTTGATATGGTTTACTTATAGGACAAAGCACCATTACTTTCACTCGGCCCTGTGGTCAAACTAAACCCCTAATCCCCTTTTGAATTTCAATTATTATGTCTAATGTATTTAATAATGAGTTATTAGTTTAAATTTACGTGCTCTGAATGTCGGTTGAAGTGTTTTGAATTTCAATTGATATGTTTTAAATTTCAATTGACGTCTTTTAAACGTCAATTGATGTCTTTGAACATTCAATTAATGCTTTTCGAATTCTAAAATGAAAAATTAAATTTCAATTGATGTGTTTCGAATTCAAAACGGACAAATTGAATTTCAATTAACATTTTCCGAAGACCAAATAAAAATTTCTTTTTTTTTCGATGCCTTTCAAGTTTAAAACAGAGCTTTGGAATTTTAAACATGATTTTTTAATTTCAACTGAGCTTTCTTGAATTAAACCGGAGTTGGTATGACTATATAATGTAAAATATTAAGTATGCTGGGCATTATTGCGTCCAACGAAAACAAACTTTATGTATATAAATTGGGTTCTTCTTGCAACTTTATTTTTGGGGCGTTGACAAAAAATGCATTAAAAACAAAATGAAATCAGCAACACTTGGGCGAAAATTGAAGCCAATGGCATCATTGAGTGGCGGTAAAGGGAGTCATAAATATCAAAAGGGAGGCGTATTTAAGAAGGATAAAAATGTCCTCTTGGTCCTATGCTCTGCATGGAAACGTCAACAATTTCATTAAAAACATACGTGTAGTAAAAAAAACGACAATGTGAAACATGAAAACTCATGTTTCTGACACTTGGCCGCTGACCACATACAACGCCCAGCGAAAAAAGCCAAAACGGTGTAATCTTAGCAATATGGGGCGTTTACATATGATATGGTTATAACTATAATTTTGTATATACTTTACACATTTAATACAATAACATAAAGTTATTTTCAATAAAGGACATCTGTAGATTTCAGTAAAATTTATTTTGAAGTTTGTGCCATGTCTTTGAACTTCTATTTTATCATATCCCAGAAAGTAACATTTCATTTTTTTTTTCCTTTACATTTCGGAAGAAAAACTTCATTATTGTGTCTTTATCAGCCGTTTCTGGCTGCTTTCTACTCTGTATTTTTCTTTAAAACGTTGTCATATTTGTTTGTAATATTTTCATAGTTACACACATCCTTTGGCTCTTGCAGTCTCCTCTCTTGTTGCTGCTGCATTGGCGAATTTTCCTTCTGGCTCTTTGTGTTGTGCCAGCACTCTAGAGTAGTTTGTTTTTTCTTTCGTTTTAGGCCTACTCACAATGTTAATCCATTTAACTCAATCTTTGTAGTTGTTGTTGTTAGAATACATTTTAGTCCTTTTTGCTGCTATTGCTGCTGTTGATGCTACTCCTCTAATGCGTATTCGTTAGTGTCCTTCCGTTCAGGACTTGTCCATCTTTCAAGTTTTAGATGCAATTTCATCGGGGCGAACAATGCCACAGTAGCAGTAGCTGAGCCACCAAAAGAAGACGACAACGACGAAGTAGCCGATTTTGATGAGGATGCTCAAGTATAGAATGAATTTGAGGTTTGGGGCGACGATGGCTGCTGTGTTTCTTCCTATGAGGTATAGCTGTTGCTGCCTTAGTGGCGGCTATGCCTCGTCCAGATGATGATGTCCCTGTTGTGGCTGTTGTTGCCGTTGCTGATAATACGTTCATTTCACATCACATTCATCTCTAACAATGTAATGTTTTGCTCGTATTTGCTTCACAAACATCAAGTGAACGACTTTCTTTCCAAACTCCACGAGCTCCAGTGCAATCCTTTCATTTGCTTTCCTCCACTCACTCAAGGCATCAGATCCACTTTAATTTCGTATTGGTTATTGTGTGCCCTGGAATTCTGTACTCGAGTATGAAACCATTTCCCCGCATATGCTTTGTGCAGGGAAAAAGAATATCCTTTTGGTATACTTGTAATATGGGTTGTCTGCTTTTAGGCTCCTTCGTCTTGCTGTTATATGTTAGTAACTCACTACTACTGCACCCATTCTGCTGCGACTCATTCTCGTCGTCTCGTCGTCATTTGACGTTTGTCATTATTGATAGCACTCGGGAAGCGATAGGTAAGATTTGGAGATTATATGAAATCCTTTTGTTTGGTTTCGCGACGGAAATGATTTCCAATTTTGCCATCGCCAAGAGTCTCTGCAGTGTAATCAAGTTTCGCAAATCTTTAAAGTGGCCATTTCGCTGAAGTTTTATTGAAGAAATCAACAAATTTATGGCAAGAAGGAAAGATGGGCGGCTGGATAAGAAAGATTTGTGGTCGATGATCACTGAAGAAGATATATGATCTGGGTTTTATTAGAACGTGCGTTGTTAACAATGTAAGAAGAATTAAGAAATAATAATTATTGCAAACGAATAAGAAATAAATGGGGAAATAAGTAAATTTCAAAAAATGAATTTAATAGTTTTTCTATTTTTCGTGAAGTTTTGCTTTGCAAAACGGCTTGAGCAGAAATACATAAGCCAGTTCTGAGATTTACTTTTCTTTTTCTTAAATTAAGAACCAATTCCAAGGAGTATCACAGAAAATAGAAATACCTCTAAATCAGCAAAATTCTATGAATTCTGTGAGTGATATTCATTTTAGTAACATTTCTTTAGCGGCGGTCATTACAAATTTTAAATCTCTTTTCTCGCAGGAGGCTATTTCGTTCAAATTTTGATTTATAGTGTCTCGAAGATCTCTGAAATTGGAGAACTGGAAAACGTCTATTATCATAAATTCTGTTTGTCAGTATCGCCTATAAGTTCGTGATTGGACTTCAAACTGCATTAAGTGCAAAACACCAGAATTTTTCCGTATTAAATCAATCCATCAGCATATTGACTTTAGGAACGCAAATTTTATCTGGCTACAAATAGCATTCGATTCCTCAATAATGTCCAAAAAAGTGATAAGGGGACCTCATCCCATCTAAAAGCTCGCTATAGTTATTAATATTTACTCTGTTACTTGTGAAGCTTCTAAGCTTCTCTTTCTTCATAATAAAATGTCGAACATATCAAGATGACGTAATAAGTTAATATCGTTTTCTTCTCTTGTCTTAGAAAAATTGTCCTTTTGGTGGGTTTTTGCCGTCTTGTTTTATGC
>JAHXMU010000589.1:222838-279294 GCA_019455685.1 Philornis downsi
CCACTTTTTCCACTTCTTTCATTTTGCTTGAGAAGGCTGCGGTAACATCAAAGTATCATTTATCGATAGAACTTTGTCATTATAAAGTCCATAGTAGCATTTATTTGCTAACAACATAGTTCTTCTAATGTCCAGGATGACAAACTTAGTTGTATTGATGGCTGATCCGAGGTGGATTAAATCAAAGGAAATTTGTAGTTATGGACTTCGCTGCATCATCCCAAACGAGTACACTTCTTTTTCGCCGAAACAAATTTTGATTTTTGTCCTGGTTTACTGCCAGACCCAGTTTTCCGATTCTTTATTTTTTGCTTGAGAAGGCTGCAGTAACATCTAGCAGTTTTTGACCAATGCATTGTATATCATCAAAAACGTATGAGAATTGTATTGAAGATTGTACCAGTTGTTTTTACTGGAGCTTTCGTCTTACTATTTCCAAGAGCATATCTAAAGGCGTGAAATGGTTCAGAAATTTTTTTTTTTGCCTACCTGTACTAAAGGCTTCATTGCGATCAATGTTATCTTACATTCGCAAGAACACCAAACTCTGCTATTATTTTGGACAACATTAGCCATATCAGACTGTTGGAGACGATTCTATAGTCGCCATAAACTTAGTGGATATGAATTTATTTTTTAGGTTTGCTGTAGTGTGACGAAGTGTTCGAATGTACGTAGCTTAACCAGGTTTAAAACCGATTTGAAAGTTAGATATCGTAGAATAGACTTTGTTCTTGGACTTATGAAATTCAACGGCACTTTGTAAGTGATGGATGAATGATGTTGACAGCGCTTTAATTGGTACATACTTTAAATATATTGTATAGGTATGTACTCATAATTTTCAAAATTTGTAATACAGGGTTGCCCATATTCGACGGACCCATGTTTTTTAAAAAAAATCAAAGAAAAAAATAAAAATTTGGCGGTTGGCAATCTTATTCATTTAATTTGTTCCAAGTAGATTTGTTTACATCAATTTTTGAATATGATATCTCTCAAATGGCCGCCTCTGGCGTTGATGGCGTATTGTGCCCTTTTTGCAGCATTTTCCATCGTTTTCGCCAACATTTCGGCCGGAATAGCGGCTATTTCTTCACGAATGTTGTCCTTGAGCTCTTCTACGGTCCTTGGCTTGTTAACGTAAACCTTTGACTTCAAATGTCCCCACAAGAAGAAGACAGCGGGCGTCAAATCGGGCGAACGCGGTGGCCAGTCCAAATCACCACTTTTCGACATCAAACGGCCCGGAAACAAATTCTTCAGAAAATCGATTGTTATGCGACTTGTGTGCGGTGGAGCGCCGTCTTGTTGAAACCAGAACTGCCTCATACGCTTTCGACGAATAATTGGCATCACAAAATTGGTCATCATGTCGCGATAACGCTCCTGGTTGATGGTAACAGCATGGCCATTTTCGTTTTGGAAGAAAAACGGCCCAATGACCGTTTTCGCACTAACGCCGCACCAAACTGTGACTTTTTCGTCATGAAGAGGCAATTCTTGAATCTCCTGAGGATTTTCAGTGGCGTAAATACGGCAATTTTGCTTATTTACGGTCCCATTCAATGTGAAATGGGCTTCATCGGACATGATAATTTTGTTCCAAAATTGCTCGTCATCATCGGCCATTTCGATGACTCGTTGGGCCCATTCCAATCGACGAGGCTTGTCCGCAGGCAACAATCTTTGCGTCAATTGAATTTTGTACGGGAACAAATGCAAATCAACGCGAATAATCCGTTGTAAAGTGGACCGAGCCATGCCCAACTGCTGAGAACGGCGTTTTTGGGATGTTCTTGGGGACCTCTCAACACTGGCTCGTACGGCAGCGATATTCTCGGCCGATCGCCTTGGTCGACTTTTATTTGGCCTCTTCGGATTAGAAAGAGCCTCACCAGTCGAAAATTTTTCGTATAAACGCTTAATGGTGTTCTTAGAAGGCGCACTTCTCACATTTTTTAATATTTTAAAAGCACGTTGAGTTTTCACAATTGACTTCTTCTGTTGAATGTAAATTTCAACTATTTCAGAGCGCTCGCGTGGCGTGTATTGTTCCATGGTAAAAATCTGCTTGGACTGACCCTTCAAACGCGGTATGTCATTAAGCGATCTGACATCTCTGTCAAAAGTTATGGCGTTGCCAGATGGGTCCGTCGAATATGGGCAACCCTGTATATCTAAAATATTCTGTATATTGAAATGTTATATAATATTTTATAGATATTTTCTAAAAAAATCTCCCTGTCCCAGTTACTTAAAATATCCCAAACGTTTCCAGAATTGACAAAATGTTTAAATTATTTGAAAAGTACAATTTTAAATTGCATAATAACCTTGACCTTTGCCTTCTACATATATAATCTGGCCTTTCTCTAAGAGAATTGTTGAACTTTTAATTTCTTTTGGATAATAAATGTTAACATTTTGTTGGTCTCAATTACATTTCTATGCCATCCTCTCCAGTATGTCGAAGGATGTCCGTACATTTTGTTAATAACAAAATGTTTTACTCATATTATTCACTTATGAGTTTGTAATGTAGACTACAGAGGCCATTCACACTACCCAGGAAAACTTTCACCTTCATTATGTTCTTTGTGTCATGTTCCTAGAGGGGTGGAGGAGGAGGAGGAGGAGAGAGAGAATTCTGGGCAGTATTCGACGTAGAAAGGTAAACAGGTTATACAGATAATAGCACCACACACCTATATTGTTGGTGTAGTTTGTGGGGGGAAAAGACTCTCCGCAATACAGATGTTATAACATCCTTATATTTTTGCATATGTATTCAGTACATTCCAAATTCAACACACACAGACAGTTGCGGAAAGATTCATGCAAATGTTCTTGGTATTGCCTACCTTTGGGGGAACGAGATGCTGCTCTTGTGGTTCATACAACTTCATAAAACCGGTGTAAAGTTTCAAGTGAGTGTGTATGTGCGAGAGAGTATGAGGAGCATCAGGCTTTGACTCAGTGTCTCAGGGCTGAGTTAGGATGTCTGAAAGCATCGCTTCGTATCTAAAACCATGTGTCTGTGTGTGTATACTAAATGCTTGAATAAAATCTGGTTCAAAAATTGCTAACTTAAAAAAAAGTTTTAAATTTTAGTAGGTTTTGGTTTAATTACTTTAACGCATATTCACACATCTATTCTACTTTCCAATTAAATATCCTGGCGAGTTTCGAAATGCACCCTGGCCACTGTCCGAATTCAGGATACAACTTTTTCCCACAAAATTTGTATGTCAATACTACAACTACATTACACTTCAGCACACACACACACACACACACACTTGTGCCCAACATTATGTGTGCCTGCGTATGTGTAAACTCATATCTACAAATATTTCTACAAGTCAAAGTTTTATGTCTGCTCTAATGTCTGGAATTTAAATTTTCGTTAGGGTTGATATTGAAAAACTTTCGTTCAAAGTTTGTGTTGGAGAAGGGGCCCGTGGGGTGGGGTTTTGCTGCATAACTTTGTGCCTTACTCTCCTCTCCGCTAGAACTGAAGATGAAGGTCAAGTAAAAATATGAATTTGTGGAAAACTTTATTATTATTTATACATTTGCTGTTGGCAGACGTGAAACATTATAGACGACCTAGAAAAATAGTTTTTGGTAAAAAGAGAAATCAAAACTTGTTGCCTGTCTATGAATGTGCAGTGTGTGGAGCAAAATTACATTTAGTAGTTGGTTGAACTTTAAAGAGAATTTTGCATTTAATTGCAATGTCAAATGAAGACTTTAATATTAAATTAGAAACGTATATTTTTGAATGGCTGTCGAATTTGTTTAATTGCATCCCAAAAGAAACCTGGCATTTTTGCTACCCTTACTCAAAATTTTCAATAAAATGTAATAAAATATTTGAAAAATTCCCTGTATATCGAGTATTACAGTGCAGCCAATTAAGAGAATTGTATTTGCAAAATGCTACATATAATTTAAATTGGTGCAAATATTACGACCTCAACCAACTTAGAGTTTTTGCTTCGATCTGAGGAAAAAATTGTATCATATGATTTGATCTTTTACAGCTTTTCTAAAGCCATATGAAATATATTTCCAAACATGTTTGGATATAAAAAGTGTCCTTTCAGATTCTTCTTCAATTCATTATACATTCTGTCATTATATTCATTATACATTGAAAAGGTTTATAAATTTCTTGTTATCGCAAAGTTGGCACGACTTTTTTCTGCACTAAACTGGAGTTTAAAACCAATCATGCAATTTAGCAAACATATTAGTTGAACAACCGGTTTCGTCAGTTCATCTCAAGTGCGTTTTGCAATTTTTACAATGGATACAAATATCGAATTTTGTATTGCAGGTCACTGAAAATATTACTTACAGTGAATCGACTTTATGGAAAACACGTGCATATGAGCGGTACAGTGTACTCAAAAGTGGTCGACATTTTTTTTCGAAGATTTGTCTCTCTCTAGTTGACCACCAACGTTTCCAACATCTAACAGCTAACATCGATGAAGTGAAGGAATTCGGATTGAAAATGGTCAATTAAATATGATGGAAATAGACGCTGAACCTTCTGTGTCTCATGAAACAATTTCTATCATTCTATACGATTGTTTAAGCATGAAACATTTTGTCTCTCGACTAGGAAAACCTGAATTGTACTCAAAAAGTCAATTTCTGAAGGCATGCAAGAACGAGTCTAAAACTTATTATAAATGACGATGAGACATGAGTGTACGAGTTTGACATGCAAGCCAGTCATAAAGGTTCGGAAAGGTGCATTCTAGCTGAGCTGAATACGAAAAAATATGTCAAAATCGGTCAAAATGTTGACTTTTTTTATTATCGCAATGTTATGCACTCAGAATCCTTGCCAGAGGGCCAGACGGTAAATAACATAAATTATCTGGGCGTGATAGGTCGTTTGAGGACGGATTTTTTGAAGGAAAGCTCATAGATTTTACACTATGACAACGCACAATCTTACAAGGCTACCGATGAGAATATATTTCTGGCAAAAAAAAAACTGAACAAATATCATCGATATGGTTGCGACAGATTTTTTTCTCTTTCCCAAACTCAAGTTAAAGGCATCCGCCTCTAGTGGGTAGCAGACATAAAAGATAATTCGCAGTGAGAATTGAAGTCTTTTCAGGAAAATGTGTTTTGAAAATAATCTTCTGATGATTAGATTACTCATTGGCATAAGCAAATTATTTCGAAGAGAGAATTGTTTTCAGGAAAATGCTATTTTCCGAACGCATTTTCCTGAAAACAATTCTCTCTCCTAAATAAAAGTTTCGATGATTAGATTATTCATTTGCAAAAGCATATTATCTCGAAAGAGCCTACTTTGAAGACGATACAATAAAATTGAATGAATAATAAATATTTTGTGTTTTTGATCAATTCCTTGTAATTTTTGGCAGAATGCTTCACAATTGCAGAAGTATTTTCATATTGTCCATATTAAAATTTCTTTAAACGCTTTCAGTAAACACATTGGCAACTCTAATAATTATGCATATTATATAGCATGTATAGTTTGCTTTTGCTTTGCATACTTTTAGGCTACATTAAAAACACTTAATTTTATTATTTACAATTTCTTGAAGCACAATTTATTTAAAAAGGTTTTTGGCATTTCGCATTTACACTTTCATTTACACTAATATTACAAAATATAAACTAAAAAAAAAACTATAATTAAAACCCTCTTCTACCCAAAACAAGAGTAAAAAAATCACTTTACAATATTATCGATAGAGCACTTGAGGGAATGGGGGAAAATTATTCATAATATACGTATAAATATGTAGTTACATATAAAAAATACTAATTCAAATAAATCTTGTTACCATTTCAAGTGATTAAAGTATACACTTTATACAAAGTTCTTTGAAAAAACATTATTATAACGAAAGTATATTTAAAAGTGTATGATATGAGGCATGAATTTAGGTGGTTTATCTTTGATATACGATTTTTTTTTTTCATTTCATAAAAATCTAAACAAAAATTAATAATTTTCAATGCAATTAATTGGCTACGCTATTAAATTTTTCTCATATATATATTTTCTTTTCATCTTAAAAATCGCTTTTTTAAGCTTTTATTTACACATTTTAAATTTCTCATAAATCCTTGACAAAAATACGTATATAAAAAATAATACGAAATATGAAATGAATGTATTTATATGATATATATATGTATGTAATATTTCATATGAACTTCGATGTTTGTTTTTGTTGTCTTCTCAGATTGGAGCAGAATTATAATTGTTTTAATCTTTTCCTATTTATTGTTTATAAATTAATGTTATGTTTATGATATTATGAAATGATAACTATGCGAGATTGTGAAATACACAAAAGTATTAAATAAAAATACATTAATTATTATAAAAAGGGGACCTAACTTTATGATACTATATAATTTCTAGACAAACATAACTATACGTATAAATATCACCAATCTATGTTTTCCTCTTAAGACCCACCATACACAGCACAAAGAATATAATAATCCAGGCTGTCATAACCAGGAAACCATTGTACACCTTACCGTTGCTAATTTCCCAACCCTTTTCGATGATATTTCGAGCTGATATCGCTGGTAATGTAAAGGGGAAATATATGACAATGTCCTGCAAAGCCTTGGGCATGCCCTCCAAGGGCCACAAAAGACCTGCAAACCACAAATTGCCATAAAATCAGATAATTTTTACAAATATCTCTCATATCCACTTACCGCACAATATGATCATGGGATAAAAAGCTCCCGTGGCAACAAAATTAGCCTCCGTATGAGATTTACAGTAGACGGAGATAAGTAAACCTAAGTAATAATTTAGACAAACAAAAAGTTCAATTAACACTTCTTTCAAACCACTCTGGATTATCAAGATCCACATATTCCCGGTTATCCCCCTGATCGATGCCTGCACTTACCAAATAGCATGCCACAAAATGAGGTCAATGTCAGTAAAAATATCAACGATACCGTGTCACCCTTATTATAGGTGTCAAAAACTAAACCAATATACACTATAACTTCAATACTTTGCACCACCATGATAATGAATTGAGTCAATAGATGAGCCCACAGCATTTGCATGGCGGAAACACCGGCGACGAGTGTACGATCCCAAACACCATCTAAACGCTCTTCAATAAACACGGCAGCTGTCATTAGGGTGGCCAAAAAGAACACCATTCTGAAAGAAAGGCAAATTATTGAGAAGTTTCTTTTTATGCAGTTCAAGAATTGCCTCGAAGAAACTTACGTCATAACCACACCAGGAGCTACATATTGTTGAAATTCCATATCTTGTGATCCATAAATGGGCTCTTTAATATTAACTGGCACTGAGGCTAAATTGGTGGGGAATTTGCAATCGGCTAAGACATCTTTGATGAACATTTTAAAATGGTCACGTAATTTGTTTTCAATGTAAAAGGCAATTTGGCGATCTGCAAGGTAAAAGGGGAAGTGTAAAATGACATATGTTTGGTAATGTAAGGTATTTTCATTTGCCTATTCGATTCATATTCGTAAAGCTTAGTGAATGAAGCTAAAACGCTTCTCTGACACAATTGAAATGAGCATTGAGTCCAGCTCATTTTAAAAGCCATGAGCCGCATCATGGTCTTTTACAGTTTTATAAAATGAGGCGGCTTTTTGAATTGCTCAGAAAATGTTAAGCGTGCGTTTAAATTGTTTTACAAAATCTGCCGTTTTCCCATCCTGTGACAAATTTAAGAGATTTATAAGTATATAAAACTCTAAAATCTAAAAATAGAATGAGTCTGACACTCATGAATGAATTTGAGATCTCCCTTATCCCGTTCAAGGAATTTAAGGTTAATTGCTCAGATGCTTACTATGCATACAAGTGCGTATTTGGCATTTTCATCATTGGAGGGAACGCGGCAGCAAGTCTGCCTTTTTGGTTTATGTAGTTTTCCATATCATTTCAAGCTCTTCTAAGGATTTTTTATGATATGATTGCGATGGTTTTTAGAATAGTTCAATTAAACTACTATAGGAAGCGCTCGCACGATTTTAATAACTTTAATTTACGTATGAGATTTGGAAAACTTGATAATGTGACGTATACGCCCCGCATCCGCTTTTCGTTAACGGATGTGTCGAATTGTCGAAATCAGTTTTACATTCCATAAACTTTGTAAGGGCAGTATGTTTGCCCATCACAAATCCATCCAGTCTCCCTCTATTTTTATATTATTTGCTTTAAAATTGATGAGTTTAAATAAATATTGGGACTATATTTTGTATGTAATTTTAGAACAAACTTTTATTTTTTTTTTGAAACACTATTATTCAACAATGAATAATAATTGCCAGCTGCCAAATTGTTTTTGCAATCTTCAAACTCACCTGTCATATCAAGATGTACCGCCAATTCAGCATATTCGATATCATAATCATCGGCAAAACGTCCATCTTCCAGACGGGTTTGCATTGATTTAGAAAAATTACCCGGGAAATGGATATAACCCACAGTTTTCACTTTCTTAGCGTCACGATGAGCTTCTTCTAAGGAATTATAGAAAATCTAAAGGGGATTGCAAGATAATTTTTAAAAACATTCCCTTGAGATCCGCTAAGAAATCGCACTCACCCTCTTTAAATTCTTGGTATCCTCTAGACTTGTTATAAAACGACACGATATGTTATGGAAATCACAGGTGTCATTATAAGGTCTCACATAGACCCAATTCAAATCAAAACAATGTTCCCAATTCGTAACTTCGGCATTGAAAATGCCCAGTTTCAAATCATTGGGCGTTTTGCCCACAGCCAAATAGAAACAGGATAATTGAATGATTGGAAAAAGTAACATGAAAATGATGCCACTGTGGAGAAATAAACGCAAAAGATTAGTGAGTGATTATACAAAGTGAGCGATTACACACAAGTCTAACGCTGACTTACGAGGGTTGCCTAAATAGCTGTACAAAATTTTTGGTCATTAAAGCTTTTATTCTGCCCTTGGTGGTGAAAAAACATTTTTTGGTGTTCTCATTATCCTCCGTCTGATTGGCTGGATTATTTCTATTCACATTTAGCTCCATATTGGCTTTTTCATTGGGTTGTGTTATACTCGAGCCATCAATAACCTGTACACCGTTGCAGATGGCATTCGATTGGTGCTGTTGCTGACTGGGCAATTGGGCCAGGGCAGCTTCTATGACATCATTATCGCCCTGTTTTTGACTCAGGATAAGGAAGGCATCTTCTATGGATCGTACTTCGAAACGTAACATTATATTTTCGGGAGTGTCTTCGGCTAAAAGGACACCTTTGCGCATTAAACCGATCTGCAAGAATACACAATAGTTTTTATAAAGTTTTTATGTCAATCCTTTGTTAACTTACACAGTTTGCCTGTTTAGCTTCCTCGATGTAATGCGTTGTTATAATCACAGCCATTTTACAATGTTTGGTAGTTTCAACTAAGAAATCCCAAATTCTATTGAAAGAGAATGCACAGATTTATGATTTAATAGTATTTGCATATTTTAATCACATGTTTAATAGCATTATTAATGTTTGTTTTTTTGTTTATATTTTCAGGTAAATATCATTTATGGCTTAAGAATCGTAAATTTTATAGACCGCAATTTATGGTAAGTTTAAATTTTGTATAGGTTGTAAATATCTTAAAGTGTGGCAGGCTAACTGAATGATCAGTCAGCGTAGACACACGCTTATAGCTCTAATGAGCTATGAAAACTGTCAAAAGTTAGTATCCACAATAAATCGGCGTTACTCGGTTGAAGTTTGGTTGAAGTTTAGAGGGAGCAAAAAAAAAAATGACGGAATCCATAGAATGCAAGTGCATTTTAGAAGCTTTTATTCATGCAACTAACCCTTCCAAGCATAGTAAAAGCGAAAAACGATGAAGTAGAAATGAAAAGGATATTCAAGGATATCAGTTACGGTTCTTTGCCTTCATTCATAGAAAAATGTGCTTGAGGTAACCGACATGTCATCACCTTCCATAATTTCTGTTGTTTAAACTACCTACTACTAAGTATTAAAAAGAAATCTAAAATTTTTTCAATAGATGGCTTTAGTAATCTGTTTCTCGCGTTGTATAAGCGCGATGGAGATGCACTATATAGCGTTAGAAAAAATATGATCTCGTACTCAAAAAACGCGCGTCAAAGGTGTACATCAGCAGAGAGAAAGTACGCCATAAAGGCGAAAACGCAAGCCAGACAGATGGAAATATGAATAGTAATTATTATGGTCCTGATACTGTAACAACCAATCACACGTAATTTTAGTTTGGTTGATTCCGTTCCGATAATTTTGATGGTACGGATGTACTCCGCTCTAGTGAGTAATTTAGAAAATTTGGAAAATTTCTTCAGAATAATGGAAATCGTAAAGTCCGACCACCATGTAAGCACTATTTCGGTTGCCTAGAAGTTAAGCATTCCAGAATAAGAAAAATGTTTAGAACTACTTTGAATAAGGCTGGGTACAAAAGAAGTTCGATGTATTTGTGCCACATGAATTAACGCAAAAAAACCTCCACCAACGAATCACTCCTTAAATCCAACAAAGTCGGCCCACTTTTGAAGCAGATGGTGACTGATGATGAAAAGTGGGTCACTTACGGCAGCATTAAGAGAAAACGGTCATTACAGGATCACAGTATTGTGTGTTTGTTGGTATTGACATGAATTTTGTTATCTTACGGTCAAACTTTTATAATACGACCGTCTAGAGGACGCAGTCGCCCAGAATCAGCCGACCTATAGCAGAGGAATTGTGCTCCATAAGGACAGCATCAGGCCATCACAGGATCACGGTATTGTGTGTTTGATGGTATTGGCATGAGTTGTTATCTTACGGCCAAACTTTTATAATGCGACCGTCTAAAGGAAGCAATCACCCAGAATCAGTCGATCTATAGTAGAGGAATTGTGCTTCATAAGGACAACATCAGGCCACAAACACTGATAGTGAAGCGCCAGAAACTACGAGGACTATATTGGGAGATACTTATGGATCCACCTTAGAGTCCGGACCTAGCACCAAGTGATTGCCTCTCGTTCCTGTGTATGACCAATGATTTTGTTGGTGAAAATTTCGCCTTAAGTAAAGCTTATGTCCTAGTTTTTGCCAATAGAGACGAGAGGAGGCAGTATGGAATTTTTATTATCAAAATGGAATTAAGTTGCCGAACTAAATGGTGCATATTTGATCTAAATCAGTTCCTTCTAGCCATGCTAAATAAAACCTTCAACGTCATGCACAAATAATGAACTTCTTACTACACTTTATGTACCAACTGCAGTTTTTCATCAGTAATTCGAGTTTGTTTTAGGATTCTCTAATAACCACTCCCATAATTAGGACGGTGCCATAAAAAGTATATGAGTTATGATTATTTCCACTAACTTAGTTAATGTTAGTAGTTAGTTAATGAATAAATGGTACAATTGTTGAAAACATTTCAAAACGTCCATTTTTTTAAAGGTCATTATATGTGGAAGTTTTTTCCTAATGGACTGATTTTTACGACAACCAAAAGTTTTTTTCGAAAGTATTACTATAAGCATAGAAATGAATATTTCTTTTTGTTGCAAAGAAGTCAACATCTTAACAGATTTAATATCATATTTAATTGCTGATATTAAGATGACAACATAGCGCATTATTTGAGCGGAAAGAAGGTATTGAAAGAAATTATCGTATTGGAAAAATCTTTGTTTAACATGCTGGTCAATAAGGCCTGGAAAATCTTCTTAGAAATTGGCTCTCCTCCGACGAAAAAGAACGACTTGTCATTGGTTTGCTGATTTTAAAAGAATTCGTCCTAGCACCGATGATGCTGATTTCCGTGGCCGTCCAAACGAGGAGGTTGCAAGAGAAACCACTAAAAAATCTTGAAAATTATTGTTGGTAATCGAAAAGTGAAATTGCACAAATTGCAGTGACAGTCTAAAGATAAATAAATGTTTTCCAAAAGGATGCCGCGTTTGCCATTAGTGGATAATTTAGAGCTCTTTTTAAAGCACTTTAAACCGAATAAAAATAATAGAATAAAAAATGGCTGCACATTTATATTACTGAATGGTGACCAATAACAGTCCGGCGACTCTTATATGTTTGCTAATATTCAAAGTATACTCCAGGATAAACCTTTTGATCAATTGATGAGGTCGCAGCAGTAATTGCAGGGTATCTCATATTTCTTAAGAAATCCTTGTATAAAATGCATCGATATGTTGAAAAGACTACAGTGTTGTTTTATTCTCCTTCGTTAGTTTAGTTTTGTATGGGAAGCTAAATAAATTTCAGCAAATCTAAGCAACAACTATCATGTTCTCCTAATTATCTGCATTAGTTAATGTTATTTACCTTTCTCTTAACATTGGATCCAAGCCCACTGTAGGCTCATCCAATATCAGCAATTCAGGATCGTGAATCATGGCACAGGCGAATGAAACACGCCGTTGTTGGCCACCACTGCATTTTTTGACCAAATGATCTGCGGGCGGTAACTGCAAGAGATCACGTAATAATTTGAATTTATCGCGAATTTTTTCATCGGTCATGCCATAAATCCGACCAAAATAATAGATGGTTTCCTTGACGGTCATCTCTTCTACCAAAGCTATTTCCTAGAAAAGAAAATAAATTGAATTGATAATGAAAAATTAAAAAAATTACAAGGAGTAAATCGTTAGCCATTTAACAAAGAAAAAATAAAAGTAGCTTTTATAAATTATATGATATGAGAACTTTTCACATTCAGTTAGCTTACACGTAATCTATTTTTAAACTTTCTAAGCGGAACCTGCCGCTTGATGGTAAACCATTTTGAGAAGTTTTTACACCTGTCAATTATTGAAAGAGTTAGCCACATTGGCTTGATCGCCGCTCAATAATAGTTGTAACGGGTTTCGAATCCACAATATTCACATGTTCTAATTATCGCGCTATGGCCAACACGCCACCTATAGTGTGTTAATTACACTATAGTAGGAATATAGTTCAACACTCAAACAACAACTTGTCAAATTTTCATTATCAGACGGAGGACATGCGTGTCTGTATGGGCGGATAACAGATCACCTTGTTTTGAAAATTTATATAGGTATTAAGGTTAGTCTGTCGTCTATTCAGACTGCCACACTGACCTAACCTAACCTAAGGTACGACAAAATGAAGTAATTTTGTGGGGGTTGTGTGATTTCTTAGGGAATCGTAAGTTTTAAGGGATTGTAGTATAACATCAAATGATAGATTTTTGCGATGTCGTCCTTTCCGTATCCGTTGTTTTCTTTTTGCCATAAATAAAATAAGAACGATATCTATGGATTGCCGTTTTTCTGTAATACTGTTGGAAGTTTTTCTTCCAGCACAATTAAAAACTCCCCAATTCTCAAAACTCCTCCCTTTTCACTTTAGTTCACTTTAGGAAAAGTAAAACAAAATCATAATATGAGCGTTTAAAGATAGCTAGACGCTGATTTTTGTCAATTCAATTTCATATTCTTACCTGAGGCATATAGCCCACTCGAGAACCAGGTACACCACTTCCGGGTACGCCCGGTTTTAAACCTAACACTCGTATGTCTCCACTATTTAGCTGCCTTTGTCCCACTATGCATGATAGCAGGGTGGTCTTGCCACAGCCAGAGGCTCCCAATAAGCCATATCTGTAAGAAGCAAAAAAGAAAAAGAAACGTTCAAATTTCACCTTTGGTTGCAAAAAACAAAATCTCCTTCTTTTATTATGCGTCACTGCCTTAGAAAGAAATCTTATTAGGATTCCAAACGCACGCCTGATTTCTGAAATGTTTGGAATATTCTTTACAATTAGCATACATACATATGTATTCATATATATATACATATTTATATATACATTAGCATAGAGTAACATTTTATTCTACTCACATGGAACCACGTTCAACATTCATATTCAAATAGTTGAGTATTATTTTCGGTTTCGATTTGCTTCCATAATATTTATAGCCATTTCGTACTTCTACGGCCGCCGCTGTCATCGTGATGGGAACTGTAATGATGATGAGTTTCCAATCTGTACTGTCGCTTTTGTTGGTGAAGTTATTCTGTGTATGGAGAACCCCGGTTCCCCCAAAAATGCCTTGCTATAAATTATACGAATATTTTCGTTGGCCACCTATTGTCATTGGTTCCTTTCAAATTAAGTAAATGTAGGCATAGGTTTTGCTTTAATTGTAAAATCCCATCCGCTGCTGTTTCTCATTCGTATGAAAGCCTTGCTATTTATCTCTGTATCAGCTACTCCTTACATTCAATCTGGATTTTGTGCCGGCAAAATTCTTAACTTGTTACTCTTGCTACGGGCCTTCTCTGCGGTGTTGTATTAACCTGTAGTAGATTTTTGCGTTGTTTGTTTTTATCGAGAAGCTATAAAAATATGATACCATAATTGAACAGAAAGATGAAAGCAAAAAAATTAAAATTCATTAGGTTTGAGGTTTATTATATTGCATAATTTTTTTTTAGTTTAATTTGTATACCAAAGACTGAGCGGCATTTTGCCATTTTGTCTGTCACAAAAGCGATGGTGCGATCAGAATATGTTTCGTTTTCGTTTTCCAAACAAAGGGAGGAATTGTAGTTATACATTAATAATGCGACTAATTGCTTCAGACGTCACATTTGTTAAAGAACAGTGGGTGGAGAACAATTAATTTAATTTATTTATTCATTAAATTACAATATTACAACGTATCTTCTCCATAATTCTATAACAAATGCATTATACAACTTTACAATACCAATGTTATTTTGTTACATGGAATTCTTCGAAATTCTAAATAATGGTCTCAATTCTGTTTAAAATCATTATACCCTCATCTAAAGGAAATGAAGGTGCATATCGTTTAATTTGTAAGTTATACTTAGTGGGCTGTACTAATCACTCATTTGGCGAACTAAAACCAGAGAATCAATATAGAGAATAAATGGAGGACATTGTCATTCCTCCTCTGGTACCTCCCATGCAAATTGGGATCTCATTTTTATGCTGCAGTTACTTATTTGTCAATTATGTTGCATTATAAAGCTTTGTAAAATTTGGAAAAAGGAAATCGATCAGATAATGACGCCCTGATAATTCACATAAAAATTGTCAAAATTAACCTATTTGGCATTGGACATTTAAGAAATTTTGCAAGCAGTTCTGTGAAATATTGGTGTAGGGGACGCTGTAGGCTATACTTTTACATGCGTTATAAAACAAATAGTTTAGAGTCGTCACGTACTTCGTTCCTCCAATAGAATCTTCAAACAATTCAATGACAATCTAGTTATTTTGGGGCTCCCTCTCCATCAAATCATTCACATTTTGATCTGCACAGTTAGGTTTTGCAATTGAAAACGTTTATTTGGCAGCTTGTTTCGCTTCCGTTTTTCAGTTAACAAAAAAAAAACCTAATGTTGTCAGCGTGTGGTCTTTCTGGTACAATTAATGCACTGTAGGTGGCGTAAGTGTGACTTAGTTTTGATTTGCACTCCCACATTTTTGGGCACGTTCAAAAAACAAAAAAACAAATGTTATGCACTTGAAATTGTCCATTTGTGCTTGATTGCTTTATAACCATTAGTTATAAGTTCAAGTGGAACGGGCCGGGTATTCTCACTGATGTCATAATGCTTAAAATCTATAAAAAAAAATTTTACTCAGTTAACTGATTCAAACTTATACGAATTTCAAAGTTTTCAGAAAATGTTCCGGCTTCTCTAATCAATATGTATAGATCTACTTTTATATTTATTATACTTGTAATTTTGTAATTAAAGTGGCTTTTTTGTGTTTCTAAATTATATATTTCCCCACAAATATAGTTCTCACACTACGTGTTATAAAATGTTGCACGCTTGCATGACACTCAAATGTGTAATTAATCAACTTTAGAGTGTACCCATATTTATCGATGATAATGTAATGATTATAAAGTCATAATTATTTTGAATGACAAACAATAGGCTATACGAGTATAATACAAAATAATTAAATTATTCACTGATTCCAATCGTAGTCCATGTCCTCATACTATAAATGTTGGCAGGGTAGTTGCGCATTTGAATGCGGGGGCAAAGTCAAAAGAGATGATTTAGTGGTTAGATGGATGAACAACAAAAAATCTTAGTTAATTTGTAAGCATTAGCAAATTTTGCTGTTGCAATGTGTGCTGCACTATGTCCTCTATCCGAAATTCGTAAAAAAGAAGACAGACAATCTTTAGGATTCCCAGATTTTTGCGAACCTGTTAAGACGCTGCAAAATGATGTTAACGTTTCGTTTCGCTCCTATTAAGAAGCAGAGAGCTAACTTATTATTATTATTATTTAATAGATATTTGTATAACATTTTAATTGCCGTTAAATACGTGCTTCCAGTAGCTTTTATATAACCCCTCCTTCAAATCGGACGTGAAAAATAAGTGAAAAAAAAGAAACTGGCCAAATCTTAAAGATTCCCGCAAATGTTATAAGAAGAGTCATAATTGAAAGCTATACAGGCAAATATTATACGGAGCATAATTGAAGGATATGTACTGTAGTGAGTGTATCTTTGCAAGATAGTGCGATATATAGGGCTAGAGCGGCACTTTCTAAAAAGTCACATTAATGTGCGATAGGGGGCGCCTCGGTCGTTTTAGTATATATTTGATTGTTATCGTTCATCATTGAGTTTTCTCATATATTAGGCTGAGTCACATTAAAATTATTTTTTTTTTTCAATTAATAATTTATGGAGAGTTCAGGTATTTGAAGAATGTGAGAAGCTCTAAGATGTCTCTTTCTGAACTAATGCAATTAACGTATGATAGAAGGCGCGTAAATCGTTTCAGTGAATATTTGGTAACGAGGATTACTGTTGGGTTTTCCCATATCTTTGACTTGCAACCGCATTTGTCGTTTTTATTTTTATCTAGTACGCTAACCATTTTGCCAACTATGAAATTGGATTTTTTTTTTGTGGGAAATTATAAATTGCAATTTTTCTAAGTAGTATGTGAGGAGCTTTCTGAGTTTCACTAATGTGAGGAGTTTTCTTAAATCCTAATCTTAAATAGTGCAATTAATGAACGACAGGGGGCGCGCAAGTCATATCAGTAAATAATTTACAATCGCCTTCCATTACTGAGTAGCTCATTCGTTGTCTTAAATGTGGATTCGAATTACTTTTTTTTTTTTTAAGAAAAGCTTAACAATTTCCATTTTTCTAGAATTTTGAAAAGTTGAAACATAGTGTGCGTGTAGACTATTAGAGAACGCGAGAAACTCTCGCATGTTTCGTTCTTTATGCACTAATGTTTCATAATAAATATGCTGTTCATTTCAGTTAATACCATACATACTGTGTTCAAAAAGTAAGATTCATTTTTAATGCGACAATTTTTTGAAAACCTTTCTCTATTCCTGCCCAACGTTATTTTCCAACTTTTGAAATATACCAAATAGCCACCTTAGTCTCTCTGGGTCGCTCTTTTGGGTTTGGAAAGTAGCCAGAAATCACACGGGGCTAAATCAGACGGACACAATGTTTGTGGGCCGGGTACTTGTGGAATTTTTGGCGAAGAATGTACGATGACCAAATGCAGCTTGAGATCGCTCATTTTCACGGTGTATTGAAATTGAAAAGATTGGTTCCCCATATGTACGGCCTCTTTTTGCGAATAGTTTCGCGCACGTGTTCCATATTAAATCGTTTTACTCCTATAGTGTGCTGATAGACGAATATTTTTTCACAGATTTTATCATAATGACTTTTTTCGAAAAATTTATTGTTTTAGTACTAGATGAGATTTGACGCGTTGGGCGACTCCCCATAAATCTGGCCCTTTTGGCAAATAGCTTCCCGCAAATCTCCAATCTTTATATATATAATTCTACTGTACGGGCGTTGTCAGTGAACTCCTCCTAAACGGCTGGATCGCTTTGCATAAATTTTTGTGTATGCGTCTGGGTGGTGCCCGGGATGGTTTAGATTTACAATTCGGTCCAATTGGACAAAGGGGCGTGGTACCTCCCATACAAGCAAAAAATTAAAAATCAATTATTTCTGCTCCTGCTTACGGTATTTGAACAAAATTTGGTACATCGGTTTGGTGTACATATCTTAAGTGCTGCTGCAAATATGGGCGGGATTGGACAATGGGGAGTGGTACCTCCTATACAAACTACAAATTAAAAAGCAATTATTTCTGCTCTTGCTAATGAAACATTTCCAATAAAAATAAAATTTGAAGGCAAAGCAACGTTTGCCGGGTCGGCTAGTATTAAATCGTTTTACAATGGGTTTGGTAAACGAAAATTTTTTCACAGATTTTTACGTAACGATTTTTTTTAAATTTATTGTTTTTGGTACCAGACGAGATTTGACGCGTTGGGCGGCTCCCCATAAATCTGGCCTTTTTTGCAAATGGCTTCGCACACATCTCCCATATTAAGTCGTTTTATAATGTGCTAGTAGCCAAAAATCATTTGCTCACAGTGTTTAACATAATGATTTTTTCGAAAAAATTTTGTATTTTTGAGCACCAAAATCTTCGATTTGTGGGGCTTGGTTTCTATCGGTACATGTTGATGGTTTTGATGATTTGATAGTTGCCTTTCACCTTCAATTCGCTCTCGGGCCTCTTTGAACCTCTTATAAACACATTTCTCTTCGCCTAAATCTGCCTATCGAAGAGTTTCTGTAACATTCCAAACAGTCCTGCTGCAAAAATTCTATTTGGTAAACCAAATTTAATGCAACATCTTTGCTCAACAAAATCGCACATTGTAAAAATTGCTGAAATCTCCTTTTACGTGGTACAAAAGCGAGCTTGATTCAATCGCTAATGATATCTATGATGAGAAATCTGCCATAAAGTGCTACCAACTTGAAAAAAATGTTTCTAAGATTTGAAAGCTGGTCTATTTTTTTTTTGGATTTAGCAGTATACTATTGGGGTTTTCTTTTTTAATTATGGCCCTTAACTGCGTTCCCATTTTTAAAGGTTTCTATAAAATAACATAACTTTTGATTGATTTCCTTCACGTAATCTTAAATGACATTGAGTTGTTGACTTTTACAACATCTTATGTTAGCACAGTGACCTTTAAACCAAACAGTATAATGCATGCATTGTAAACCTTCATTGGAATTTTGTTTTACTACAATTTTGTTAATTTTTCATAAAGTCATCTAGACAGGAAGGACATACAGAGTGTGTATAAAACAGCCAAAAAGTAAACACAAACAGTAACACAAAACTGTAGTACCCTGCCTGTTGTGGTATTTATCACCGCTCATTTTACAGCACTGTGTCAACGCTGTAATGACGACCAGCTATTCATTGGGGGTAAAGACATATGAGTCTTTAAAGCCAACAGCAGTAAAATGCTATTTAACTGCGTTTGTATGTAAAATAAAATGTCAACATTTTAATAGAAATATATCAACGCATAAAGAAATCGCAACCAGCTCAAAACAACATTAATTGTAGAAAAAAAAAAACAAAAAAATAATAATCACCACCATTGAAATTTACTTAAGGCGTATGACCTTTTAAGAAGCAACAAACACCAGCTACAGTAACGGCCAAAACGTAAATATAATTAACCTCAATTTATAGTATTTAAACGTACCCGTCCGTACCCACACTTGATGAATTATATCAACATCATCTACAACAACATCTTGATATATAAATTTAACGACCATAACAAAAATTGTACAAAATCACAAACGATTCTAATAAATCACAGACGCAGCTTAACTGGGAAGTTAGTCGATCATAGTGGTGGATGATGGTGGCGCAGTCCTCAAAACAACGTTTTGTTAAATGTTGCGAAATTTTTCTAAATATTTCAATAACACACGTATTAGAGGTGGATGTCATTATGTGAAGATGTTTGTGCAGGTTTTAAAGCAATTAATTTTTTAATTGAACGTTGGTTTTGACATCAAAAACAATGAATGTACATGGAGTGCATGGAGAGTGGGCCAAATGGTCAAGAAAAATGGTCAAATAAGTCATAGAGGCAATCAGAAACGACGTTCCATCAGAAAAGGCGGACACTTAACACAGATGGTCATACAAGGAGTGTAGACGGACAGCCATACATGCCAAAAGGCAGTCAGATATCACCTCTTAAGACAGGCAGCAGATGACCAGATTCATAGTCGAAAGAAACGACCGCTCATTTTTTCTTTTTTCTAAGCCTGAGATTCATTTATAGTTATTAAATGTCTGCCAAGCAAAGTAAATGCATGCAGTTTTGTCAGTAAGCCCAGCTTTCAGCCATGATTACAACTTATTATTTTTTTTTTTTATTGTTTTGTTATGCCCTCCTAACCAAGACGTCAGCTAAACTGAATGGCCAAACAACCAGCCCAGCCAGCCAACAACCTGTTGTTGCAACAACATTTAACGTTATAGTTTTCTGTTGTTGCCGCTGTCGTACATTGCATTAAACTTTAACACATAAATGAAAAAGAAATAAATTATTTTGCCGCTATTAAACTTCCAAGGTTGCCAACTGGTTTACTGTGTTAACTGTTTTACTTGTAACCTGTAATGTAGAAGAATGAGAGGTACGACGTGAGCCATCAAATGTAGGGAGCGGCTGACGCTCTATCACCCTTGACAAGCGATATGGAAAGAAGTCAGTAATATTGCAACATAAGCAGAATTTAAGGAAATGCAAAAAAAAAAATTGGAAAACATTTGACGACAGATGAAAAACCAACGGAGAATTAATTAAAATAGTTAATTTTTAGATTTATTAGCCAATCTATATACGATCATATGTAATATTTTGAGTTGTTTGCTTTTCAAGCGGAAATCGAATGACCGGTACGCCGATATTTGTATGTTTTAATGTATAGGGTGGCGCATAAGTAACGCTAATATTTGATCGGTGAATACATTTTTTGTTTGTCTTTTTTTTCATCTCTCTACAGAATTAACTAAATAATACTTAAGAAATTTATGATGGAAAGGCTTAGCGCAGAACAAAAAACCAAATTTGTTCAATTTTAGTCTGAAAATCAGCATTCGATTATTCGGATCATATCGAAATTTCTTTCATGTTCGAAATGCTCCTAGCGCTCCAACAAATTAATCGATTGGTTCAGCGTTTTGGGCAACAGGGGGCTGTCTGTGATCTTCCGCGTGCTGGAAAACCTCGTGCAGTTCCAAGTGAAGTATCCATTACTCGAGTGCAAGCAGGTATTGAGGAAAACACCGAAACTTCTATCAAGGAACGTTCTCAGTAATTAGAGATATCTAGGCTGTCTTTGCAAAGAATTTTACATATGTTACATCATTTTGGTTTGGTTCACGAGTTTAAACATGATGTACAAGAACGCATTTAATATAGTCGCCGTTAACGTTACTTATGCGCCTCCTTTTAGAAACCATCCCAGGCTCTTAAACTACAACTTGGTTAAGTTTAATCACAATCGAATAAAAGATTTTGGAAAACTTACTTATGCGCCTCCCTTTAGAAACCATCCCAGGCTCTTAAACTACAACTTGGTTAAGTTTAATCACAATCGAATGAACGATTTTGGAGAACTTGTCGCATGTACAGACACATATAATTTTTGTTCAACATTTTTCAAATGTTAAAAATTGCACTAAATATTTCTAATTTTACAAAATTATACAAAATATCCTTATTTTATCCAAAATAGAGGATAACACCTATAGAAAATTACTTAACTGCGTCAATTCTAAAATTTATAGACTGTATCCTGTAATTTTGAATGCAAGCTTATTTAATACGTTACCTTGTTTATCTTTCACTAAAATTTATAAAAAAAAAAAATTGTATTCTAAAATTTATAAATTATACTCCGTCGTTTCGAAAGTAAACTTGTGTCAGACGCTGCCTGGTTTATCTTTCCTACGTAAATTAGATTTATCCAAATGACTTGTATTGTAGTTAATAATCCTCGTGTGTTAAAAGTGAAATTCCATAAACCATCCTAAGTTTGTGGCCATCAACTTGTCAATATCGAATTGCAATCGAACGTTCGATTTAAGAGTTCATGTCCAACATACAGATATACATAAATTTTTTAAAATATTTGAAGTAACCATAGTATACCAAATGTTTAAATTTGTGCAGATTTATATAAAATATCCAAATTTTATTCATAATCTATGGAATATCATTTACTTCTGCATTTCGTCTGTAACCATTTGTAATGTATTACGCTATTTGTCTTTTCCAAATGAATCACGTTTATTGAAATTGTTTGCATGCCGATCCTCGTACATAAAAAATGGGGTTCCATCATTGGCTTGTGGAGCTTTTATTCAAAATATTACAATTTTAAATACTGAAAATATTTACATTTTAAATATTCAAAACATTCTACACAGTATTGAGAACGACGTAAAATATTCGATTTGTTTAAAAGTGTCAATATTTTCATTATTATTCAAAATATTAAAAATTACACAATTTAAATTTAAATTTATCACTTAATTGGAAATTGTATTCAAAATATATAAAACATCCATTTTTTATTTAAAATTTTCTAAATGTTCAAAGTAAAACAAAGGATTCAAAATGTTACAATCAGGTTAGACGAGTATGCATATACAATAATCAGAATACTTAAATTATTCAAAACAAGTTAGTCTTAGTTAGTTTAAAATATTTCAATTACTTTAATCATTCAACAGTTTAAAATTCATATTATATATTCAAATTATGAATTTTGCAATAGAAATTTAATCTCAGACTTAATCGGTTTTCTTGAAATTTCTAATTGTTTGGCGCGTGTTTTCATAATACAAAACGACAGACCAGCTGCCTATACATGTGTTCTAACCAATGATAAAAGTGGAAGTTAATAAAAAAACTTGTTGGCACAAGTTTCCTATCTTCTAGTTTTCTCTTTTGCGAAGATAAAGTCAACTATTAATTTTTAATTTTATGGTTGCAAAATCGGTTAATCGGACACTACAGCAGGAGCCATCTACTCAAGGCAATGAATTAAACTAAAACGTCTAGAAATATGAGTATAGTCGTTAGGAATTGTAATAGAAATGGTTACAACAGTGCATTGGAATTTACTTGTGATAAAATACATTTGTGATGTGTCATTTATCATTGTGGTATTCTACGTACTTTGTGCCGAAGTTAAAAGAAGGACAACAGCTGCTTACCTAACAGTCATTTACAAAATGACGCCTTTTAGAGAGAGAAATAAATATGCCAACTCACAATGCAAACTCGTCATAATCTTTGTAAAAGCAAAATGCCATTTGCATTAAGATACGAAATTGACATGTTTGGAGATTTCTATATATGCATTGCAACCAGAAGTTTTTTGCTGAAAGAATGTTCGCTGAATCAGAGAAGTAGCCAGAATGTAAAAATCGCAGAGTCAATGAACTGTTAAAGATGATCAAGGTTTTTTGATGCAAAAACTTTTCACGCATGTGGTTTAGGCGTAGAAAGTAAACATTTTCATATACATAGGAAATGGAAATTTTTCTTCTCTTAAAAATATGGTTTAAGTTTTCCAAAGGTAAACATTTTTCTTATTAAAAACAATACAAAATATTTACTTAATCTGAGAATTTCACTAGGTGAAGCAAAATATCTAAAGATAACTTAGAATATTCCTAACTAAGAACCATTTTAACGGACGTATAAAGAAAGTGGTGGAGATATACATAGTTGCCTTTCAGCATTTGCTTTGCGCAAACCAGTTTCTCTTTCGGAAAAGTCATATTGAAAACAGCTAAGACAATGTTATTTTCCCCTTAACTAAGCTTGAATATAAAAAAAATTGTAAAAACTTATCGTTGGAGCACAACCACAATGTGTTATGTTGTTATTCATAAGGGAAATGATTGAATTGATTCTTGCGCCATCTATCGAACATTAATTGTACTATATTAGAAGCCATTGCCGATGTGTATTACTAAAGTTTCAATATATTCACATGAAGGTCATTAAAGCTTATATGGACCCATACCATTTTTAGCACTTAGAAATACTTACTGTGCCTGTTCTTGTACTGTACTCCATACACCACAAGTTAATGTCTAACTCTAGAACTATTCACGATAATTTCATTAACATCATGCCCAAGATTTTTCGCAATCGGAGGTATATAAAACCAAGGCCACACGCAATGTTTCATTGCGGGGAGGTTACAACCATTTTTATTAACCATATCAATTCTGAAAAAAAGAATGTAGCTGATGATATACCCAATATTTGAAATAGTTTTCTTAAAATTTTCCCTTATTGTGCTTTTTTAAATACAAATGTCAAAGGCTGACGCATAAGTAACGCTAACGGCGACTATATTGAATGCGTTCTTATGCATCATTTGGTTTTAACTCATGAACCAATTGTATCTTATAAGGGAAAAAATGTAATATATGTAAAATTCTTTGCAAAAACCGCCTAGACATCTCTAACTGCTAAGAACGTCGCCTGGTGGAAGTTTCGGGGTTTTCCTCAAGATTTGCTTGTATTCGAGCAATGGTGACTTCATTTCGAACTGCACGAGGTCTCGCAACGCGCGGAAGATTACAGACAACCCCTTGTTGCTCAAAACTCTGAACTAATCGGTAAATTGTTGGAGCACTAGGAGCATGTCGAACATGAATGAACTTTCGATATGATCTGAATAATCGTATGCAGACTTTCAAAGTAAAATTGAACAGCTTTGGTTCTTTGTTTTGTGCTGAGTCTTTCCATAAATTTCCCAAGTGTTATTTAGTTAATTCTGTAAACAAACGAAAAAAATACTTAAACGAAAAATGTATTCACTGATCAAATCTTAGCGTTACTTATGCGCCACCCTATATAAGTCTGGTAACCTTGGTTAATGTCTTCAACAAAATTTGTGGGCTTCAAATCAACCCATTGGCTTTGGGCCCATATGATTTACACAGATTGGTGCATATTTTTCTACTATATCCAACACTATTATTAATATTTCCAACAAGTTATTAATATCTTAGAAGTTATTCAAAATATTCCAAATATTCAAAATATCCAAACTATTTAAAATATTCCCATATTCAAAATATTCCATATATGCAACGGACTTAGATTTATTACAAATTGTCTTGTTCAAAGTGATATAAATTTTCAAAATTTTACAATAAAATCGGAATGTTCATATTTACACAAAAGTTTCAAAATATTTCAAATATTCGACGGCATATTGGCAACGTCCAAAATATACGAAATATTCAAAATGCAAATTGCTACTATTCAAATTTGGTAGGAGCGTATGGGCTTAGGTTGGTATCTTCCTATTGTGATGAAACTTTATGTAGGACGTTCACCTAAAACTTTGTTTACATGATGTATATGTTGTTTACACATCGGCAGTGCTTTTGTATCATAGTACAATTAATGTACGATAGATGGCGTAATCAACATTTCTCATATGTACAACAATCAACGTCGTATTATATGTGGTCTTGTGAAAATTCATCACGAATTGTTATGCTTTACCTCTTTCTGATTACTTCAATATCAATAATTTCCTTTTTGTTTAAAGCCTAAAGTTTAGTCTTGGAAGAATTTTGGGTCAACAACTGTGCCTCAATTAAGGGGATAACCACTCTCGTTGCAATTTGTTGAAAAAATCTTATTTAAAACGATGATCTGCAATCATAATCTTGAGTTATTCAATTTTCCCATTTGATCATTGATGTCCTTTATAAAAACAAATTAGCTTCTTAATGTTACTAGAATGAACATTTCGCTTTGCTTCATCACATGAATTTCTTAATTAGATGAAGAAATAGTAAATTATTTTTGCTACAAATTTTTGGTTTGGAAGGCATTTACAGATACTTTATAAGAAAAATGTATCTATATCGCAAAAATAATAAGGAAAATCAAAAAGCTTTGAAATCGGGTAACATTTTCCTTAAGAGTTTAAATATATAAAAGAGCTACCTTTATGTAATTAAATTGTGTGTATGAAAACATCCTTTCTTGGAAGAAGCCTTCATAGTCCAGAAAAGTTCATTGACTTTGTGATCTTTGCATTGTGAATACGAGTATACTTCTGTACCAGTAATATTTTTTGAGCAAAAAAAACTCTGTCATTCGAATGTATGGATTTGGTCAATTGTATTGTCTTATGATAATTACGATGAGTTTGTGTTATGAGTTGGCAAATCTTCTCCTTTCAAAGGCGTCATTTTATGGCTGGTAGATAGTTTTATCTTTTGTCCATTGGCTTGTTTTTTATACCGACACAAAATTAAATATGACAATGAATGACACATCAAACAATTTTTTTTTTTTTGTATGATATTTTATTACCAATAATTGCAGCTGAAGTTCCGATGCATTGTTGTGACCATTTTCAGTGGATAGGGGGTCTTTGCAATCCTCTACATTTATATGATATTTCTTGGCATTTTGCATTTCTCATTGAATTTCAATTTATTGCTGTCAATGTTTGGCTTCTGGTGCAGTTTGCGATTAACTGACGATGGTGTAACCATAAAATATTTTCAGAACTAAAAGCTGATTTTGTCTTGGCCATATGTATAATAATTTACATACAGCAATTACTTGGAGGTTGGGTTCCAACCAAGTTTATGCGACAGAAAAAAAACTGTTGACATACTTTTTTATTAACGGTATTTCGTTGCGTGCATTGATCTCGAATATGTTGGCGTCCGACACGCCGGCGAGTTGTGTTACAATTTCAAAGTATTCTGATTGCATGAAGCATTACACAGTGTTTTTCGTCGACAATTTACCTGCTAAATTCCTATTGGTTAGGCGATATTTATTGATAAATTATTAGCTCTTTTGTATGCTGATGATGCGAGCTAAACGAGGAGAAATCAGCACATGCTAAAATTATTTTCTAAGTATATATACGTTTCTATAGTATAAATATATGTTATTCATTTATACATCACAAAGTAAATTGTGTGTGTAAATTGTGAATTGTAAGTTGTTCCAGATTTGAAATTCATTTAGTAATCTATCGTCGATGAATAGTTTAAATTCATCAAATGTGTTACAGATATGGCAGCGGAAATGAACGATATCTCGCCACTTGGTAAATAATAGCATAAGAAAATTTGTTGGCACGTTGTGCGCCACAATTACTAAACATTAATCGTTAGCCGTAATTGCTTAATCATAGCGCGTTTATAAGTAAGATGTATATTGAGGTAAAAGGAAACAATAAAATTGCTAAAAACTGCCCGCTGTTTTAGTAAGTTAAATTCACTTCATGTTATGATATATAGGTGTATTTATTAGAACAATCTGCTCTTCTGCATGTAAACTACATCAAAATTTGTTATTGTCGCTAAAACTTTCTATTAAGGAAACTAAATTCTCAAAATTTTCCGTGTTAAACACAGAAAGTGTTGAAATTTATATGTTAAAACTAAAAAGCCAATCAGCATTTCCTCCTTTATCATCAGGCCGTTCTTGCTTTGTTGTTGTCACTAATGATTTCAAATATAATACAATTAATATACGATAGGTGGCATGCGAATCGTTTTATGAAATATTTTTTTCATATATACACAAAAAAACAAATATAAACAAAACGAATGATGTCAGCATGGAGATAAAGAGCAGAGTATTGCTTGCTAACAGATGTTACTATGGGCTGGCTAAGCAAGCGATTCAATGGTAAAGCCTTCTTTCGACAAACAAAAATCCGACTGTACCAGACGTTGGTTCTACCTGTCTTGTTATATATGGCGCAAAATCCTGGGTTATGATGCAAACAAATGAATCAGTGCTGGCAGCTTTTTGAGAGGAAAATACTCCGGAAATTATATGGATCCATCATGGTTAACGGAGAGTATCAGCGTCGCATGAACAGTGAGCCGTATGAGCTACATATGTGCCGACTTCGACGTGGACAAACGCATTTATGTACAGCGATTGCGTTTGTGGGTCTTTTTGTGCGGATGGAACCAAATGTTCCGGCAAGGAAAGTTTTCGACAACGAACTCAATCGACGGCGCAGAAGAGGGCGACCGAAACTCCGTCGGAAGGACTAGGCTTTTGAAATACTCTCGAAGCTTGGTGTGACGAATTGGAGGAGAGGCGCCGAAGATCGAAGCGCTTGAAATTATTTTCTACAGGTGGCTTATAATAGATAATGATGTCTATTTCAGTCGCCACCTAAGAAGATATACGCAGCCATTGCGAATCTATCTATGCGTTCTATATACCCGTTCATTTAGATGAAGATGCTTTCTCTAATAGTTCAATTAATGTACGACATATGGTGATTAAAGTCGATTAATAATTATTCTTTAGTACTAAAATCAATGTTTGTCAAATTATTGCGAAGAACCTTTAATCATGTCATTGTCGACGAATAGGTGGTTTCGAAAACAATACAAATGTTGTGAAGTAGCTGGGGTTGTCTGTTATAAAAATTTGTTGTTGCCATTGCAGTAAAGCGAAATAAAAGAAATTTGAACGGAAATATGCAAATCGAAAAGCCTACCAATATTTCTTTAATTCACTAATCGAAATTTCTCTTTAGATTTGTTTTTCTCTTCAATATTGAAACCTTTCATACAACATATGTACATTTTCGGTATAATTTTCTACCTGTAAAACCATTCAATGTTTAGAATATTCCTAATTATGCGGAACATTGAAATGTATTCAAAATCTTTTTATATTATAAAAATTAGAAAAAATCTTTATGAAATATTCAAAATATTCAAACTGCTCAACCTTTTTTAAAATTGTATATGAAATATTCAATGTATTAAAAAATGATGGAAAAATTGTTAAAATAATACAAGAAATTCAAAGGTATACAAAATGTTCCAAATGCACCAAATGTGCAGTACGAGATGAAATATTACATGAGTATTTGTGTTGGAGAATGCAATCGTCTCAGCATTTCGAATATGTGTTCGGTGGCCATGTTCAGCAACAAGACGAAACTTAGATACATCGCAACCAATCGGATGAAAGGATTTCTCCAAAGGAATCTAGGCTTGGGAAGATTAAGTTGGTTAAAGTCCGTAATCGGCGTTATTGAAACAATGAAACAAATGAAACGATGCTGATTTGAGGCAAAAACGAAGATATATGATGAAGAAAAACGATTTTTTCCCACCAGATACCGACAAACTTAAAACGTTCAATAATATGTTCAAGTTTTCAAAATGTTGAATGTATTAAAATACTCTAAATATTCCAAATGTTCGATATATTCAGATCTTTCCAAATATCCCAATAGTTTAAAATATTCAAAACATTCTGAATATTTCTGGTACGTATTTAGAAAATTCATAATTTTAAAACAAATTGTTCAATATTTCAATATATATCATTGATAGGGAAAATTTTATCACTTTTTTTATGGTGAATATGTTCCTAATGCGTATTTAATCTCAACAACGAACATTCCATTGCAAAAAGTTTAACAGTGAATATTTTATCGTAAATTTATCATATCAGTTTCGTCGTGAAATATACAGGGTGGGCCATAAGGATGTTGGCGGTTTAAATATTCAATTAAAAAAAAACTAAGAAACATAAAAAAAATATATTTGTATTTTTAAAAAGTAGAAGCATGGGAATTTTTAAGACTTAAATGGCTTCCCTCGGCTGCTTGACACTCTTGGAACCGAAGTCGCAAATTTTGGAAAACTCGTTGAAAAGTTGTTCTCGGTATTTTGTTACTTTCCTGAATAATGTTCCTCTTCAACTGCTCTAAATTGGTCGGATTATTCTCGTAGACTACCGATTTGAGGTAGCCCCATAGAAAATAATCGCATGGAGAGAGATCGGGGCTACGTGGGGGCCATTCAATATCTCCCCTTTTCGAAATGAGTTTTACAGGGAAAACATTTTTCAGCAGCTCTATGGATACCCTAGCCGTATGACATGTGGCCCCATCCTGTTGAAACCACATCCTCGAGGTATTGCCTTGAAGTTCTTGCAAAGCTGGCACCAAAAAGTCTGCTAGCATGTTGACTTCTCTTACGTGTTGACTGTTGCGGATTTCGCTGAACTGAAACACGAACACGCTAAACAATGTCGGCTGATCTTGCAGAAACTGGGCGACCACGAACCGTAATTGCTACTGTTGAGCCGGTTGTTTCGAACATTCTGATCCATTTTCGTATCACATTGGCGCTTGGAACTTCACTTAAATCGTGTAAACCGTGTTCATGCCGATACAAACGTCGTGCAGTAATCACTGATTTATTGTTTTCGTAATACGCTCGGACACAAAATGCACGATGCACTCCCGTGTACGGCTCCATGGCGACTAAATTTCCAGGAAGCGGCGCAGCGAACAACATATACCCCCGCCACCCCGCGCCGCGCTTTACCGAGAAATTGAAGAATTAAATCGCCAACACTCATATGGCCCACCCTGTACATGCTAAAAATATCTTTTCAGATTTTGTAGTGAACATTTTTTAGTAAAAATTGTGCTTTTAAATTTTCTTAATTTGAGTGGCATTCACAATGCTTGCTAACCACAATTTCGAGAGGCGTTCGCTATGTAACCAGTAAATTTCTTCGATTTTTTTTTTTTTTTTTTTTTTTTTTTTTTTTTTTTTTTTTTTTTTTTGTAGAACGTAGAATATTCTTTTTTTTTGGTCACTTTAAAATGTTTTATTATAGAATTATTCAGTTTGCAATATATAGTTGAGTGTTGGAATAGATTGTTTAAAAGTTGCACTTTCACAAATTTCACCATTTGAGCGGCATTCACAATGCTAGGCACTTTTTTGGCAGGCTTTCGCTATGTAACCAGCAAATTTAATCGAAAACGTTTAAATGTCATTGGGTTGTAATTTTTTTCTTTGTAGAGCGTAAGGCGTTCTTTTCTTTATTGACTTTAAAATGTTTTATTATAATATAATTCAGTTTGCAATATATAGTTGAATATTGAAATAGATTACCGTAAATTAGAGCGCAGTGAGGTCTTCCTTTGTAGAGCGTATCAGGATATTTTTTGCTTTAAAATCTTTTATAGTTAAATTGTTCACTCAAATGTTGCGCAGTGGATATTGTGATAGCAGTGAACAATTTTCATGACGAATTCCACGGGGAAATTGTTGGGTCCACTTAAATGAACATTCAATCCCGAATTTGCTTAATGGAGTTAATCGCACTGATAAAACTTACACAATAATGCATTATCGTACCAGTTAATCCATTAAAGTAACTAAGGCACAATTGCTTACCTATTACAAAGGTTATATAATGCAAATCGGACCTTTCTACTGATGTTTGAATTCCTAAGTATGATTTCTGCCACATTATACTAATTGCATTATAATAAATAATGCTAATCAATTAGCCGTGATAATCGCAATTCTGTCCCCTTCAACTGCTTTCGATTACATACGATTTGAAATTAGTTGTCGCCTAACTGGTTTACGATCATTTAGCTTACATAAACGTATTATAACTATCATTTTCTAGTGCCTGTAAACGATTTCGTAAGCCATAATTGGCAAATTGCTAACTACTAATTGAGGAAAGGGCGAAATAATTACTATAAATATACTTTGAGTTTTTTCCCCCTCTTAATTTATTAATTATATGAATATTGAATACTATTTTCTCAAATTATTAACAATAAAGTTAGTAACTGATTTACCTGATAGGGAATTTTACCATAATAATTATTCTTTTTGCGAATATTGTAACAATTCTATAAGGCAGTGCTATTAATGTAAATATTTCTAATTCAAAAGAATTAGAATGTACTCATTTGCAATCACTAGATTCATACTGATATTTTCTTTGTAATCATTTGGTTTATTATTCATGAGAGTGAGCTAAAGTTGTTATAGATTTTTATAATAAATATGGAAATGACAAAAGTCACGTGTTATTCCATCAATTCTTCAAATACGGTGGTTACTACAAAAATACAGGAAATGCAGAAAAAAAATTGCATTGGATTTTAACAATTAGAATTTTCATAACAATATTTATAATTTGAAAGATCTTTAGAACATTTCATGACATTTTTTTGTACTAAAATAATTGATATATATAATATAAATCACCCTGTATCGTCCAGACTAGATTCATTAGGATTGTTAAAGATTTGTTACGACATTCAACGTTTGAGATAAAACTGCTTTCCCTTCAATTTTTCGTTAACGAACGTTGCCTTTACAAACTAGATTTATCATTTTGTATATAAAAACTCCTTAGCCAAATGATTTTCCGAAATGTTTTGCATCCTTTCAACAGACATTTTTACAAAACTGCTCACAAGACCATTTGTGGTTCAGCGACCTCATATGGATGATGTGATGAACTTCAAATTTCAGTTGTTTATGGCTAACGAAAGTGCAGAGACCTCATAAATTTCACTGAATTCCAGTTTGATTTCATCATTCGTTTTTAATTTCTAAGGCAAATGTTTGATTTTTGCTTAATATTCATAAGTTTTTACATTTTATTAAATAATTGAATATTCAAATTTTCACTGATATTTATTGAAGGTCAAACACAAGCAAAAACAGAATTAACAGAAATTTAAATTTCAATTCGTTGCCTTTTGTTAACCAAGATTTCTTTCAGAAGCTCACCAGAATTGCGTATCTCTTTGAGCAATTGAGTTTGCTATAACCGAGAGGAGGGTTTCTTTCTTCGAGAAGTTTTTAAATAACTTCTTTCCAGACGAAATCGTAGTACCACCTGGTTCATAAATGTTGCTCCCAAGACATTACTTATAGGTCAGGTGTTATAGAGAGATGACTTTTAAGGCAAAAACCTAATCCAAAAATAGATATTTCAAAACATTTCAAATTTTCCTGAAATTGGAAAAATCCGTAGCTTCCAAAGACAAAGGATTTTGAAATCCTGATCGTAGTTCCTGAACACTCAACTGCAGCTGTAAAGAAGATCTTTAAGAAGGTTCCTAAATAAAAAATTCTGAAGTAACAATCGCAATCGTTGCAGATATTTTGAAAGAGGAGGAAGGACTTTCGAACCTAAAAGCGTAGTTCCTAAAGAAGACTTTCTAAAAGTTTCCCGAAAAAGTTAAGATCTTAGTTCTAAAAAATCTTATAGAAGTTATCTACAGAAGAAGTGCTAAATCTAAATTCTGAATTTAAAGTTATATCTGCTGAAGATATTTAAAAAAAGAACCAGAGAAAAGACTTCTGAAATTATAATCGTAGTTCTTGAAGACGATTTTCTAATCCTACAATCGTAGTGTTGCAGAAGGTATTCTAAAATGTTTTCAAAGAAGAAGTTTTAATCTTACATCCGTAGTTTTTAATAAATCCTTTAAAAAGTTATAAAAGAATCTACAATTAAATTTTTAGGTGAAGGTTTTCTGACAGGTTCCTAAGCAGAAATTTTAAATCTACAAAAATAACTCCATGTGGAAGGAGGTCTTTTAAAAGGTTGCTAAATAAAAAGTTTTAAATAAGCAATCGCTGTTCCTGCAGGAAACCTTGCAAAAAGCTTCATCAGAAGGTTCTCATAAACTTCAATCCAACTTAATGAAGAAGAGTTCCGGATGTTCCGGATGGGAATTATAATCTATGCGAAAGTTTTTCAAATTGTTCTTAAAGAAGAATTTTTAAGTCTGCAATCTTCTAAGAAAGTTTTCTAAGAGATTTCTAAAGAAGAACTTTTAGCTCTGCAATCTTATTTTCTGGGGAAGATTTAGTTCTACAAAAAAAAAATATTTAGAAAATTTTCAAAAACCTTTCTAAAGAATAAGTTCTAGATTTACGATTGCCGTTCCTTAAAAAGATCTTATGGAATGTTTTGGAAGGAAGCCTCCTACATTTGCAATCATAGTAATGGAAGAGTTCCGTGTGAAAGATTCTTAAGCATGAAGATCTAAATATACAAAAGAAAAAAAGCTCTGCAGGAAGAACTCGTAAAAGGTTCTTAAAGAATAAATTGTGAGTTTTGCGTTTTTTTTTAAGTTTATGGGAGGTTAGAATATTTAAATTTACAATTGCAATTGCAGAAGCAAATCTACCAAAACGTTTCTAAGAAAAAATTCGAAATCTATAAATACAGTTCTTGAAGGATATATATTGAAAAGACTAGGATAGATACAATCGGAAACATCAGTGATAGTCCCCGAAATAATAAGTAAAATGTACCGGAAGTCTCCTAAAATTGTAAAGAACAACGCCTACAATCGTACTTCTTGAGAAAGTTCATCTGAAAGTTTCCTAAAGAAGAAGTTCAAATCTACAACCGTATTTCTTAAAGAAAGTCTTTTAAAATATTCTTAAAGAAGAATGATTGGATCAACAGCCGATGTTCTTGAAAAAGTTTATCTGAAAGTTTCCTAAAGAAGAACTTCAAATCTGCAACTGTATTTCTTGAAGGGAGTCTTAAAATATTCTAAAAGAAGAATGTTTCCTAAAGAGGAAGTTCAAATCTGCAACTGTATTTCTTGAAGAGAGTATTTTAAAGAATTCCCAAAGAAGAATGATTGGGTCAACAGCCGATGATCTTGAAAAAGTTTGTCTGAAAGTTTCCTAAAGAGAAAGTTCAAATCTGCAACCGTATTTCTTGAAGAGAGTCTTTTAAAATATTCCTAAAGAAGAATGATTGGGTCAACAGCCGATGATCTTGAAAAAGTTCATCTGAAAGTTTGCTAAAGAGGAAGTTCAAATCTGCAACCGTATTTCTTGAAGAGAGTCTTTTAAAGTATTCCCAAAGGAGAACGATTGCGGCAACAGTTAATGTTCTTGAAAAAGTTCATCTGAAGGTTTCCCAAAGAATAAGTCTCAATCTGCAATCGTAATGCTTGAAGAATGCCTTTGAAAAGATTCCTAAAGAAGAACGGTCTACAATCGCAGTTCTTAAATATTCATAAAGTAAGAATGTCTGGGTCTACAATCGCAATTCTTGAAGAAGTTCTTCTGAGTTTTCTAAAAAAAAGTCAAAATCTTCAACCATAGTTTTTGAAGAGGGGTTTCTAAAAGATTCTAAGGAAGAACGATTAGATCTACAGTCGAAATTCTAGAGAAAGTCCTTTTGAAAGTTTCCTAAAGTTGTCAATTTACAGTCTTAAATGAAGAATGCCTTTGAAAAGATTCCTAAAAAAGAACGGTCTACAATCGGAGTTCTTAAAGATTCATAAAATAAAAACGTCTGGGACTACAATCGCAATTCTTAAAGAAGTTCTTCTGAGTTTACTAAAAAAAAAGTCCAACTCGCAATTATAGTCCGGGAAGAGGGTTTTCTAAAAAATTCTAAAGAAGAGCAATTAGATCTACAATCAAAATTTTAGAGGAAGCCCTATTGAAAGTTTCCTAAAGTTGTAAATTTACAGTTTTAATTAACAGTCTTAATTGAAGAATGCTTTTGAAAAGATTCCTAAAGAAGAACGGTCTACAATCGCAGTTTTTAAAGATTCATAAAATAAGAACGTCTGGGTCTACAATCACAATTCTTGAAGAAGTTTTTCTGAGTTTTTTAAAAAAGAAGTCAAAATCTGCAATTATAGTTCTTGAAGAGGAGTTTCTAAAAGATCCTAAAGGAGAACCATATGATCTATAATCACAATTCTAGAGGAAGTCCTTTTGAAAGTTTCCTAAAGTTGTAAATTTATAGTCTTAATGAAGAATGCCTTTAAAAAGATTCCTAAAAAAGAACGGTCTACAATCGGAGTTCTTAAAAATTCATAAAATAAGAACGTCTGGGTCTACAATCGCAATTCTTGAAGAAGGTTTTTCTTCTTGAAGAGGGTTTTCTAAAAGATTCTAAAGAAGTTCGATTAGATCTACAACCAAAATTACAAAGGAAGTTATTTTTAAAGTTATCTAAAGTTATAAAATTACTGTCTTAATTCCTGGTTGTTATCGAATTTAACATTTTTTTCATACTTCATGTGCCCCGGATCACTCGCTTTGCATATAAATTAGTTTGAAATGATCTCGACTACATGTGAATGAAAGTTTATTAGAGTATTCTATGATGGTGTATTAACATCGACACAGTCTGGCAGCGAACATACGCAAAAGTTTCTATGCGGTCACGAAAATGAGAACAATTATAAGTGAGATAATATCAGTGCAAAGTTGCAAATTTTGTGTAGTGGAAAATTTCGTAACTCCATGTTTGTACATTTCAAAAAAGTTTTAACAAGTTAATTACGTCAAAATTTTCGCATTTCGCAAAAATTAGAGTCTCTTCGTTAATTTCATTGCCCCCTTTTTTGATGTGGTTTCAATGATTTTTTAAATATTATATAACATTTGACCAGTATGACGCATTCATTGTGTTTGATTATCGTGGTGTTCAATGTATTTTCCCCATTTTTTGTTTTGCCCCCGCGTGTGGAACCTGTTGCAAAATCTCTTCATCTGCTGTGAGCGTGAATGCTGCTGTTGTTCACGATACTTAACGTTTTTAGTTTAGAGACTGGTTTACTTGAATTTTCGGTATATTTTTTTTGTGTTCGTGTGCCTACTTCATTGTTGTACATGCCACTAATATTTACGTTTTTTTTTGTTTTGTGTGTTAAACAAACGTGCAACATGTATTACAAACATACTCTACTACTACTTGTGAATGCGGGCTGGTACTCGTACTCTACTCAACGTTATAATATCAGCCCCCTGGCTGCGTTAGCGTCTTAGCGTCATGCCACATAACTTGATGTTAAGGTTTGGGGGTCTGCAAATATAGTTTTTTTCGCGATACCGCTTTACTACCACTGCTATTGTTTATTTTCTTTACCAATTTTAGAGGAAGTATTACAGAAAAAAAACTATACCAAATACCCAGTTTTATTTCTTGTTTTCCATTGAAGAGGAAAGGCCGTCTGACACCGTCATCATTGCCGTCGTTGCAAGAAAGTAAGAAATACAGACGACGACGGACATTGAAGGAAAAAACCCCATTTTCATTTCTATACTGTTACTTCCATAGATTTTGTGGTGTGTTTGCTTTTTCTGTATGTGTTTGGGGTAAAGTGGTACGATTTTCAAGAAAATCCAGCAGCAGAAATAACAAAAACCAAAAAAAAACACAAGAAATTGTAACTGGTCATGCACAAACTTTAAACCACATAATGACGCCATCGCAACATGTTGCAATATTTGTTGATGTAAAGGAGGAAAATCATTAGAAAATCACCGCAACAAATCGAAAGAAATGTATTGTACAAACATTAACCCATTTTGAGGAGCAATGATGAGGCGTAAAAAACTGTGAAGCTGATGCGTTATTTCATGTTTTCGGTTTCGAAAATGGGTACAAAAATCTGCAAAAAAATGACGGTTAGGGAGTTAACATTTCAAGAAAATGGGCAACCAAACCAAGTTTTACATCATAAACATCATTAACGTTTAAATTACGCTTGTTTTTGGATCACGAAAAAAGTGATTTCGTCGAACTTTTCAATGAGAAATTTTGTTGAGCAAACAATTTTTTTTTTTAATTTTATTTACGAAATGCAATTTTTCTTGCGCTAAACATTTATAATGTTCCAGAAGGCCTTCGCTGAACAGACTTTGTCGCAAAGACATGTTTGCATGTGGTATAAACAGTTCAAACAAATCGGTAACGAGTTGAGTGCAAAGAGTGCACGGGGGCACACAAATAAGCTTCTTAAAGCTTAGGAATTTTTCACTGGGTGTTTCAGCGTGGGCGCTGTTTTTCAATTCATTCAATTATTTACTTAGTTTCAGAATCTGGTTCATTGACAAATCAATAGCCCCCCTCTTCTAAACAACAATTTCGCCTTTTGATCCCAATAGACCCGTAAACAGTTGTATATCGTTCTATTGGTGTTCCAGCTTGTCCAGGGGTGCATTCAACCTTGTCCGTATACTACTACTACTAATGAAAGTCACGTCCAACAAATCTGAAACTCAGTGATAAAAAAACCATCTATTCAAATTTAGGGAGCTTCCAGACGATGTTAGCATTTCAAATGGATCAGTCAAATCCATTTCAAAACATATTTTTGAACTAAAGAGCATCAAATCTCGTTTGCTGTCAAAAGCTCTTAATTTTTTGTTTTTTTTTTTTTGCTAAATGGGCCGGTGTGTTAAAGTCATTGAGAAGGTGTTGCCTAGATTGATGGGACGTATGACCTGGAAACAACCGACCAATCGAATGAATGCCGTGCCAGAGGCAGGAAGAAGAAGTCAAAAGATCCCGTCATATTTCGAAAAAAAATGAAGTTTTCAGCTTCCTAACTTAACCGGTGCAAACTCAATCGTGCTTTTACAGACGCCTGAACGGACGGGCGGACTTGCTTGTATCGACATAGATGTTTACGGGGATCAATAACATATTTATGAACTTTGTGCACTCATAAGTACACTTTATGCTATCAAGGAAATGTCTCAAATATTTGTCATAAGTTCAAGCATTTGAAATGGATCATTGTTAACTTTTCGAATGTGCCGCATGCCAATTTTTTCCTTCCTACGATTTCCCGTTCATATTTTGAATTTTGTAAAGCATCATTTTCGAAATATTGACTGACTTTCGAATTTCAAGATGTAGGTCTTTTTAGACATTTCTGGTTTCTTCTACTCCAGTTGTCAGTAGAGTCAAGTGAAATGGAATTTCTTAGCCGTTTCACTTAAGCTTTCCTTGGCCTCTCAACGGTTTCCCTTCTGTGCCAGCTTTGCCGGTATTCTTTAGTAAAAACACAGCAACGTAGCAAATTTTATTCTTATTTAATTTGCATATTAAATATTAATTTATATTAATTACATATTTAATTCTAATAGGAGGGTAAAAATATATTGTATAATTTAGTTCCTGCTGTTATACTCGTATTTAATTCTTATAGGATGGTAAAAATTCATTGTAAACTTTAGTTCCTGCTGTTAAAAAATGTGAATAAATCGGCAGAAACATTCAATGTAAAGATTTGTTATACTCGTATTTAATTCTTATAGGATGGTAAAAATGCATTGTAAACTTTAGTTCCTGCTGTTAAAAAATGTGAATAAATCGGCAGAAACATTCAATGTAAAGATTTGTTATACTCGTATTTAATTCTTATAGGATGGTAAAAATACATTGTAAACTTCAGTTCCTGCTGTGAAAAAGTGTAAATAAATCGTTTCACTTTTCCCTATATATTTCTCAGAATTTTCTATTGCATATTATCGTTCATCATTATTTTTATTTCCATCATTATTCCTATTTATTTTAGAAAACATCAAACGCTTTTTGTATTTTATCTCTTTTTTTTTTTTTTGTTACAGGTACGTAAATATTTGTCCATAATTGATCATAAATGCTTATAAAAGCGGGTGAGTCTATTTATTTAATACTTCACTAGAATTCTGACAGAACACAATATATTTGGAAAGTAAATAAAAATTGTTTATTGGAAAAAATTATTAGGAAAAAAAAATATTATAATCAATATGTCACAATTAGCTATAGCGTCGTATAAGATTTAACAGCGCTAAAGTAAGAAAAAATTAATTTTGTTTGCTAAATTAACACACATAATTTCACACTTCATGCATACATTGACGTAAGTGCAATATAATAATTTGCCTTGATGCGAACAAATTCAAAAAAAAAAATTTTTTTGTGGGCACCTGATACGGCCAATCGAATGTGCTTGGCACTTGGATGGACAGATGAGCGGACGAATTATGCACTAGTCTGTCGTTGGCGTCTAAAACCTTACTTTAATGGTTGATTTTACTTTCCTCGGCACTCCTTTTTGCTAAAGAAACAATGTCGGCCCAGAAATTCAGTCATACAACACTTCTATGACTTTTACAGAATGATATGACAAGACTTTTGAAATATGATTTAGTTTCTGCAATGATCTCATCTCTCCGTCTTTTCCTTGCCTGCTGATCTGTGGATTACGGATCAGCAATTTGAACATTCATCATTCATGAAAAATTGTCATTAGGACAAACTCGTTTTTTTTGCCGTCCGCAACAACTAATTAAACTAAAGACTTAAGACACGAACTTTTAGTGAATCCTTAACAGGCTGCCCCAATAATTTTTGTAAAAGTTATAAAGCTTCGATTAATGCTGTGTAATGGACAGTTAGCGTAGTATTTTTTATTTTATTTTTGGAAAAAATAAACACCTTATTGAGGTCTTCGTCCTACAGGTGCAGCAAGGATTGAACTCATAGGGATAAACTTGTGATTCTTCAATCTGTTCTGGATGTGTCGGGCTACCGTTTATAGAGAATTTTGTTAACAAAATAATAAGCTTAGCTTTGTATGAGTGCAAAATGTTGCTATCAAATAGTAGGACGATTTTCAATTATTAAACAGTCACCTGTTGCACACACAAATCAAACAACAACTGTGGCTTCAGTTTCCAACGAATGCGAGTTGTAAATCGTGCGGCCCTTTTCTTTTAAACTTTCAACAGATTGTAGTGTTTGATGAATTATGTTCTCTGTAGTAACTTACAGTCTTTGTTTCTATGATTTGTTAGAGCTAGTAAAGCAAGATCATTGCTTTAGATCTTTTCACAAAGTATATTCATTCAGCCTAAGTTATTGTGCACGGCGTCAATCGTATTTTCTGGCATTTCAACATTTCCCATTTCAAAAACAACAATATCTTCTGCTGCATTCATACATTCTGAACGTTCAAAAAGAAAAATTCTAACGTAATTTTTCTCTATAGTTTGCAACTGATTCATATTGTAGACTAGCTGACCCGGCAAACGTTGTTTTGTCTTCAAAATGTTAATGTGGTAAAAAAAATTAATTACAAAAATCTCATCTCCAACGCCATCTATCACTTCAAATAAAGCCTTTTAAACCTTCCGGAATACTCTACCAATAATTTAAGACCAAAATGAGCCAAATCGGTCCAACCGTTCTCGAGCTTTAGCGAGACTAACGCACAGCAATTGATTTTTATTCATATTGTGGATTGTATATGTAGATATCGAATTAGAAAATATTTCAGTACAATTTCTAGGCGTTTTTGTTCTGTAAATCTTTAAATGAAAATCGGTAATGAGTTGAATGCTTTAACGATAAAAAAACGTCGATTTGAATTTAAGGATCTTGCTGACGATGTTAGCATTTCAAAAGGATTAGCCAAATCCATTTTAAAAAATACTTTCAAACCAAGGTGCATGAAATCTCGTTTGCTGTCAAAAGCACTCAATTTTTTGCGAAATAGACTATTGCGCTAAAATCGGCGAAAGGGTGTTGCATGTGAAAAGATTGCCGGAAACAACCGACCAATCGAATGAATATCGTGCCAGAGGTAAAGAAGAAATCAAAACATCCCGTCAAAGTTGCTCAAAGGTCAAGGATATGCCGACATCCAAGGTACTTTATAAGTTTTTTGCGCCGGACAAACTGGCAACTGGGATTTTTTCGAATGTCATTCGTGAAGCTATTCGTAAAAAGAAGGCGGGTTTGTGGGCAGACAAGTCTTGATTTTTGACCTTCGATAATGCACCATCTCTGCACACTACATCGGTTGTTAGTGACTTTTTCGCCAAAAGTTTAATTTGCCCTACAACCACTGTAGTCCCCTGATTTAGCACTGGAATTAATTGAATTCAACGTAAATCTCAACGCACTCTAAGGGCCAGAAGGAAGAGGAAGATTACTACTTAATATGCTTCGAGGATTGCAAACAAAATGTTGTCACAAACGTGTTGTTCTGTGGAGGAACACTTTGAAAGCATTCAAATAGATTTGGACGAATAAATACAAAAACAGGTCTTAGTTTTTCGATACTATAGTATGATGATTTTTGACTGCTGCATGATATTAATATTGAGAAAAAAAACGCTTACTAGAGCGGTTCCAAAACTAGCCGACCTGACAAATAGGCTATAAAAAAGTTGGGCAAATGTCACTTTATTTTTCAACATAATCTTCTTTCAGCTCCATACACTTTTTACAGCGACATTCAATATCTTCTATACACTGTTTATAGTAAGAACTGTCAAAGTCCTTAAAATAACCATCAATTGCAGACTTCATTTCTTCATCGTTGGTAAATCTTTTACCGCCGAGCCATTTTTTCAAGTTTGGAAAAAAAACCTTTAAATGATAAACTTGTCATTGCTATCAAATTGGATACAAATCTTTCTCCACGAGAATTATACAGGGGGCGAACATTTTTAAAGTCGCAGAATAGTCAATAGTTATTGATTAATTCGGTTACGAGGAATGTAGAAATGTCATTAATGTTTTTGGGTTAGCTTCAGATTTTCAGATATGAATCATCAAACAGTTGAAGTGTCAGAATTTAGCAATTTTTATGCCCAAATCCTAGATCTGTTTATGGTTCCAAAAATTATCACATGATTAGTAATGAATATCATCTGCTGATGACAAAGGCTTTTTCCATGTTTGCTGTAACTTTGCGAATAAAAGAGATTTTATGACAGCATATCATGATTATTTTAAAAGACAATTTATAGCAAAATTATTTTTGGTGCAAAGGGTTGATTACTGATTTGATAATGTCTCCTATATAATGACCTCCAAAGCGAACTTAGATTTTTCAAACCTTCTCCAAAAAGGTCCAAATCTGATTTTTTTGCAAACAGCTTTGACACATTAGTTAGTGCAATTCTAGTAGTTGATTTATCTACAAGACTAGTACAAGCTTTTGAAACCAACGTTCGGAATCAGCGGCAAACAGGTCCTGTGGTCCTGTTCACAGAATCTAAAAATATAATGCTGTAATCCCATTGAATGTGAAATGTCCTCCCATATGACATCATGCAATGTAGGGAAATTTGTTACTTAATTTGAGCCTAAAGAATCCCAAATTAGAACCTTACAATTTGGCACTACGCGCATATATAAAATTTGACATTTTTTGAATCCATAATATTTCAAAATATACGATAAATCGGAACAACTTATTTCAGCATATCCTACATGTCTACGAATCAAAAATCACGATTTCACTCCTTCGATCATATTTTCATCAGAAATGAATAAATTTTAATCATGAACTTCGGCTACTTCCAAGTGTCGATTTTGTTAAATCATAAAGTTAACTGTGAAGAGGATCCTAAATCGCAAGGTAACAATAGAAAAAGTCTCTACAGCGTATATGTTTTGTTTTATAGGGTTCTTCATCCCATATGTGAATAGTATTTGTTAAAAAGATTAGCACGCCACCTGTGGAACTTTATGTGTACTAATCTAGAAACCATGTTGCATACATCAGTAACAACATCTCAACCGTTTATCACAAATGAATGTAGAGTTAACTTATGTTCAGAATGTAGAGTTAATTATGTGAAGATTAAAGTTTAAGTAATAGTTATCATAAGCATAAGGAGTAGTTAACTGTAGGTAATCTTATTAATTGCCAATCTCTCAATAAGCGACTTAGAATTTTAATTAGACAATTATCAATTAAAATTAACGATTGGCATTTGTTAAGATCGCATCGTTTGTTAATTCCACATCATAAAAACGTTGAATTGTAGCGAAACAATTGAAATGTTGCGAAAACTTGTCCGATAAATCGCATTTAAACTGAGCTTAATTGTAAATATTGTAGCTACATTAAATGGTTGCAGACACGATTTTAGAAGTTTGGGAACATTCATTTAAATGTTCAAATATCGCGAATATCGATTACTGTTGTTGTTGTAAATGTGAATCTAAATCTCCAAATATCGCCACCACTAGTCTGGTTTGCACAGACAGCTTTACGCTTATCATGAATTTAATTGTTATAAATAATGTTATATTATTATTTACTCGTGTTTTGCAAGCTGGAATTTTTCATCTTAAACTTATTAACTGAATATTAAAGGTACCAGTTATTCAAAATTAATTTTTGGTATGTAATATAATTTGATTATGGTTTAAATCATTGCTGAGCTTCGGCATTTTTAAGGACAATAGGTAGAATTTAAACTAGTTGTGTTGTGGTTATGGTTATGATATTTATGAAAGAAATTTCGGATTTAATAGCTACTCATGTGTCATGGATGATGTAAAGGATTTTGCACTTTTAAAAGATACTGTAAAATTTTACGAATGACGACATCTGATTTTGACATTTGATAAAGGCACAGCTAATCTCTTTAATCCCTTAGAATATAAGCTGTTTTGTTTGTGAAAAATGGATCTGTTTCGGAATACATTTTATCTGAGTGTTCTAGTTTGTCCTGTTAAGTAGACAAACTATTTTCGGCCATCAGTCGAAAATTATAATTGGAACAATTTTGAGTCAGAATCTTTCCACAGTAAGCTAACGGCTTACTTTTCTGGTTTATATGGGCTCCTAAAAAGTTTATCAAATCCATAAGGCATTGTTGGCAAATTGGTGTGCAATTAGTACAACTGATATATTTACGATAGGCAACGCCAGATCTAGTCAAAAATGTTGTTTCGCTTATGAGGCATAAAAGATTTCTACCTAACGAATGCGTTCAACTCACTTTTCACAGATATTAATATGTGCTTTTCCAAATAGGCCACTACCACTTATCCTTTTCAAGGACATGAAGACGATTAGCAGTTTAGAAGTGGTGGATTTGCCACTTCCATTATCTGAAACAAGACAGCAGCTTCCAAGCTCATGATTTCCAATATTTATTCAATCAACTCTTGAGATCAAGACGTACAGAAATATTCTGAAATAATCGAACACTTTTAGAAACGAAGAAAATTTTGCTTCGTAACTCATACTTTACTTTATATCGTTGTTTGTATCTAATACATAAATCATATTTATTTAAAATGACTCACGCGCCACCTATGGTGCAAAATTTGTACTACTACTGCTTTAGATACAAGCAGTGAAGCTACAGTAACATTGACATATGTATAATTTTGAGCATCAGTTATCCAAAGCATCGTCATCATCAGATGAAGGATTGCTTAGTACAGGGTTGCCCATATTCGACGGACCCATGTTTTTTAAAAAAAAATCAAAGAAAAAAATAAAAATTTGGCGGTTGGCAATCTTATTCATTTAATTTGTTCCAAGTAGATTTGTTTACATCAATTTTTGAATATGATATCTCTCAAATGGCTGCCTCTGGCGTTGATGGCGTATTGTGCCCTTTTTGCAGCGTCTTCCATCGTTTTCGCCAACATTTCGGTCGGAATAGCGGCTATTTCTTCACGAATGTTGTCCTTGAGCTCTTCTACGGTCCTTGGCTTGTTAACGTAAACCTTTGACTTCAAATGTACCCACAAGAAGAAGTCAGCGGGCGTCAAATCGGGCGAACGCGGTGGCCAGTCCAAATCACCACTTTTCGACATCAAACGGCCCGGAAACAAATTCTTCAGAAAGTCGATTGTTATGCGACTTGTGTTGAAACCAGAACTGCCTCATACGCTTTCGACGAATAATTGGCATCACAAAATTGGTCATCATGTCGCGATAACGCTCCTGGTTGATGGTAACAGCATGGCCATTTTCGTTTTGGAAGAAAAACGGCCCAATGACCGTTTTCGCACTAACGCCGCACCAAACTGTGACTTTTTCGTCATGAAGAAGCAATTCTTGCATCTCCTGAGGATTTTCAGTGGCGTAAATACGGCAATTTTGCTTATTTACGGTCCCATTCAATGTGAAATGGGCTTCATCGGACATGATAATTTTGTTCCAAAATTGCTCGTCATCATCGGCCATTTCGATGACTCGTTGGGCCCATTCCAATCGACGAGGCTTGTCCGCAGGCAACAGTCTTTGCGTCAATTGAATTTTGTACGGGAACAAATGCAAATCAACGCGAATAATCCGTTGTAAAGTGGACCGAGCCATGCCCAACTGCTGAGAACGGCGTTTTTGGGATGTTCTTGGGGACCTCTCAACACTGGCTCGTACGGCAGCGATATTCTCGGCCGATCGCCTTGGTCGACTTTTATTTGGCCTCTTCGGATTAGAAAGAGCCTCACCAGTCGAAAATTTTTCGTATAAACGCTTAATGGTGTTCTTAGAAAGCGCACTTCTCACATTTTTTAATATTTTAAAAGCACGTTGAGTTTTCACAATTGACTTCTTCTGTTGAATGTAAATTTCAACTGTTTCAGAGCGCTCGCGTGGCGTGTATTGTTCCATGGTAAAAATCTGCTTGGACTGACGCTTCAAACGCGGTATGTTATTAAGCGATCTGACATCTCTGTCAAAAGTTATGGCGTTGCCAGATGGGTCCGTCGAATATGGGCAACCCTGTATATGCACAAAAACACAAAAACTTTAGTTTTCATACTATAAGCGACTTTGATGCAACCTGGTGTTCGATAAACAAGTTGCAATAAACTTCGTCACCTTTGTCAATCTCTTTATCCCTTATCTTTATTGTAAGATTTGTTGGGATTCCCAAAATAGGAGTTTGTTTTAGCGAAGGAACAGCTGAAGGAATTCTCTTTAAAATGTGACTTAAGGTTTGCAAACGGGGAAGAAGAGAATGCCGATATTAGACTTCACAGTTTTGCTTCTTCAAAATCGATCCTGTTCATCGACTCTCACGATTTCTATTGGTTCTTCGACTCGGACGAATTCTCGCTTTGCCTAAAACATTTTTCAATAGTACGAACGTCATTTGGATGCAAACGCGGCATCCATCTCGTGCATAGCTTTTTTATGTCTTATGTTACAAACGCTACTTCCATCATACGGATATCTAACGTTTTATGTAAAATTATTACCTCTGAGCAATATGAAACATATATGTGCTCTATTGTTTCACACAAATCCAATCGATAAAGAAATAAATGCTATTGAATTTTAGCCGGACTAATGTTACAAATAGGAATTGTTTTCGTTTGTCCACACTCGCATTACATATTATTTGTTTAATGCAATATTTCTCAGAAAATTCATTCTCTTCAGAACAAAATCAATTGTTGAATCAGTTGCAAACCTCAAATCTCGTAAATGTTTTCTAATCTATACAATTTTTGCAAGGATCTTTTATACACCTCTGAAATTTTGAAATTGAAGTACTTACTTGTATTTTGGCTAGACCATTTTAAATTTCTGCAGCCACAATTTGTTACTATCGCCCATAATGGTTTAATCTATCAATAGTTTTTATATTACGTTACATTTCATCTTCTCCATGACTGTTTGTGTATTTTCACTATTTTTATTTCTTTTCAATTGATGCTGCTTCTACCCGTTTTATTTTATCTATGGTCGTTCAACATGTTTCTCTGAAAATTTTCATGTTTAATTTCATTTGTTGTTTATTCCCAAATTTTATTTTTTTTTTTTCGTTTTCTGCAACGGCAAAAAGTTGCTCAATTCATTAACACTTGTCTGGGAGGGAGAGCAAGAAATTTGACAAGGTTTTCTGTGAAAATATTTAGTGTCGCATATGGTTCATCATCATCGAATCGGAGTTAAAGAACTATAGTCTTAAACTTGAAACATTGTTCATATACCTCAGTGTCATGGCAGATATTTAATTGCAGCAGTTACTACATATTAACTCATTTAAGCTAAATAAATGAGATTGATAAACAAAAGATTTAAGACACGAACTTGATTAGCTGCTTAACATAAAATGTAAAAAAAATTAGCTTTTAAATAATGTTTCTTAGATTTTGAAAAAAGTTTTGGTTTGTGATGCTTAATTTGCATATCATAGTTTCAACAAAATAAAATGAAACATTTCTTTGAGTAGGTCAATACAGTTTGTCAAAAATTTTCTAGCGTTTTTCAGCCATTAGGCATTATAATTTGTAAAGGTCCTAAAAATATGTATTTGTCTCAAAAATGATTGTCCCAAATTTCTTCCCTTCTATCCATTTCAAATGCTTTTGAAATTAAGTTGAATTTGTATAAAATTTACATAAAGTTAATCGTCCTCTTAACCGCATAAATCGGATTGGGTTTGCACAATTCACGTTTTTTTCCATTATTTTATATCTCAGTGCAGGAAACCATCATGTTGTGACTGTTGCTTGATATTGGGTTTCACAATATTCGTATACATTTTTAAAGGAGGGGCCTCCTTCCATTCCACATCTAAAGTCCTCTAACTATGACATATTATCAAGTTCCTTTAATAGGATATTCCTGGGAATTATTTCAATTTGGATTTTTCCTAAAAATATATGCGTATGAACAAATTTCTTTCGTTTATACAGTTTTCTGTGAAAGTATTTAGTATCACATTAGGTTCATTATCGAATCTATTACTAAAAACTATAGACTTAAGACATAAAGCTGAGACATAGAAGATATACCGCAGAATCGTCACAGATATTTAATTGCAAATGCTACCATATATTAATTCATTTCAGTTTAATGGCAGAAAACTAAAGTTGCGAACTTGATTATTTACATAAATTTGTATAATATTTGTATATAATAAATTTTTATAAAAATAATTTTATACATATAAACACATCTAAATCAAAAGCAATAACTTTTAACTTAATCCCTAGCAGATCAGTTTCGTTTATGTTAAATGGTTTAATTATTGATAATGTTAGCACCATAAAAATTTTAGGATTTAGTATTGATGATACTCTAAAATTTGAAAGCCATATCAGGGGCAGGTAGCTTCTAAAATTACATTCTTGCTACGCAAGTTATATAACATAAATGTGTCTATTCCGCTAAAAATACGAAAACATATCGCAAAGGCGATGTTAATGCCACACGTTATTTATGGGTTAGAAGTTTATTGTGGAACAAGTAGAGGTAGACTAGAGCGATTAAAAATATGCTTTAACCGTATAATTCGTTTTGTGTACAAACGAAAGCATTATGATCATGTTACACCATATACTGTTGAGTTTTTGCGATGTACATTTGAAAACTTTATCGACCTTAGAACTATTTTGTTTTTCTACAAAAGTATGCAATTTGGCACACCCAAGTACGTAGTTTCCAAATTTGTATTTGGAAGGTCTTCAAGAACCAATATTTTACAACTTCCACTGGCAAGAATGCTAATAATCCAGTGGTCTTTTCGAGTTCGTACTATACGATTATGGAATTCAATAATTCCATAAGAACACAGAAGATTCTCACTATCATGTTTTGGATTTAAGAAGCTCTTAATGTCTTGCTTGTGGAATTATTATACTTCACTATAAATTGTTGATGCTACACATTCTATATCCTATCTTTCTCCATATTCGTCGTTAATACTGTTAATACTATTATTATAATAATTATTAAAATTTTTTTAAAAAAAACTGATTTGTAAAATTTCAAGTATGTGTCGAAATGTTGGTCTGCGTAAGCAATTTGGCCGTATGCGGCGGCTTTGGACTGCGATATGGAAATAAAATAATAAAAAAAAATTTACGCAGATCGATGTTCCAATAACTGCACCTGGGGTTTCTTAGATTAGAAATACATCATTGTTTGAGTTGTCGAATTTTCATATGGTAAATTAAATAAACTTGTCATCTGCATACATTTTTCTAAATGAACTCGTTATTTTAGTCTTTCCAAAGTATTTTGATGAAGTGGCTTCATTGAGGAACCTTTGATGGATTCCTTTGGAATTGCCTTATTTCGAAGCTAAATAAGAACAACTTAAATTGAATTTTATAAAAGCTCGGCGGAAATGTACTGTGTTTGTATATTTCGTATAAAAAGCCCCGTCCTTATAAACTTTCTTGGTGTACATCGGGTTTGAAAAATATAGAATCTTCGAAATAAATACCACAAACGTTTTATTGGGGCAGGCAGCGATGAGGATAATCAAAAATGTATCCATTATCAAAGAGAATTTAATTTTCTAAACAAATTTTTATATAATCAATTTATACTACAAAAAGAAAGTGATATAAAGGCAAACCCTAAGACTTTTTGGTCTTTTGTGAAATCGAAACGTGGTGTTTCAGAAATTCCATCGATAATGACGTATGATAATGTACTATCACAAATTTATGTTCTTTTAGTGAGTACTGCATTTCATCTTTGGAACACGGTACCCAAGTTGAGACTGTGTTCACAGATTTTTGTAAGGCTTTCGATAAGATATCGCATTATATACTGTATTTTAAAATATAGTCGATGGGATTCCACTTAACATTTTTAAAGTGGATAAAATCATATTTAATCAATAGGCAGTGCAAAGTTGTTATTGAAGGGATTGAATCCTTTTCATATATTCAAACTTCAGGTATTCCACAAGGAAGTATACTTGTTCACTCTATTTATTAATGACCTATCAACTTGTTTTTATAAGTCACAATTTTTGCTTTATGCGGAAGATCTAAAAGTATTTTTAAAAGTCTACATTTAATGATGTTTTAGATCTTCAAAAATACGTAGACAGTCTTAATAATTGATGGTAAATAAGCTTTCATTGAACACGGTTAAATGTATTCATCATCATCCGATTTATGCAGTATTCAAAATTGGTAATTTTTCTCAAAACTGGATCTAGATATTCTATTCGATTTTAGTTTGACATTTATTCCACACGTCCATTATGCTATTCCTAAGGCGTATAAAGTTCTTGCGTACATTTAAAGGAATTGTTCAGAATTTTCTGACCCCAATATATTTAAAATCATTTTTACATCATATGTTAGATCTAAGTTGGAATATGCTGCTATTATTTGGTGTCCTCCTTCCAATATTCATATTGCACGTATCGAACGGGTGCAGCGGGATGTGTGGTTGTAAAGTTTGCTCTTTCTTCATTTAGATTTGAAGAACTTCTCCCAACCTACAATTCAAAATGCTTATTACTTGAGCTACAAACATTAAAATATCGTCGTAACTTCCAGACAGGGCTATTTGTTTTAAATATAATCGGAGGTTATAATCTTTTGGCACAGATTCCATTTACGTTCTCTCCGGCGAACACATATTTTTGTTATACTTCGGCACTTTACTTCTTATGCAAAAAACAGTACTCTGAATCGTGGATTTTATGTTCTTAATGAAATTAATGAATATGCCTTGAATCAAGGTTCCTATCAACTCAAAGAGTTTGACTGATCTCAATATTTGTTTCGATTATATCTTAACAGATTTCTAAGATTAATTAATTCTATTTTAAATTGTTTATCAGTGGTATATATAATATAAAATTATTACTGTTTTGTCATTGTCAGTCTGTAAGGAAATTTTGTTCCATAGACTTAAATAAATGAAATGAAATGAAATTCGCGGTGAACTCCTTGAAGGACTGACGGTTCTCGTATAGATGAAGTTGCTCTATTATAAGATTTTAGCGATGTTCCTGGAAATTATTTCGATTTAGAAATTATTTCGGTGTTTAAATTATTTCGATGTTTAAACTATTTCGATGTTTAAATTATTTCGATGTTTAAGTTATTTCGATTTTCAATTATTACAATTTAAAATTATTTCAATGTGGAAATTATTTGAAGATTATTCGCTTAGTCGATTTGAAAATTATTTCGCTTAGTGTTGCTAAAGAAAATTCTCTGATGGTTTGTATTTTCAAATCTTTAATATTAAAAAAACGTTATATTCCGATTTGAAAGTTATATCGATTTGGAAATTATTTCGCTTAGTGTTGCTGAAGAGAATTCTCTCTTCTCTTCAAATCTTTAATATAAAAAAAAACATATTATTTCGATGTGAGAGATCGGTTTGGAAATTGTTTCTGATGTTTTGTATTTTCAAATTTTTAATATTAAAGAAAGCATATTTTTTCGATTTGAAAGTTATATCGATTTGGAAATTATTTCGCTTAGTGTTGCTCAAGAAAATTCTCTCTTCTCTTCAAATCTTTAATATAAAAAAACGTATTATTTCGATGTGAGAGATCGGTTTGGAAATTGTTCCTGATGTTTTGTATTTTCAAATCTTTAATATTAAAAAAAACATATTTTTTCGATTTGAAAGTTATATCGATTTGGAAATTATTTCGCTTAGTGTTGATCAAGAAAATTCTCTCTTCTCTTCATATCTTTAATATAAAAAAGAACCTATTATTTCGATTTGAAAGATCGGTGTGGAAATTGTTCTGTTTAGTGTTACTTCAAATCTTTTATGTTTAAAAAAAAAAAAATTCTACCCGCAAGGAAATTTTGTTTCTTTATTAAAAATGATTAAAGAGGTTATTTGCTGAATGAATGTATATCAGTAAACTACTGGTAATGTTTGTAGTTATTTGCACTACTTTGTATTTTTTGTGTTTAATTTCTTTTTCACCTTGAATTCTTACAACTTTCTGTTTCAAATAATTTGTCTTCTAAAACAATGTCTTTTACACTTTTTCTAAAAGTTGATCTTTTATATGAGAGATTTCTTTAAATGACTTGTGAAATATTGTCACAAAAATTCAAAACACTCACATTTGTTCACGTTATTTTCACTGTTTGGCTAAAAAATCAGAACTATCGTCTTCTTAATGTACGCGAATGCATGCAAGTGACGTCTTCATAAGAGCGCGCTTGTTTTTTAAGTCTTTTGTTTTGCCTGTTAACAATTTGCTTTAATGGCATTTTTAGTAATTTGTTTTTGTTTTGTTGTGCATATTTTTTTCGCAGTATCTTTCTATCTCTCTCTCTCTCTATCTCTGTCATTTGTTGTTCTCCTTAAATGTCTATTGTCTGATTTGTTTTGTGTTGTCATATTTCTTTGTATTGGAGCTCTTTTATATTATAATTTTACACATGTTATTTTATTTATGTCTTACTTTTCAATTTAGTTTTTTCACGTATTTTTCATTTGTAAATGTTTGATATTTTGTTGCGTTTTGTTATTGCTTACCTCGTATGCGTTTCTGTTGTTTGCCATTTGTGATATTTAAATATTTAATTGTTTCATTATGAGAGAAGACAAAATGAAGCAATTTTAGTTACAGTTTTTATTTGTTTATTTCATGTTTCATACATGATGTTGCTTATTTTGTCTACATTACTCATTAGACAGAGCCAGTGAGTCAGTGCAGGGTAATGATCGAGTTTAGGTTTTTGTTTATAATTGGCAAATTACATCATAAATGTTAACATTTGAGAGATAATCTTACTATTAATCTTTAATTAAATGCTTTGTACACCTGCTCTTGTGAGTCTTAGTAATATTTATTAAATGTAATTTGAATTTTTCTTTCATTCAAGGTCGTTTTTTTGGATTTTGTTTTCGTTTTACAATTCATTTTATATGCAACCATGTAATGCGTTACTAAGCAGTATCGCCTACCAATCAATGTCACGCTTTTTACGCACTCACTCATTCTACACCCTGACGGAGTTTGTGTTTGGAAAAATGCCAAGACAAAAACTATTATTAATTTTATAGTTTCATTGTTTCTTGCGAGGTGGATGACTATGTAGATTTGTTTTCTATTAATATCACTTACAAGGAACACAGATTAAAATAAATTCGTTATCAATGAAAGGTTTTCAAAAAAAAAAAAAAAAATTATAAATTAAATGTAAATTATAAATTAAAATATAAAAATATAAATTAAGTTGAGACTACATTATAATTTCTTCGAGTTTTTGGGAGTCACAGTGTCATATCTGTATGCAAAATGAGGCATTTCCATAAATTCAATGACTTATTTGGAAATCTTTAATACATTTAGTCCCACTTTAGACGAAGTAATAACAATTTACAGTATTTTTGGAAACCAAAAGCGATTACTTTCTGTACCACCAGTCCAATATAACGTTTTCAATTTAGGTTTCACGGAGTTTTTTTTTTTCTTTATCTCCAACTAGAGTGCTATAACGATTCAAGCGAAATAATGACTACCTGCAGATTGAGATTGGCTTATTCGGAAATCTATATGTCCGGTCCTACTATGGAAGAAAACTTAAACGAATATTAAAAATTTGCAGTGTTTAGGAAAAACGAAAACAACTCCTTTTTAGAAGGATCAACAAAAAATTAAAGCCTACTACAGATCCAGTAAATATAGAAATTGAATCGTTTGATGGATTTATGGTTTCCATAAAATCTTTCTCAACAGCTGCTGCGTTATCTAAAATTCATGCAATAAACACAGTAGAGAGCAACTTTAATTTTAATACATTTTTTTAAATATTATATCGGTGAAAGAGAGAATCAATTTTGTTTAATCCTCTTAATTTCGACTATGATTCTTTAAAAACTACCAGTTAGTATTTTGAAGAATTTGAAAAATGTTACAAATATATGCTGAAAGAAGAATTAATTTAAATAGTCCCTCTTGAAGGTAATTTAGTGAAATCACAGATCTTTGGAAGGCGATTAACTCTCGTTTTATTAAAACGACATTAGACAGTATTTCGATATCTTAAAAACTTTAACTTTGTTCTCTCATTATACATATGTTAAGGGGACATCATGTCCGAATGTTATTCATCTGCTAACAAACCTGATTTTTTTTCTTTAATACGAGGTGTGATAAAAAAAATTTTGAGCAAAAACAACGTCACATGGACATCGCTCAGGAGCTGTTGAACGTCGTCAACGACGATCCAGATTTCCTCAAAAAGGTAATAACTGGCTATGACATCGAAACCAAAGCCCAATCATCCCAATGGAAGCGTCCAGAAAAACCAAGACCGAAAAAAGCTTGACGTGCTTCAAATGACGTTCGGTCAAATGTGAAGATTTTGCTCACTGTTTTCTCCGATTGCAATGGCGTGTTGCATCATGAATTCTTGCCACAAGGTTGTATGGTCAATAAGGAACACTACCTTGAAGTTATGCGCCGTTTGCGCGAAGCAATTCGTCAGAAACGCACAGAATTGTGGAAAAACCAATTATGGATTTTGCAACATAATAACGCACCAGCTCACACATATATGCTTGTACGCGAGTTTTTGGCCAAAAACAAAATCACAATCATGCCTCAACCACCGTATTTACCGGACTTGGCCTTTCTGACTGACTTTTTCCTCTTCCCACAACTGGACACACCGATGAAAGGAAAGCGTTTTGCTACTATTGAGGAGATAAAAGAAAAATCGAAACAGGAGCTGTTGGCGATACCAAAAAGCGTGTTTTAGAAGTGTTTCGAGGATTAGAAGAAACGCTGGCACAAGTGTATTATATCTGAGGGGGGCTACTTTAAAGGAAAAAAAAATAGAAATTAATGACTTTTTGAAACAAATTTAAAATAACGGTTATTTTTTGATCACATCTCGTACATGTCAACTATTTGAAGAATTAGGAAAGCATTTTGTTGGAAGGAATGGTTGAACCTTCACACCTTGGTCAGTTTTCTAATGTGTTTGTAAAATATTGCAAATATGTGTTGAAGTTTTTGAGGATTCATTTAAAATGGACCTCTTTGAAGATTATTTAGTGGGTTTATAGATCTTGGAAAGCGGTTAATTCTTGTTTTCAGGGGTTTTCTTAAAAACATACGCCCAGCTCTCTGAAGTATTTTTGAAAAATATTGCAAATGTTTGCTAATTTGGTTCTATTTGAAGACCATTTAGAAGATTCGCAAATCTTTTATAGGCAGATAATTCATATCTTCTCAAGCAGCATCAAGTGTTATTGCTTAGGCAACATTTTGAGTCTGATATTTAAAACGTAATTACATGGTCTACAGTTGCCTTGTAGATATGGTCCATTCTCGTTTTATTGCAACTCCTTGCAATGATCCACAAAATACAAAATTCTCTATTATATTTACGTACATATCGGATACAGATTAACAAGTATTTCGGTTGTGAAGTCGGAGTTTTTGTACTTCTTTTTTTGAAGCATTTAAAGCTATTCAAGATTTTTTGAAATCGAACGATGCTCATTTAAAATTACGACACTCTTTTAATTGGTCTACGAATTGCAGTCGTTACATTAAAATGACCTGCAATTATTGCCGGTTCCGTCCTTCTACCCAAACATTCAAATTTAAATACATTTTGAATAAGAGAGAAACTGTTTGTCTTCTGCACGAAATAATCTTGACCGGCTTAAACATAAACAGTTCCTCGTTTTTTCAAAAGATATTTAGTTTTTCCATTTAATTACAAAAGCAATATCTTCATACAAAGATGTGTGCTTCATTTGCCGGCATGCAAGTGAATGTTATTTAGCAACAACACTTTTATAACTTCCTTTTTCTATCTTATTTTCCGTTGCATAACGTCATTGATCTTTTTTTTATAACTGTTACAGATAACGTTCTCTCTAATTGCCTTCAATATTGTTTAAAACATTCGATTCAATTGAATATTAATACATCTCAATAGTTATACAAGTTAATAATAAAGAAGTTAATCGTTTTCTGTTTCAGAGAAGTCATTATTTTTTTCCCCCATGTTGATCATTTCTACCTTACATTAATATTTGAACTAAGCGGACGTTTATGAAGCGTTAATTTGTGAAAATTTCCGTTGATATTGTTTATTACTTCAAGTACGTTTGTGGATGATCTTTCGCCAATGCTGTCTATCAAGTTTATGATTTAAGTCTTTTGTTTTGTTACTGTAGTATCAATATGCGCGTATTTTAGAAATCACTATAGCTGAGACTGTGCTCCCACTATATAGCTGAGACTGTGGTCTCACTGTATAGCTGAGACTGTGGTCTCACTGTATAGCTGAGACTGTGGTCTCACTATATAGCTGAGACTGTGGTCTCA
>JAHXMU010000589.1:279304-335516 GCA_019455685.1 Philornis downsi
TAGAATTCAACAATTGCTTCTTAATTATTGAGGAGACTGTGATCCTAATAATAAATGGATATTCTGTCCTTAGCACTTGTCCCATGAAGAGCTGTATTTTTATAATTTGCCTCTATTTTCACTCATAGAATTAATATGTCGCAAGACGGTTAGAAAAGATGATTATTGTAGGATGAAACTTTTAGCACGATCTTCTTAAGTTTTTTTTTTTCTTTTTTTTGTGTTCGACCGCACTTCCAAGTATTAAATGCATAATAAAATTATCAAAATTGATGTTTTCCGAGTGCTCGACAAATTGTATGTTTCATTGGGAGAGTCTGCATGTTAATGATTTCCCCTTTCATACCATTTAATGGAAGGTTGTATGTTTTTATGTTTTATTTATAATTCCCCATTAATATCAAATCATGCTCTGCCAAAGTAATTATGCCATTGTAATTACCTAAATATCATTACATGTTTTCTTGTTACTTTTTTTAAAGATACTTTTTATTCCAATAAATTCAAGCTGTTTGCCTTTCTCTTTCCAATTTTCCTGTACAAATATTAAGTATTGAGTGTTGAATAAGCCAATAATTTAAGCCTTACTTTATGATATCTTTATCTATTTATACGGATTGTTTGCAAATTCATAATGTTGAATACATTTAGAATCTAATGCTGACATTTATGAGGTGATAAATAATTGGAGGCAGATCAAGAAGAATAGTCTGTATCAAATAAAAAGAAACTCTGTTCCTCCATATATGTTATATAACATGCTGTTGCTTTGCGTTGAAAAATGTAAAAAAGAAAATAAATTAGAACAGCTTGGAATATCAATTCTACATATCATGTAGTATTCAATGGCTTAGTTAATTTTTTGATACATCACATACCTCTTACATCGTATGAGCTCATAAGTTTCCTGGCTTTAAAACTTTTCAGTAGCAAATGATTCGAAATTTTTGAATTGGAGAAAGAGGGCAGAAACTTTAGCCATGTTAATGGTGCCATAACGGCCACTATATTATAAATTAGAAGATTCTATTCCTTTGTTTTCCTCTTTATTTTATTATTTTGACGAATTTCGCGTCACTAAACAAAACATTGATGTGAACAAATGTTGTACACTTTAAAAGATGTTGATTTCAGAATTTGTTTAATGGCGAAATATATGGGACGTGCGTGCCACGCACGTTACACGTGAATTTAATTTAATATAGTGACCTTGGTTTACCAAAATTGATAAGAATCTTTTTCAAAACGAAGACATTTGCAAAACGTCTGTAAAAAGAGAAAACATATTTTTGCTATAATCTTATTAAGAACACGTGAGATAGAGTTCAATTGCCTTATAAACTTTAAAAGTCAATACTAAAATAGATTCAATATTTGTCTAGGCAAAGACTTTAATGAGCCAATTTACGACAATGCACGATTTAGTCAGAATGGCGATCAATCGCATGAAATTATGTTTGAAAACTACGAAAACTACGTTTTAAGGACATTGTGAGGGAAGTAGAAAAAAGTTGGGGTAAATGAGGACAAAATTAATTTATTTGTTTCGACGAACGAAGAATCTTTTCTTTTGGCATACTGCGTGAACGTTGACAGCTATAACTTTGAGGTGGTAGATTAATTCATCTATCTCGGTTTAGCCGTCATTAAGACTGACAATTTCAGCCTAGAATTACGGAAGTAGTATTTCTTTCAAGCAGATGCTCTCATGGGCTTAGCAAGCGATTTTATGACAACGTCCTCTTTCGAGCTTTTGCTCGTAATCTAACTGTACCAGACACTAGGCCCACCTATCTTGCAGTACGACGCAGCGTCTTGGGCTAGGACACAAACGAATGAATCAAGTCCGGAAATCTTCGCCGGAAAGTATAAGAATGTGTGTATGAGTTGTATACCGACGTCGTCATATGATCTAAAATTCGGCATTTGATTTGACTAGGTCATGTTTGAAAAATTATGAAATCTATTCAATTGTACGCGCGAAGAATAGATAGAATTGATAACTATAAGAAATTAATCACAATCTTTGTTGGGCTGACGGAATCAACATCAAAATTCGGTATGATAAAATGCTACGAAATGTGGTTTCTTTACTACGCCTAAGTAAGCGAGGAAGTAAGTAATAACAAATTTTCCGGCAGAAAAAGTTAGTGAAATCTGTCTGTCCTTTAAATTTGCTATCATATTTTTGTTCTTGCACTTGCATATGCATGCAAGAGAAAGCTTCCCCTACTAATTTTTGATGGGAATATCAGCTGTATCGTAATTGTTCTTTACCCAGTAAAAAGTTATTCCAAAGAAAAGTAATTTCATAGCTTCCACAAATGCAAATGCAATGCCTTACATATACCTTCAATCAGCATCCTCCTGCGTTGCTGCAAAAATGAGAAGTAGGTCAAAAGAGGCGTGACAATTCATTATGATTTTATCAATATATCGGTTAAATCAGTCAGTCGAGCAGTAGTTATCAGAAGGGCGACGCGTTTATGTGACCGTTTTTTTTTCAAGTTTTATCAAACATTAGAAATAAATGGAATAGAAAAAATTCCAGGTTACTCCATCTTATAATTAGAAATTACAGAAGAAAAATTGAATTAAAAAAAAAAAAAAAAAAAAAATCGATGAATTTGCATGGGAGATACCAGACAGGATCTGGCAACGTCGTCCATTTTCGTTCTTGAAATCTATTTTATCAAACACTTTACATGAAGCAAATTTGATTTAATATCGTATAGCTGATTGAAAGGTATGAACCTAAGAGAATCAATCAATTGCGGTTATTTACATGATTCTCGGCGTAAGCCCTTACTCATGGTGTGCCATCACGCATGGGACTGTTTTCTCTTTTTCTTTTCCTTTGTATATTTCTTTTCTTTTTTATGACAGCCAGCGCACCTTTAGGGTACTCAAACTGATCCCGAAAGGATTAGTCGAAGTACCTTTGAGATAAGAAGCAAGTCCCCTTGGAAAATTTCCTCAGGGCTTGCTTCCTCTCTCAGCCAAAGTACCTCTGAAGTCACTGGTATGAAGTGAGCTTCATTCCGGTTAGGAGTGAAGCCTATCTAGGACACCTCAGATAGACGAAGAACAGTGTTTTCCAAGTTTACCTTCAGGAGACCCTGAAGCAACCCAAAATCACTGAAAACACATGTTCGGCCCGACAACTAGCACAATGCTCCCACAAGGGGTCCAACGCCACGACCAGGCAAGAACAAAGTTTTCCTGGCGCCCCTGGTCTCCCGTGTTACCAGAAGAGAAGAACCCTCTGATCTGGGTTTCGCAGAACCCTCTGGTTTGAGTTTTTTTTTTTCTCGATTTTTTGTAAGGACTCATTTCTAAATATAATTGAGCCTTTTTGTATAAATTTATTTGGTAAATGGCAACTATTTAGCGGAGCTTGTAATCAATTATGGGGTCCCATTTCCTCTTAGAATAGCAGATACTTGACTGCTTTTCAATGGGATCAAAAAGGTCTTGAATTAGCCAAAAATATTGAAACCATAAAAAAGTCTTTTAAATTGGAAGTATTTTCGGCATTTTTTGCTGTTTTCCTATTTCAATAAAAATTTTGTTACATGTTATTGGAATTTATTGCCACTCGTTTTCGTTGTGCAGTTTTCTTCTATATATATTTTCGGTTTGCATTAACTTCCTTCAATTTTTTTTTCTTTTGTTTTTCTTTATTTTTTTTAGCTTCTTCCACCATCAGTAAGTTGGCGATGGCACATTAATTTTCAATTTCTTTGGGTTTTTTTTCTCTTTCTTCTCATAACAAAAACACATATTTTTCTTTCCTTTTATATTTGTTTGAACAAAAATTTTGTCACACAATCGCATAAAATTTTCCATCGCTTTGCTTATTTTTTTTTTTAAGGGGACATTTCTTCTTGGTCGTATGATATAATAGTTTATTTAAGCAACAAATTTTCGTCAATTTTCTGATTTGTTTAAGACAATTTTTTTCAATTTCTTTTTTCCATCATTTTATATACAAATGAATTTCGTACCCCACAAAACCAGATGATTTAAATTTTATATTCCACAACCAAAACAGAAATTAGCGGCTTTCGCACCCGTTCACGACCAAAAGTATGCAAGTGACGCGATCAAGCTATATAATCAAACTGATTGTAGATTTTCAAATATAACTTGGTCCACAAGTTTCATTAAAAAAGGCATGCATGCAATGGCTAAGCAGTGGCTCTCACTTACGCTCTCGTCTTTTAAAATGTTTGTTAACAGCAATTTGTGTTGGTTAAGCTTGGGTTTAAAGCTTGTCCCGCCAGCTCATATCGTTCGCTATTGTTGCGAGAAAAAAGCTTTAATCTCTTTCTCTCTCTCTCTCTCTCTCTCTCTCTCTCTGTTTGCCATATCCATTTGGTGGCTTAAACCTGTAATGTTTAGTTTAAGCTCAAATTGCTCCTGAGCGGTTCTTTGACACGGAATAGTTAAGTGATTTTTTTTTGTTAAATTATTGCTATAAATTGCTACTAAAGTCCAATTGCGCCAATTACTATCGTGAAACGCAAAGTAATGTTAAAATGCCAGTAGCAATCGTGGAAGACAGACATTCTTTGCAGCACCAAAAGGTATTTATCATATTGCCCAAGTAGTATTTAACTGGTTTAATGTTTCAGTTTTTGCAGTTATTAAAACACTGACATCCTCTACTTGCTGTAGCTGTTAATAATCTAAGGTCACAAACAGATAAGTTTCCTCTTTAATATGTGCTTATAAAGGTTAGAATCGTTAAACAAGAGATGTCCCCTAATAAATAAATAATTACAAGTTAGGTGCCTAAAGGTCATTTGATTAACTACAGTAATATTTATTTTAGTGGAACAGTTAGTTGCAGTTGTTTGTGCACTTGCCTTATAAAGAAATTTTTTTGGGAACATTTAAACTTTTTCCATAGTTTTACTGCCTAAGGACGAGTGTTAACGAGCGCATTGCTTTAAACAGCCGTGTTATGGACTCATTTTCCTTTTATAACATAAAAAAACTTGAATTGTTACTGCTTACTTTTGCGCTTACCAAAAGGCACCAAAGTCTGACCAAGTAAATGATTAATGATTAATTATTAGTAAATGCTAAAGAGTGCCTTGCTTTTTTAAACAGACATGTTATGGACACATTTTCCTTTCATAACATAAAGAAAACTTGCATTATTACCGCTCAAGTGAATGATTAACTCTTTAGAATTCAGCGTTGCTGCGTACAGACTACGCCTACTAAAAATGGCATGCGATGTCTACTGAATGTAAAAAGTTCTGCCATACTAGAGCACTCCAGAAACTAGTCGACCTAACAAAGAAGACACAAAAAAGTTGGGAAAATTTTTCTTTATTTTTCAACACAATCTCCTTTTACATTTATACGCTTTTGCCACCGATATTCAATAACTTCTATATTTTGTTTATAAAGGGTGTCCCAACAAGAACGCAAGATTTAAATGACTGATGCAGTAATTGAATTGTTTCTCTGGCTGTATGACATGTGGCGCCGTCTTGTTGAAACCACATGTCCTCCACATTCATTTCTTCAATTCTAGGCAAAAAAAAAAAAAAACTGGTTATAATTTCACGATACCGAACAGCATTGACTGTTTGCGCTTGACATGCCTCATTTTCATAAAAAAAGGTCCAATGATTCCTCCAGCCCAAAATCCACACCACACAGTGACAAGTTGAGGATGCATTTGCTTCTTGTGAATCACTCGAGGATTTTCCTTACCCCAAATGCGACAATTCTGCCTATTGACAAAGCCATCAAGATGGAAATGGGCCTCGTCACTGAAGATGATTTTATCGGCAAAATCAGTATTTTCACGTTGTCTCTCCAATACCCAATTAACGAACTCCCTTCGCTGTCCATGATGGTCAGCTGGCTTCAGTTCCTGAGTCAATTTAACTTTGTATGCATGAAGATGCAAATCTTTCGTCAAAATTCGCTGCATAGTGGATTTGGAGACACCAATTTGCTGAGCTCGGTGTCGAATTTAGGTGGATGGAGTTTGAGCGACATCATCACATACATACAGCTGCAACATTTTCGGTCGATCGACCTGGTCGAAGGCGCGTTGTTGTCTTTACATCACTAACAGACCCAGTTTTGGCAAATTTATCCATTAATATCTCTTTACAGTTGACTCTTTTGGAGCATTATTGTGACCCCAAATTGATCGCAATTTGCGACCATTTTGGTAAAACAATTTCACAATGAGAATGCGTTGTTCATTCGTGTAGCGCTCCATTTTTACTAACCTCGTGCCTTCTACTAGCAAACAATAACAATTGTTTACATTTCAAACAATGACCCTTCGAATGGCGCCAAATTTAAATCTTGCGTTCTTGTTTGGACACCCTTTAGTAAGAACTGTCAAACTCCTTGAAATATCCATTAGCTGGAGACTCCACCAGTTCAGTGTTGGCATATTCATTACCACTAAGCCATTTTTTCAAGATTGGAAATAGAAAATCGCCCAATCAAGCACCCGGAACTTCTAGCTACTCACAGCCGATGTACTCGTATTTGGCCTGGCGTTGTCTTGATGGAAACAATTCCTCTCCAGTTGTCAAAACTGGCCGCCTGATGGCGACGACTTCCTTTAGACTACCTTCTCGCCATTTTTTGAGCTGTTTGTATCAATTGTAAATATTTCTCTTTCGAAAAATTTTGTTAGCGGAAGGCTTTTAACTTTTGCAGCAGAAATACCAAAATTTTATACACCTACTTTGGCCACACAGATTATGAAAATCGTCAAAATTACTTTTTCAGTCGTCAAAAAATCAAGCGTAGTTGACTGACGTTCTATCAGCTTAGAAAGAATATATTTCTAGGATGTGATGTACCAGCAAAAATTTAAATTGAAATCTGGTCTTACTGTTTGGACACAGTGGTACAAACGTGTCCGCTTAGTTGTATCAGAAAAGTTGGTTATCAAAGTGTATATTGGTGAATAGTCATATTTCTAATTGTACGACGAAAGCCTTATCAAACTGTATTGCAGTGAATTTAATAGTAAGCAGACCAGCGGGTTCTAATTGCAATTGCGGTTTTATAAGGAATAATTTGTAATTGATATGACCCATTTGGCAACAGTCGTTTAAAGTAGGCGTTCTCAAAAGGTAGTGGCGCGCTCCCTTTGGGGGGCACAGAGAGATTCTTAAGGGGGCGCGAAGGCATGCAAGTCATTTATAGCCAACATGTTGGAATATGTTGAAACCTACAGCTGCAGAGTGAAAATACTAATATTTTAACAGTTATTGATTCTGTTAATACATTTATTTGTAAAATTTTCTTTTTCTTAAAAAACCTCCAAACTTTGTATCCTTTTCACGTCTTAGTGATGTTTTGGACTCTGAAGGCATTCCAACTGAACATTTTGACAAATTAATTGTAAGTCACTTAGACGCTTTGGGTGATGAATTCGAAAAGTATTTTCCTGATACTAACACCGATTCTTGGCAATGCAAACTGATAAGAAACCCCTTTTGTTGTGACATCATTGCCTGAAACGATACAGGAAGAAGCAATCGAGTTAAAGTGTGACTCCTGTGCAAAAAAAAAAAAAAAATGATTTTGAATTGTTACGTCTTCAGGAATTTTGGTAAAAATACGTGGAAATATATCCGTATGTACCAACATCTGCATTAAAACTTCTTATTCATACGGGAGACGAAAAGAGTTTTTCTTCCTTTTTAAATATAAAAACGAAATATCGATCTTGCTTAGATGTTGACAACGATTTCAGATGTGCACCATCAAAAATATCGCCAAACCTCAAAAAGCTGGCTGAATAACACAAAAATTGTCAAAATTCGCACTGGAAAAGAAACTGTAAATATGTATGTTTTTAATGAAATATTTTTTGTTGTAAAACTAATCTGTTATTTTGGTATGGAGATTTTCACTTTGGCCTTGGGGAGGCGTAAACCTGAATAAGTTGGGAAGCCCTGTTTTAAAGGATTCTGTAAAGGACAGTGCCTTACGTAACTGCTTTTAAGTAAGCTTGAAAGTATTTAACATACGGTTTTGCTAAAGCCGTATGTACATACATGGCATGAATTATATGTTCCAGCAACTTAATTCAAGAAACTTAACTTTTCTATACAAAAATTGTCTTATGCGGTACTATTCTACACGAAACTATTCTAAATTTCTATTCTACATTTCTTAGCGAAAGCTTAGAGTAAATTTCTGCATAAAAAATTTTTGCGTATTACCAGACAATTTTCCTTACAACAAATGTTTCACGTTTCACAAGTTTTCCTACGAAAAGCGTCTTACGTGACAAATTCCTCTGGTGTGAGCGTCTTATAAAACAATTTTCTCTACGCAGTGTCTCTTATCAGTCGCCAACTTTTATTTACCAAATGTGTTTCATCAGTCACTCGTGTTTCGTTACGAAAAACAGACACACTTCTTTCCGCAGACACTTTTCTTTCCGAAAGAGAATGCATTTGGAACTTCTGAACTTTTCGTTTAGAGCTTTTTATTTGGGATTTCTGAAGGACGTCTGCAGGAAGTCTACAACAACATTTATAGGCAACATTTTTAGGTAATTACCCGACTTTTCTACATGAAAAATTTAAAAAAAATTGCCTAATTTTAGAAGAGGAATAATAATTTAATAAATTAAGAAGAATAAAGACCTTTTTCCAGTGTAGAATACAGCCTTCACTAGAAAAAATACGGATCGAGTAATTATTATACGATTATTAGTTCAATACATCCCTTCCATGCATCAAACTTTTCGCTGCGTTGTAGCATTAACCGTAAAGGGTCGCAAAAACTTGTGACATAAAATATATCGACTTTTTTTATTACAGCGATTTTCAGACAATATTAATTTTTCCAAATTATGTCTAGTTATTGGCAATGAACAGTATTGACTAAGCTTTATTAGTTAGACGATTATAACGATTTTTGGACGCTTTTTTCTATTTAAGCGATTTTTTTCATAATTTTGTGAACGTTTCTTAATTAGCCTTTTTTCACCAAGTCTCGAAATTTTTGACATAAAATATATCGATTTGTTTTATTTCAGCGATTTTCGCACAAAGCATATTGACGTTTTTTTTTTATTTCATTTAATTTCGTATTAATTTTTCCAAATTATGCCTAGTTATTGCCAATGAATAGTATTGGCTAAGATTTATTAGTTAGACGATTATAACGATTTTTTGACGCTTTTTTCTGTTTAAGCGATTTTTTCATTATTTTATGAATGTTTCTTAATTAGCCTTTTTTTTACCAAGTCTCGAAATTTGTGACATAAAATATATCGATTTTTTTATTTCAGCGATTTTCACACAAAAGCATATTGACAACAGTATTGGCTAAGATTTATTAGTTATAACGATTATAACGATTTTTTTGACGCTTTTTTCTATTTTAGCGATTTTTTCATAATTTTGTGAATGTTTCTTTATTATCCATCTTTTTTCACGGAGTCGATAGTCATAGAGAAATTTGTCTAAAGTCATCAATTTAGATAATGAAAATGTAAAAAGTGTATAGAACTATGAAGGAACCCACATTGAACAAACTGAAGCAACACTTTATTGAACTAATAAAATCGTGTCATCAGTTTGTTGTTGATAAACAATGTATACTAAGTCAGCAATTTATTGAATCCCTTTTTTCCAGTGTAGAATACAGCCGTCACTATAAAAAATCTTTATGAGTCGAGTAATTATTATACGATTTTTAGTTCAATACATTCCTGCCATAGATTTATACACATGATGCTACTTTACGCGGGAATTATTATAAATCCATGTACACAGATTTTACTCTCAAAACTGGTATATGTATATACATATATATGTATATATAAATAACGCTCTTCAATTTCTTATATCTTCTTTGAATCATCTAACTTTATTATATTAGCTTCACTTCGCTCACGTTCCAATAAATGAATGCGAAAAAATAACAACAATTTTTAAGATATGCGTTTATCATGTTTACAACATTTTCTTGATCTCCGTCCGTCAGCAACAAAAGGGAAATAAGCAAACATGACCTTGAATGTGAAATTCTTTGCATAAGAGCAACATTTAGAGACGAATCCGAGCAGTCATTCACGGGCTGTTGATACAATTGATGATACCAATCAACCCATCAACGGTGATTCCTGTTTTACTTGATGATGTATCGAAAAACTTGTTTAATTCTGCGTCTGTCGGTCTGCTGTTAATACCCATACGATGCTCCATTATCGTTTCTTTAGATCACTGACATCCTCATCATCCATCCTACTCATGCGAAAGTACTTTGGAGCCACTTGTATTTTATTTGCACTTTTTTCAGCATTTGATGGTCTGGGAAACTGTTTAAATCGCTTCACATTAACGGCACGAATGACGCAAATAGGTAACTCTGCAACACTGCATTAAAGCGCACACACTAACACACATATACTAAGTTTTTTAGGTAATTATAAACGGCCAATCTCTTGATGATATTAACCTATTTTAAAATTGCGTTACTACGGCAAAGTGTTAAAGATACAGCTTTAGCAGGCAGTTATATGCAACGAGCAAAGGGCAAACTGACCATACCATCACCACATTCTGTTCATAGTAGATCCAAGAGTGAGTTAGAGTTAGCCATCATAATTCAGTGGTAGTGGTGGTGGTGATGGTTAAACACCATTACCATAGTATTTTGTTTTGAATGAAAGAGTCACTTGTTTTTCTTTTTTTTACATTGGAACCGTGGTTAGAAAGGTGGCCTAGAAAGGTGAAAATGCTATTTGTTTACCTGAAGAATTATAAACATTTTTGAATTGTTGAATTTTGAATTAATAAAAGGTGTCCCAACAAGAACGCAATATTTAAATTTAGCGCCATTCGAAGTGTCATTGTTTGACATTTGAACAATTGTTATCGTTTGCTAGTAGAAGGTATGAGGTTAGTAAAAATGGAGCGCTACACGAATGAACAACGGATTCTCATTGTGAAATTGTTTCACCAAAATGTTGAAAGTTTTGTGGCTATAGTTTGCAAATCAATTTGGGCTTACAATAATGCTCTAAAAGAGTCAACTGTAAAGAGATTAATTGATAAATTTGCCAAAACTGGGTCTGTTAGTGATGTAACGACAACAACGCGTCTTCAACCAAATCGATCGACTGAAAATGTCGCAGCTGTACGTGATGATGTCGCTCAAACTCCACATACCTCAATTCCACACCGAGCTCTGCAAATTGGTTTCTCTCAATCCACTATGACTTAGAAACTGAAGCCAGCTGACCATGGACAGCGAAGGGAGTTTGTTAATTGGGTATTGGATAGACAACTTGAAAATGCTGATTTTGCCGATAAAATCATCTTCAGTGACGAGGCCCATTTCCATCTTGATGGCTTCGTCAATAGGCAGAATTGTCGCATTTAGGGTGAGGAAAATCCTCGAGTGATTCACAAGAAGCAAATGCATCCTCAACGTGTCACTGTGTGGTGTGGATTTTGGGCTGGAGGAATCATTGGACTTTTTTCTTATGAAAATGAGGCATGTCAAGCGCAAACAGTCAATGATGTTCGGTATCGTGAAATGATAACCAGTTTTTTTGTACCTAGAATTGGAGAAATGAATGTGGAGGTCATGTGGTTTCAACAAGACGGCGCCACATGTCATACAGCCAGAGAAACAATTCAATTGCTGCATCAGTCATTTCCCGGTCGTGTTATTTGGTGTTTTGAAGACCACAATTGGCCGCCTAGATCGTGCGATATAACACCATTAGACTTTTTTCTTTGAGGTTTTTTGAAGTCGATGGTTTACGCGAATAAGCCGACGACGACTCAAGTCTTAAGAGAGGAAATTGGACGCTGCATTAATGAAATACCGCAGCATTTATGCAAAAGGGTCATTGAAAAAATATCATTAAAATATCGCGTGTGTGCCAGCAAAGCCGCGGCGGCCATCTGCCCCATGTGTTATTCCATGCATAATCTCATTCTGTCTATTTTACGATATAATAAAGTTTCACGATTTTTTGTTTAAATATCTGTGTTTTATTTAAAATTTAAATCTTGCGTTCTTGTTGGGACACCCTTTAGTTAATTTTAGTAATTAATGAATAACGATTGTACACGCATCGAAAAAAAAAACAAATACTAACAATTTTGAATATTCTTACAACCACTTTCGGAACTAAAAAGAGCCTCCCAAGAAGCGGAAAATATTCTTACATAGCATTTCTGGAAGCTATAAAATTTCTATTCTTCAGAAGACTTCCACTTTTTTTTGTTGGGTGGTAACATCAAAAAGAGAAAATCATATAATAGGTTAAACCTAAGGTCGATGATAATATTCCATAACGCAATGATCCCCAAGTTTCAAGTAGAAGCCAAGTAAATTCCACTAAATTTAGCATTGGTATTACGCATTTTCATATACCTATATTACATAATATGTACATTATATGTTACATATATTCACTAAACCCTTAAAACAAAGTACCAGGAATTAATTATATAAAAAGGCCGCTTAATAATAATGGTTCCCGGTAGTCTAGAGCTCGAAAATTTAGGGTATTTTCAGAATTTTTTTTTACAATAAAAAAAAACAAAAATTAAAAACGATATTCGAACTTTTTAAGCCTTTTTATTTAACTTATTTTACATATAAAAATGAAAAGAAAAAAACATTTTTTTAATTTTAATAAATTTAAAAATAACGCTGAAGTTGACCCTCCCGAAAAATTGAACTTGGACGATGTTGGCCATTTTGGCTGTTCTATTTATCTGAAACACGAAAACCAAAAAAAAATAATAAGCAGCATGACTGTAGCTATGTCCCGTACTGGAATAACAAAAAATTGTACAAAATGGCAAAATGGTTTCAAATTTGACACCCTAAAAATTGGGGTTTTTTCAGTTTTTTAATCAAAAACGAATCAAATACGAAATAATTGAAATAATAATATGATCCTAGTACGGGCGATAGCCATTGATGTTGTGAACAACATATTAAAATTTCAGACGACATATTCAACATATTAAAATTTTCAGATTTTGAGATAATTGAGTTTAAAGTTTTGAGAGTGGATATTTTCAAAAATTTCAGAAATTTTTAATACCTACAGCTAATCAGCGATTCCAGCACCATACAGAGCTCCTTCTGTTCCTTCGTACTCCAATGATTCTTCATGCCTCCGATTTTCTCGCGATGTTTAAGCTTCTTTTGAGTCATCAGTACTTCGACGGTTGTCTGTATATACTCGACGCCCGTCGCGACCCTGCCTGCTAAAACGGCTGTAGAATCGAAAATACTGGGAATATCCTCCCAAAAACTTTGACAGTATATTCTTAAAAGTCTATACTTTCGAATTGTCAAAAAAAAAAATCGATTTTTTTTTTGAAAATTCTAGACCACCGGGACCTCTTAAAGGAATTGCCAACATTATTTTTTATCACTAAGTTGCTAAAGCGAATCTTGAGCGCGATCTCTCATTTAATCATTTTATAGTGCTCAAGCAAATTTTACGATTTTTGTAATAGATAAAAATCTCGAACAGAGAATTGTAGAAAATGTAGAACAAAGAATTGTGTATCGCAAATGGAATTTCGTGTGCCAAATCATTGAATCGACTTTATCAAAAACATGTGCATATGAAGTGGTACAGTGCATTGAAAAGCGATTGAGATGTCGTCCAAGATTTGCCTCGGCCTGGTCGGCTATCAATGTCTTCACCTGAAATTATTATTATGACTGCTAATCATAATTTAGCCTCTGAACTTTGTGCGTCTCACAAAACAATCCGTATCATTGTACTCAATTATTTGGTTATGAAATGACCTGCCACTCGTCTAGTTCTGAAATATCTGAATTTTCTTCAAAAACTTTTTCCCATAAAGGTCACTGAAGATATGCCACGATGATTCAATTGTGATCCCACATTCATAAAAAGTATTATAACTGGCGTTGAGACATTTTCTCACTATTTTGGCATGCAAACCAGTCAAAAAGCTTTGGAATGTGGCCTTCCAATTGAGCAGTGACCGAAAAAATACGTCGAAATCACAGTCAATTGTCAAGGTGATCTTGACTGTTTGCTTTGATTATCGCGGTGCTGTGCACTCGGATTTTTGACAGAAGCTTAGAAGATGAATAGAACAATACAACAATAACGCGTCATCTCATAAGACTCTCATTGTGGACGAATTTTCGACCAAAAACTTAACAGATATCGTCGCTCAACCGTTGTTATCACCTTATATGAGTCCATCTGAGTTTCTCTCTTTACAAAACTCGAATTGCCATTTCGCGCATCCATTTTTAGTTAATAAAAACATAATGGAGATCAGGACGAAAACTAAAGTCTTTTCCGAAAAATTCGTTTAAAAAATGTCTTAATAATCGAATTATTCGTTCACATAACTGTAGTGTTTTTGTGTTGGATCGAGAATCTGCCGTCCAAATTTTATGATTTTCACTTCTATCATTCCATCAAGTACATGATATATTTTTTGTTTTCTTTTGGAAAATTCATCGGCCGGATATTCGGCTTTCCAAAATTTTATTATTCTGGACTTGACTTAATTAAAAGAAATCTATAAATCTGGTGGAAGACTTACGATTCAGAGAGTGACATTATGTTGGTAATTGTATATACACAAATTCTATTGTGAAACTTTTAATAAAGCTTTATTCATTTCCGGGAAACCAATTGTTGAATTCTTCATGTTTGAAATGAAGCTTCCAAGTTTCACAATATCGCTGTAACTTCGCCAAACTCAATAACTTCGAAAAACTATACATATTTTTTTAAGTTTCAAAATAGGTCTTGAAGACGAGCAACATTACTTTCGGATAAGGATCTTTTTGAAAAGAAAAATATCTCGGGAAGTTAAACGACTTCCGGATCCTGCAATAGAATATCCCGAAAACTGAACGTTCATAGGTTATTATGATATCATAGATATCATAAATCATAGATGATATGATATCATATCATATGATATCACATCCTATTATGATATCACATCATATTATGATATCACATCATATTATGATATCATATCATATTATGATATCATATCATATTATGATATCGTATCATATTATGATATCATATCATATTATGATATCTTATCATATTATGATATCACATTCTATTATGATATCATATGATATTATGATATCATATCATATTATGATATCATATCATATTATGATATCATATCATATTATGATATCGTATCATATTATGATATCATATCATATTATGATATCATATTATATTATGATATCGTATCATGATATCATATCATATTACGATATATCATATTATGATATCATAGGCTGATACCTGGCTTGCCTTTGGGAAAGTACAGTTTGCTTCTTGGTTGTAAAAGTCAATTAAGTCAATATTTTGCAATGGGATAGAATGGTATAGGATTTCAGAAGGAAGTAAGTAAAGCAGGCGAATTACTTTCGATCTTTAGAAAGAAAAACCCAGAACTTCTTCATCGTACGATTAAGTGATTGCACTGCTTGGGTTTAAAAAAAAACTGGTTAATGTCAACTAAACCTAAAATATATATTACGCACCATAAACTTGTCTACGAATCACTTTTGTAATCACTGTGCGTGATGTTAAAATTGTCAGCTATTTTTATCGACCCTCCGAGCAAATAAGAGCAATCTTTTTATGATAATTTTCCAGTCCCTATAAAATAAAGGCAAAACAAGCTTAAATGTCAAACGAAACAGAAATGCAAAAAAAAAAAAAAAAATAAAGTAACAGCAGACAGCCGATCAATTTCGCATAATTATTTTTCGGTATTTTTGAAATTAACAGGTTTTTAATTCAGCATTACAATCAACAACGTTTATTGTCGGTCCGCAGTTAATTTTATCTCTTGCAGAGCGGGATGGATGATGGTTGATAATTTTTTTTTTCTTTTGCCTAAATCCAACACTTTTTTCCCCATTGTTTCTGCTGGTTCGCAGCTAATGCGCGAACGTCTTAATACCATTTTGGTTATAAAAATATGAAACGTCGTTTTTGTTTGTCCATTTTACATGTGGTATGCTTTGCCACAGTTTTGTTATCATTATGATTTTGCAATTGTTTCGCAAAAATTAATGTTTTTAAAATCTTTTTATTTACAAAAAAGTGCAACGATTATAAACCTATCCTAACAACTATGTAAAAAACAAAATCGAGCGTACTAAAAACTCTCCACACTTATCTCTGGGGATGGTTTGCAAAAGTGTTGCTTACTCTCCGAATATTTGTTGTTATGTCGAATCCAGTCAAATATTTGCTAATCTCAACTAAATGGCAGGTGGAAACGCCATGGAATGAGTGTTGTATTTACTCTGCCGCTCAGTATTTTGTTTGCAAATGATTTGCTAAGAAATCGTACATATGATATTGTAAAATGTACCGACTGTACGCAGTGAAGGGATGGTGCAAATTCATTAAACGATTGGTGCAAAATTCGCCAGAATTGTGATTTACATATTGAAATAATAGCCCGATTCCAGGGTGACGAAGAAGTACTAAATACTAATTCTTTCCGCAAATTCAAGGAGCTGTGAAATTAAACGATGTCAAATTGTTAATCGAATAGTTGAGAGTAATCACTGAATCCTACTTAATTGGTAAAAAATAATTTTTCTCCGAACCACATTGATATGTTCTGGAGATGGGTTTGTGGGTAGTTGCTGCATTTGTTTCAAAGCAAGTAATACAAACTTGACAAAACTCCTTGATATATTATAACATCGGTACATATATTTCGTTTATGTCCTTTAAAATAGAACCAATTATCTTTACAACTTGGTGTATGAACGTTATGCGAAAGAATGACTAATTGTTAATCTAATTGGATCACTTAATCTTACTTGCTAATGGAGAAATATAATATAATGTAAACCTTCGAATATTCAAGCTTGACAGGTTCCTTACTATCATTTCTAGCTTTCTTGCATACCTTTGTATTTAATGTTACTTTTACTCGACATTTTTTCCATTTGTTTGCATTTCTCTATGACATAATCAAAATCTCTAAATAATTTGTTTATTCAATATTTCGATCCTCTTTGAGGATCCTCTTCAGGATTAAGAAAACATATTTGAAAAACATTTAAACCATTAATGACGTATGTGGCGAATGAACTTTACATTATCACATTTACGAGAAATAAACATACAACATACGACGTAAACGCAGCTAAAGTTTTTCTGATGTAATTGCGTCGACTTTCGTTATTGCCTTCTTTTCAAGCATTGTCTTATCCTAATCGCTGCATTGCCTGTGTTTTCCAATTAGGTTTTTGTAGGTGGCTGAGATTCGTCCGCTGTTTCATAAGACTATAGGCTATCTAAATATTGTTTTAACCATTTTTTTTCGATGTCCATAGCTTCGAGCGTCGCTGATGCCAGTTACGACCCTGTTTAAAATCAGCAACCCATTGAAATTGAAATACACTATCGATACCTTTTCGATTATCGATAACAATTTTCTGTACTTTTTGCTAAATATTTTTGTAATCATTTTTTTTTCGATGTCCATAGATTCGAGCATCGCTGATACCAGTTACGACCATGTTTAAAATCAGCAAACCATTGAAGGGTCTTCATAACACTTCTCAAGTCATCATTAATTCTGAATTCCATTGAAATTGGAATACACTATCGATATACTTTTTGCTAAATATTTTTGTAATCATCTTTTTCGATGTCCATAGCTTTGAGCATCGCTGATGCCAGTACGACCATGTTTAAAATCAGCAAACCATTGAAGGGTCTTCAAAACACTTCCCAAGCCATTATTAATTCTGATTGTGAACACAAAATCAAAAAACAACGCCGCTTAAAGCACTGTAACAAAAACAAATATTTTCTAAATGATATATAATTTTATCAGCTGTTGCCCCAACTTTATAAAAAAAATATAGATTTTTATTGGAAGCGATGTCTGTCAGTTAGTCTCAGGATTTATTCACCGATATTGTGGTGATACAGTTTTGGAGATATCACAATGCAAAGTTCTAAGTATGCTCTATTTATACTACGTTAAAACACGTTATTAAAAAAATCTTATCCCCATTGAATCCCCATTGAAAACAACCATTAGTCGGTAGGTTATTGGGTCTAAACGATTGTGCTCATGATGCTAAGCACTCAGTACAAATGGTTACCCCAAAAACCATTAGAAAACTGCGAATTATTCTTTCTTAGTTCAAAAGTGAAGTTCTAAGAGATAACTAATATCCTAATAATATCTATGTAAAATGCTTTCCAAATGGGTACCGCGTTAGCTAAGAGTGGAACAAAACCATAAACATGTTACATATGTTGAATGTTGACTCGATCATTTTAAATGTAATGGAAAGGATTTTTTCCTTTTCGTTCTCTTCACTATATTCTTGAATCGAGTCTGCAGTCCGCTAAGTCAGAAGAGCCTGCTGAAATCTGCGTCAGGCGACCAGAAGCTTGATAATTTTGAGTTTAACTCGCCTATCTCGTCTCAAACATAATCGGTTCAATCTCTATAGTGAAGGCTATAACAAAATACCGAAATATTGGAAGAATTCAATCTTCTATAACAAAATACTAAAATATTGGAAGAGCGTTGTGGACTGATGATATCATCCTTGACACAGATAATGGATATACTCGTATATGGAATATAACCGAATTTCACAGAAAAAAATGGTTTTTCTTCCTCATCCCCTGGGCTTATTGACCGACGTTTTAATTGTTTAAAAATAGATTGTAGAAATCTGGAATAAATTGGTATTGAGCTTTATAATTGTTGCTGGCAAAAATTGTCTAGAGCCGCACCATAGCAGTCCAACCCAACATCCGATCTCAAATCGTTATCAAAAAGGCTGTTAGGGTGTGTTATTGTGTAGCGTACATGCTGATGATGACTATCCAAAATCATTGCGATTAATTTGTGTGCAATTTTCAATTAAAATGCAATCAATAATAACTACATTTCCTTATTTGTGATAATCTCAAGAATCCAACTGCTTCAACAATTATTAATTGCTTTCCTATTTTCTCTCCTCTTTACAGGTATGTCAATGTTAATCATAAATTCTTATAATAGAGGGTGAGTCTATTTATTTAACACTTTAACACTTAAACACATTAGCAACGATTTATTTCTGAAAAATAAAACAAAAAAAAACTACCAGAAAATTGAAAATATGCCCCGATTAGTAACAGTCTTTAATGGAAGTCTATTAAATTCTAAATGAGCAAAACATCTATTTATTTGCTAGATTTTTGTTTTGCCCTCAATTGACATTTCTTCTTCGCCTTTGACGCAATTGCCCCCATAGTGCAACGCAATAAAATATTTTTACTGGCCGACCTTGATGTGAATAAAATCAAAATCTTTTACATGCACTCGCTCAATATGCGCTCATTTGAATGAGTGTGCGTGCGTGTGTGTGTGTATGCGCTTGAATGGTGTTTTCAAACACAGGCTTTTGGCCGAGCTGACCGCCCAGTTCATCCATCTATCCGTCCATCCACACATTTGTTGCCATTGAATCGAGCTATGATGGTTGCCGATGGGTCTGATTTTGTGGTCGTTGTACTTTAAACGGTTTTGTAATATTGCATAATTTGCTGTCGTTGTTGTTGTTGCTGTCGTTGTCTTTAGTATTATGAATTGTCTTAAACAGAGACACCAACAACAGCTGAAAACTTTATCTTCTCTTGGCTGGTCTTCTTGATGAATGACTGACTGAGTGACCGATCAACCGATCGACCGATAATAATGATGACTATACTGTAACTGTGTTTGTGTGTGGGGAGAGTGCTCGCAGCAAAAAGCTTTGCGACTGCGCCGTTCAAACATCGAAAATTACCACGTTTTGGCGGCGTGTAAATATTTCAAGAAGCTTAACTGAGAGCGTCTTTTTTGTTTAGATTCTCCTAAGCCATTCGGTATACTCGTATTGGCACGTGAGTTTTTTGGTGTTATTCTAAAATTTGGTATCCATGAAATTTATATGCTGTTGAAGAGGTGCGTTAAAAACTTCGGGCTTCTGTGGAAAGCCCCAATTTTTTGTGGCTTTCATATTTATTGGTACAATTTAAACCCACAAATTTATGGTCACTTGTGTAATGGAAAGAACGGTGATTATGGAGATTTGTAGTTGGTGGTGATGACAGCATAATTGAAATTATATATTCTATAGCGATAATTTGGTTTTTTTTTTATGGCCATTTGGGTGTATAGTAGTTGGGTGGAGAAAATCAAGCTACGAATAGCAGATGCTTTCTTACACTGAAAAATAAAAGAACGTGTTCAAATTTTTAATTGATGATACACATCATAAACAACTGAAAATAAGTACATTTGAATTGAATAAATAACGTGCACAAGAAATTTCCGTCTGCTACAAACTAAATAATCTGCTACTTTGAACGTGAGCTTTGGGCGTCATCTATCGCACTACAATTGAATTATTTTAGAAACCATTTCTAATCTGCTGCGAACAACTTATCAAAGTATCATCACACTTATGTAAACGGTATAAGAGTTTAGGGGAAACACACAATTTGAATTTTATACATAAAGCGAAGAAAAAAACTGATAGACTTGTTTATTATTTACAACTCTGTCCATTTTACATGGCAATTCAAGTCTCTCGTTGAGCTTACCGAGTAGGTTGAATATCTGTTACACATTAAAATGGAGAAGTGAAAGTTAAATCATTGGAAACTGTATTCGACGTTCTTATTTATCACCTTTTGTCATTCAGTAATTGAAAAGTAATTGAAATAGTGATTGTACTATTGTACCATCCTTGACACACGTCCTATTGCTTACCAAAGTTTCAGCAAAATCAAGTCAAAGTTCAGACATTTTAAGCGACACATACGTAATATCAATTTCATGTATAAAATAAGGACTACATATGGGACCAGTTTCTTATTATTTGCAACTCGATCCATTTTACATTTCAATCGAAGTCTCTCGTCTAGCTCAGCGAATACACTGAATAATTACCAAGCTTCAAAAGGTGGATACATTAAATGTACCTTATAATCTGTTGAGGCGCCACCTATCGCCAAACAATTGCTTTACTAATAGCACTATTGCACCATTGCACTATTGTATGCGGAATATTTTGTATATGTATATAAAGCAGGCCAAGTTGTTTATTATGTACAAATCGGTTAATTTTACATATAAATTCAAGTGTCTCGTCGAGTTTCGGCATTAAAATTTTCCATATCTTGTTCAAGCGTCATCTATTGCTTAATAATTGTACTTTTTTAGAGACTATCGCTGATTTGGCGCCATAGATTTAAGAAGATTTTAACAAAATCAGATTAACGAATTAATTTCCTGTTCGAAATACATATACACAATGTGAGTTTTAGATTCAATACAAGGAAAAATGGATCGAATTGTAAATTATAAATCCCTCAAATTGTAGACATTAGAAACGGCATCCATGAATGAGCTGTAGAAGACCGTTTTAAAACTCAATCACTAACTCTACATTCAAAAACATTGTACAGAAATAACGATAGGAAAATCATGGGTCTCTTAGAAGACATTTTGGTTGTATGAATAAAGATCTCTATAATTTTAAGCTTTCGGAAATGGTAATCTTCAAAAAGGATTTCGTTATGTGTGGGATTTTTAAATACTTCGAAAATGGTAGTATTCAACTAAGTAATCATAAGATCAGAATCATAAGATATTCAAACATAGCTCAATGCGGGAATACTATAAATTGAAACTCTGAAATAAATTTCAGGAACATCTGCCGCTGAAAGAAACCCGTTAGAAAACTTTGAATGGAAACAGAAATTTCCCTTAGGCTTACTCTACACGGTGTGGTGTGTACAGTTATTGCAAAGGAAAACACGGCCACCCCTAAACTCGGCACACAAATTATAAATGCGATATATAGAAAGCCAAGAAAATTACATTGTTTTTTGCCTGAAATGGATAGTTCTTTTGTATTTTGTTTGCTAAAGGCGACATTATTTATGGAAGGTTTTCAATAATCGTTCTTTTCTCTTGGAGATACCTTGACCTTTTGTTCCATATGGAGATCTAGCAACAATCTATTTAGATAGTAGAACATGTGCATAACGTTTATATTTGCATATGATTATATATAAAGGAAATTACTAGGTTTAAAAAAATCACAAAAATTTTTCAATACCGCTCTTTTCTCTATTTGTCAAAAATGTTGTAATGTGAGCTGTTTATTACAAGTAACAGTACGACCACGCTTAAATTCCGCAAATCAGTCGCACCCACTGTATTGGAATAGCTAATGAAAATCATCCTAAAAACGAAAGTTATCATGAGTTCTAAATGAATATTCATCGTTCAAGCTAATGAATCCGTTTTATGGCATTTCGAATTGTATAACTAACCCAAAGGCTAAAAAACGTATTTCGATGATGATTTCTATAATGATTAGTGAGTATTATTGCCCGACACAAACACGAGTTCAAGTTAAAGAACCTGTTTGACGGCATAATATTGTGAATCACATCATGGCTGATAAGATCTGATGAAGTACAACGGTCGGGTTAAGTTGAAACATGTCAGAATTGCCTAAAAGCAGAAATAGTATATCCAGGATTTGTGTACTGGGTGCATATAAAGAAGTGATGGGCTCACTAATGTTGCCTGGCGACAAAAATAATTTCGTAAGTTATTTTCACAAGCTTTCGAATGTTGCTAATCTCTGATTGCTAAAGCATTCCTATTAAAATTATCAGACGATATTTGTGCGGTTAATCTGATATTGTAAATACCGGTGTTATCCCTCTTCACTTATTTAAGAGATTCTCAAATTCAGATCAGTATGCTGTATTAATTTTCGAATTCACAGAATTTCCTCATTGTAATATCGTATCAACATAATATCGTATTTTTCGGGTCTCAAATTTCTCTCAATCTATAATCTGGTATCATTTTTGGCGCCTGCTGTAGTGAAGCTTTTAATAATATTTATAGGTTTTAACAAATTCCACTCAACGACAATTTAAATTCACAAAAATTAAACAGGGCCAAAAGCTAAACTTTGTCCAACAATATATTTTGATATCATGGATACAAGTTTATAAACATTTCTTTTTGCTTCAATTTTGTTGCAATTTGAAGCTTTTGTATTTCATGTCTCTTGCGCGCTAGCAAATATAGCTTTTATAATAAATTCTACTGAATAAAATTTTCGATCACAAATGACCATAGGAAAGGTAAACTTTGTCACCAGCAACACAAACTCATCTTTGCGTTGTATATACCGGTATCTACAGGTTTATAAACAATTCAATTGGCAACATGTTGCACACATTGGTGTTTCTTCTCTATAGTGAAGCTTACTGCATTTAGGATTTAGAAGGCAAACAGAATCAGGTATATTCAAGAAAAGGGGCTTATTTACAAGGCTTCAAAAACAAAGGTTTTTAAAGGAAGCATCAGTACCCAGATATGTCACAGATCTTTGTCCGCATAACAAACACAATTTGAATTTTATATATAAAACAAAGAAAGCAATGAAGATAGGTTATTTCTTATTTACAGTTCGTTCCAATGGAGTCTTTAGATTTAATAGTTATTCAACCTACTCGCTGAATTCGGCAAGAGACTTGAATGGAAAGGTAAAATTCAATGGAGTCTTTAGATTGAATAGCTGTTGAACCTAAAGACTCCGTTGTTGACTTCGTAAACTGCATTCGGTTTCTTTTTATACTTTATCGGAGCGCCATCTATCACTCAATAATAGTATCATAGTACTAGTAGTACAAATAAATAGAGTTTTAGCAAAATCTGGTCGACGGAATGAGTTGCCATGCGAAACACACATACATAATTTGAGGGTGTCCCAACAGGAATGCAAGATTTAAATTTGGCGCCATTCGAAGTGTCATTGTTTGGCATTTGAACAGTTGTTAATGTTTGCTAGCAGAAGGTACGAAGTTAGTAAAAATGAAGCGCTGTACGTATGAACAACGCATTCTCATTGTGAAATTGTTTTACCAAAATGGTGAAAGTTTTGCGGCTACAGTTCGCAAATTGCTATGAATTTGGGGTCACAATAGTGCTCCAAAAGAGTCAACTGTAAAGAGATTAATGGGTAAATTTGCCAAAACTGGGTCTGTTAGTGATGTAAAGACAACAACGCGCCTTCGACCAGGTCGATCGACCTTTGTTCGGTGTCGTGAAATGATAACCAGTTTTTTCGTGCCTAGAATTGAAGAAGTGAATGACATGTGGCGCCACATGTCATACAGCCAGAGAAACAATTCAATTGCTGCATCAATCATTTAAATTTTGCGTTCTTGTTGGGACACCTTTTATATGTAAAGCGGGGGAAAAATAGACTGAATGGGAAATTATAACTGCTTTGGAGAAGGTAAGTGTAAGCATTGGCAACTTCATGGAAGAGAAGTTTCAAAATGTCCGCATAATAAGCAAAACTTTGAAGAAAACAACTCTTCCCGCTGTAACCTGGAAGCAGTGCCATCTTTTGAAGGTTTAAAAGGCAGGTGCAGTAAGAAATCCTTAGACATCGTATTTGGAATTCGACTCATTTAAAAGAACATCAGAGGGAGTGCCTTCTTCACAAGACTTTAGAAGTTTATACCTTTAAATCAACAACACATACCCTAACAATGACATAAAACTGAATACCTTGCTTACCAGTAAAGTCCTTTCGAGATACCTTACAATGAACACTTTGGGAAGGCTTGTAAGAATTTCGGGAAATCCTTTGGACTTAAAAAATTTGCCTTATGAAAGGTCTTGAAATGCAAGACCTTTCTGTAATCAGTACAGAAATTTCAGTCAAGTGAACTAACTTCAATGAACCTTCACCCGAATTCTTTTTATATTGTGCCCAAAAGAACTAACAAAAATTTAAGGTACTCCAATCTATCATTTAGAGGTTAGAGGAGAAAAATTAAATTTTTGACTAATCAGTAAATTTGTATGGGATATAATTGCATGTAGGAAGTTTATAAAGTCAAACTAGCTTGATTACATGATTACTTTTGCTCCACCATGTTTATACTGAACACACTTTTGAAGTAAATACGATTTTTTTGATATTTCCCTAAACTTTTTACCATTTATTCCTTTTTAATGACATCGTTTTAATAATGGGCGGGTTATTGAAAAATGTAAAAAAATATTTCAGTGGATATTTCATTAGAAAAATGAGTTAAGTCGTTATATTACGTACGAGTGGAGCGCGTTTTAGCCACGCCCATTTTTCCTTCAATGACCATTTACATCATCAACAATACATTGGACTTTCACCTGTATCAAATAATATCAAATATCCAAAAAAATGTGCTGCATGATTGCAAGAATTGTTGTCCGGCTGAATTTAGTACTGTTTAATTGGTAAGAATTGGGCAACAAATGCTTTGCTGGCGGTTTGTTAAACAATTTTGGATGTCTGAGGTAACCAAATTGTGCCAATTTGCCAATTCTGCCAAATTTTCAAGCAATTCCACCTACGTTTGAATATCTCTGACCCAAAGCTTTAGCTCGACCAAAATTTCTTCTATATCTTTACTCAAAAATTGAAGATTTGTTGTCATTTTTTCGAAGTTATCCCAATGTGAACAGTGACTTTTCTCCAGCACTTTAGACGTCGAGAACACTGAAGATGACCCCGGTATTAGATTGTCTCAACAATAGTGCATTTTCGAAATATTCGCAAAATGTCTAAAATGTTAAAAAACTGCGGAAACACAGTGAATCCCTCGATAAGGGTGAGGCAGCGACATTTTGTAAATAATTCAAAGAGATACGCAGTAAGGAAGCCTTAGGAAATGGAACTACGGAATCAGAAGCATTATAGGGGCATACTAATGCTATAATTTCATGGACAGTGAACAACAGAATATTTTCAAAAAGATTTCGACACAGATCTAAGAAAACACATGGTATTTTATGGGCTATTGCCTTGCTAACTTGTTTCCGAAACATTTGATTTCGTAAAGCATTAACCTTCATTATTATTAAATATAACTAACAGTAATAATTTTCATTATTGATATTGCTTTAAGAACTTGAAATGCACTTTGGGAATGGAATTGCTTCAAAAGAACTTAAATTTGCTCAGGTTATTAGATGTCTGTTAAATAATTAAATAAATACGATGAGCAATTGTGCTCTTTCATATGACTGATTTATGATTTCTGGCTTTAAACTTTAACAGACTTGAATGCAATGAACTTCGCTAGTACGTAGTTGGAAACCGTTGACGTTGACGATAATGAACGCAAAACTGTCATAAAACAATGCTTAACTGAACTTAAGATCAATTAAGGTTAATTCAAAATAACCTTCCTATGTATTCACATGATTAAACATTTTGCACAAATGCCTCGCGTGCTCTCCCTCTCTCTCTTTCTCTCTCTCTCTCTCTCCATGTTTCCCTGTCGCTCTCTGCTATCCTTTGGATTTTAACCTAGTCTATTTTCTGATTTCGCCTTTTGTGTTTATGCTGCAATTGATGGAACATGTTCCATGTTGTTCCATGTAATAGGACCACCCAATTTTAATGTAACTCTTTTTTCGTTGCGTTCAAACAAAAATTCTGCTTGCACAAGTTGTGTATAGAAGAATTATGCTAACAAAGCATAAACCACAAAAAAACACCCTCTAACATGGATTTGGCAATGATTACTCCTGCTGCCGTTTCTTCTCTCCACGAAGTGGTTACTGCATCTCTCGTATCCGTGTCTGTGTCCATGTCGTTGAGTGTCCCTGCCAATGACCGTGCATTTGTGTGTGTCTCGCCCGTTGTAGCCTTAATAAAGAAGGACACTTGTTTGGAGCGTTGCATGTTCCTTATGCATCAGTGATGCAACGTCCTCGTACATAGAGACCGGTTAGTCCCCGGAAAACAGTCAAAAATTTACAAAATTGCAGGCCGGCTGCAATCATATATTCGTTGTATGTGTGTGTCTATGGTTGTGTGCGAGTGGTCATTATGTCTAATGGTCACATACGGATACACACGAGATTCTGCTGCACCAGAAACCACATGTAGTGTAGAGACAAAATATAGATTTCTGCATGTATCTCTGGGGACAATTTCTGTTAGTGAATCCCACTCAAGAGGAGATGGTAGGAACAGGAGGACAAGTATCAAGGAATGGTGCATGAAAATGAAAAGGAAAAAACATATACTCGTATAGGGGTTTCCATGGATAACACTGGGGAAATGTGGGCGAATGTGGATCAATTTTGGCAAATCAATGAAAGAATATCTAATTGTTAAAAGATGTAAAAGGAATTTCTGAAATGTCATCAAGGAGTAAATCTTTGGTCCTTGAATATAAATAAGCTGTTGATGTATAAGGTGTGACCGTTATTTCTGCATGACATTGAAGACTTTAGTACAAATGGTCCGATTTAATTAAAAAAATATGCACCCTTTTATTCGAAGGTCATTTTGGGGTAATTCCATTAAACCCCTGTAATAGAAACCGTCGCCGATTTTCCCAAGATTCTCTTAAGCTGAATTTTTTTATCAGCAGGAACAAGCGGAACAGATGGTGCCATGTTCGAACTGTAACAACCTCCCAATCACGCTTCCGGTGCATCTGGCGAGTGACTATCGATGTTTATGGCCTGAGGTTGTCCTTACGAAACACAGTTCCCTTCTTATTGATCAAACCTGGTCACTTCTGGGTCGCTACTTTCTTTAGTTATCAGTAGAGGCCCGAATGAAGAGTTTGGTCGTGAGGGAGCAGCTCATGGTAAATGATTCTCTGATCAATTACACCAAACGCACAACAAACTCTTACTGATCGCCAATCCTGACATATTCACCGTCTACGCCTGCTCATCGCGATACGACCACGACAGTTTTCCCATGACGTTGTTTTAAGTAATCCATTTTTCATCACCAGTCACCATCCGACTTTTTTGTGACTCAGCAGCGATTCGCAAATGGAAACTCGGTCCATGAGGTCTTTTTGCGTTAACATCAAGCTTCTTTTTTTATTTAGTCTTATTCAAGTGGTTCCAAACGGTTTTTTGTGCAACGTTTTGCTCTTGGACAATCGAAACAGTCCTTAGATGATGGTCGGATTTGATGATCTGCTTTATTCTATCCATATTTTGGCAATTTCTCATGAAATTTTATTACAGTATCAGGACCATAAACACAATTCACATTTCCTTTCAAAATTAAATGAAATATCGCAAGGATGAAACGAAATTTCAGAAGAATTTTAAAGGACTTTGGAAACGGGTGTGCTCCAGTGGGGCATTGCCTGAGTTTCGAGTATTTCGAAATTCTAAAGAATTAAAATTATGTAGAAATACTTTTCAGTGAAGAAACCTATCACACACGGACTGGGTGAAGCTTTTCAAAAGCAAAATCATATCACTTTCAGATAAGTATGTTTCCATAGGACGCAAAGTCCTCATACTTTATTATCTGGTTTTAAAAAGTACATTTAAAAGAGACTCCAGTCCGAATATGCATCATTTAGGTGATCTGATAACACTCAGAGACTGACCCGGTAGATCCCAAAACTTGAGGCAACCGACTTCCGAATAGATTTCCGACTTCCGAAATGAGAATTCGAAAGTATCATGATTAGGATCGCTTCGGGGCAACAAAGCATATGTCAAGATAATCTCTGAAAGCCTAATTTTAGAAAAAAAAATACCGGAATCAGATGCCTTTCTCACGTAATTTTTTTCAGATTTCAGAAACAAATGTTTCAAGAAACAACTCAGAAATCGAAAGAACGTGACATTTAGAGTCTTCCAAAATGGCATGATGAGCATAATTTAAAAACTTATCAGCAAGGGAGGTGCTTTCTTATAAAATCTGAGAGAATTGTGTACGAGTATTTTCAAAACGTTTTTGATGTTTATGTCATGAGAGATATTAGAATTTGAAGCTTTAACAGGAAAGTAATTAAAATGACTCTGAAACAGGGCTTTTGAAAGATCTCAGAAGCAGCAGGAATCGCTTTGAAAGGATCAGGAGAAGAAAGAATCAGTCGATGGGACGGGAACATTAGAAGTGGTCCTTATAAAGCTGTAGGAGAACATTTTGCAAACAGAAACCAATTCCTTGAATATCTCTGCCAAAAACAAATTTTAAACAGTTCTCATGGAGACAAACTTTCAATACAACATTCATTTAAAAATATGTATAATGCAGTGTATTTTCCAAAAGTGCTCTCAAAGTAGATTATTTTCACAAACGGACATCATAAAAAGACCAAAACAACTTCGAAATGATAAGTTAATTTCTTCAAGATCTTAAACATTGATGCCTTTCTGCAAAGTTCATAAAACAGGGATCTTGCGAAGAAACATAGTATGCGAAGTAGTCATGGAAAGTCAAAATAAAAGTCAAAAAGACTGCGGAATGTGATACGCTCTCCTCTGTGATCTTAAATACTGAGGCCTTTCCACAAGGTTCATGAGACTTAAGAAGGCACAAAAAATCGAAATACTCTGTAGTGCCAGGGTGTCCATTTTTCGGCTTCAAAAATTAAGCTATTATAAATAAAGCACCCATGAAGCTATAATTTCGACAAAACTTTTATTTCATTATAATGGCTGGACCTTCTCACTATGAAATACAATGTCATTTAAATGGCCGCCTTTGAATTAGTTGCAGCAGTGGATCCTTTTGAGGTAGATTTTGACTAATTTTTTGCACATTTCGAGCGGTATCTCGGCGATAATTTAACGGCCAAAATCGGTCGTGTTGTGTGGTTCGTGTCGCCATTTTGTTAAAATCACATATGGTCCAGTTCATAATCCTCAATTGCAGACCAGAAACAGCCGATTATCATGAAATGAAATGAAATTTGGATTATACGCCACACTTTTGCTAATAGAAGTAATATTTTCGGCCTAAACACATCTATGGCGTTTTCGGTCTCTTCAAATTTCTTTATAATCTTATCAATACCTTGCCCAGTAGGTCGATTAAGACAACCATAATCACCCTGTAATGCACGAAAAGTGGTCATGTTTGAATAATCACTTTTGTTCTAAGTTTTAATTAGTTTTACGCGTTCTTCGGTTGTTAAACGATCCATATTCGTAAATGGCCAACGTTTCACTAAATAAATAACACTTCAGATGGCAGGTGTTTAACAGCTGACAGTCTTGCCAGACGGGCGATTATGAAACCACTAAATGGATAACCCTGGAGTGACCATTCAAAGCGTTCTTATTAATCTTTCCACCCAACCTGGGGGTTTGTGTCGTTTTTACAGATCTTCTGAAACAGACCTCATATGAGGTTCTTAAAACCAGGGCGGAGTCAGACGTATTTGGAAGTCTCTCTGGCTGACAAATCTTTTTAAACAACACCGAACTTTGAGACCTCAAAACCACTCTGAAAATGCAATTCTCAAGCGTAGAACTTTCAACGCATTCTCCATACTGATTATCTTTTAAGATAATTTCAAATTTAGAGGGTATTTAAACTAGGGTATTTTTTGAACGCTTCCGAAACTAACCTATAAAAAACCACTACCACAGAAACCTATAAAAAACCACTACCACACAAACCTTCCTCAAACCTTAAGCATTCCTGGAATGTGTTCTTCTTTAAACACCACAGAAACCGGCTGTATAGGACGATATTACTTGGTCTTTGTAAAAACATTCAGAAATTAGATGGCATTAATATCAAGGCATTGTCTCTATGATCTTTTTAGTCATTAGCCTTCTAGCCAGGATAGCAGAAACTTATCAGAAGGCATTAGAACTTAATGTAATGTGAAAAAAGCAATAGAGAAACCAATATTTTTCGGAACTCTTTGAAGTGAGATAATGTAAATAAAGCCTAATAAATGTGGTCTTCGAATGGGTCCTAGAAACAGGAATCTCCCATAAAATCCTTAGTAAACGAAAGTATTGTGAGCAGACTTTCATTCCCAGGAGCTTTCATAGAATTCCTCGATTTTCGCAAAATATATTTCATTTGAACATTCCTTCCCCTCAACCAACAAAAGTTTAGTATTTGCTAACAAATAGACGAAAACAATCTACATAAATTAGAATATGCCAAATGTCCAATAATTTTGCTTCATAAATTCTCTTTATAATATGGAATAAACAAATTTGCATACTTATTATTTCTTTAAATTCATAAAATCATTGGCCTATATTCTTTATTTCCTTCTCCGAAATATTTAAATGCAATCACTTTCTTTCAATCGTTGTTATTTTTAAATACGTTTTAATTAAACTTTTGCCAGTAAGGGAGATTGCGATGAAGAGGAGGAGTATTGCAAAACTAGAGCATTAGGTTAGAACATTTAATACACAACAGAAATAACAAAAATGTCTGGAAAGATTCAACCAGACTCCGTCTGTGTCTGGCTCGTAGTGAATGTATAATGCCTTCCTTCGAATGCATTTAATTCATCCGCCTTCACTCTAACCCTCACATTCCCCTCTCTCTATCATCTGTCGCTCTATAGCAGCACTTTATTGCCTTTTTATATGTCTTGTGTTATTTTATGCAGACAAATGCGGTTTTTAACCTTGAATGTGCTTCTTCCTGGCTTTCCTCCACATCCCTGCCACATGCCCTGCTGCCACACAATTATTGGCTAACATTGTGGCAGCCTCATTCTCCACATCATAGTCAACGATCGACACAGACATTCAAACACTCTGTATGCATTATCCTTAGAGTCTACGACTACAAGTAGAACGACATCATTGACGTCGTCTTCCCTAGTTGGCAATGGTTGGCATTCAATTCTTCTTGTGTCTAGAGGGGATTCTATATATATAAAAATAAAAAGACCAACTCAAGTTTGTCAGACGTAGGCAGCAGAAGCAACAGTCAGTGCTTCGGGGCTTATGCAATGCCATCCTTTTAGGTTTGTGTAAGTATCAGCTCTGTAGATAGAGCTGTGTGCTGAGCTGACACACAAACACATTAGTTTTAGTGTGTCTATGTGTGCATTCGTGTCTCTCTTCCTTGTGGCTTTTAGAAAATTTATACAAATTTTTGCTATGCATTTGTTTAACTGGGTCTTCCAATAAGGTTTGGAAGGAAATTGAACGAGATGTTTGTTATTGCTCAACTGTTCGTCATCCTAATTTGTTTTAATGAGTTAATGAATTATTCAATACTTTTTAAATGGAGATGCTTACTCAGATAATAATCATAATATATAGGTATGTATGTGATAGGTTGTCCAACTTGAAAACTGTATTCAAAGCATTCAATTTTTCTGCATTTCTTGTACTTGGATTGGTTGATAAGGTTTCAAAAAACCCATCCATCCTTTACATTGTTAGCAGTCTTCTTACGCCAACTAAGTTCCATGTCGAAGAATCTTCCTTCCGTGGCATTATAATCCAATACGTCAACGACGATATACACATTTTGGACAAATTTTCTCGCAAATTCCCCCAAATTCATTTCATCTACACTCTAGTTTGTCAATTACCCCATGGTTCTACGCCATGACCGATCGTAGCGCAGGTTCAATCCCGCATGTAGCCACCTATCATAATTTGAACGGCAGTTACGTCGATTTGTCTAATGAACACTTTGAGTAGTTGAGTAATCAGCAAGTCTAGTAAAAAAAATAGAACAAGACAGATGTAATTAGTATCTGATAAGAATTTACTTGATTTGACCTGAGACGGCTTTGTAAAGAATACCTGTCGAGAATACCTTCAATTTTCAATATCAATTATACATTTTGTTCTAATTTATCGCCAAGATCGCTTTCGCTGATTACTTGGCAGTAATCGCGAAAGTTGCAGTATGTCGAATTCCAACTGGAATGAAACTTTTTTTCGCCGATAGTAATTATTTGATTTTGTATCCATATACTGTCAAATCCACCTTTTTCAAATTCCTCCTTAATGCTAGAAAATACTAAATTTCTTAACATTTTTATTTATAATGTTTATGTCGTCATCAGTGAGGGATTTATTAAAATTAGAACTGCAGTTGGTCGCGAGGAAAATTATTCGATACCGATCCAACCCATCTCAAAGCCACATTTTGCTATCCTTGTCCATCTTCGGTTTATCCTGGCGTTGCCCATTCCTTTATCTGTTTCTTTCTTGGTGCTCAAAACTCTTTTAAGAATCTTAAATGTCAATGTCAAATCGTTACTTATTCTCCTTAGCAACTACTCTATTACAGATACTCAGGTGTTTCTCTTTTACTCAATCACTCACTGGAGTTATGTTTCTGCTCGTTTAAGCTTTTCTATTGAAGATTTCACAAAGATCTTTTCGAATAAAAGAATTTCCTGTGTAATGTTGGATGAGTATCTAAAAATATTATGCAGAAAGAGGCTAGCAGATTTTGATTGAAAAAATAAGTTTTTTGAGAAAAAACTTTCATGCGACATATAATTGAAAAGATGCAAATCCTTGCTGACAATACTTGTCTATGTGGGAAATATGATTGTTAGGGTATTGATTTCCCTTTCGGAGAAATTATGTTCAGACTTCGCCTGTTATTTGGACTGTTTGAAAAGTTTTCTATTGTTGACTTTCCAATATTATTTGCAAAAGAAATCCTAAATATTTCCATTGAAATCCTGCAAAAGTCAATTAAACATGCTGCCAAAGATCTTCTATATTCAAACTCTCCTATAGCACTTCCCAAGTTATTCCGTTAAAGTTCTTCCAAACAAATTCTAATGAAACAAATTTAAAGGATTTTTCAACAATTTTGCAATTTTTTTTTTAAAAATTCTTTTATGCAAAGTTTTTCCATAGGCCTCCTATTTTAATTTATGGGAATGTTTTCTGTTAAGGCTCGTTTATGGGGTTTTTCTAAAATGTACTCAAAGGCAACGAGTTAAAACCTCTCCAAATATTTTCTATTGGAATGCTTTCAAAGACCTCTACTGAAGACTTTCTAAAGGCTGGGCTTCATTTGGGTCTTCCATTGAAGACTTTGCAAAAATCTTATATTGAAGCATTTCTAATGATCTTATATTGAAGACCATGTAATGATCTCCTGGAGGTTTTCTATTATTTTCAATGGCCTTGAACTGAAATCGTTACAAACACTTTCTGTTAAAATTTTTTCAAATGCCTTTACTGAAGATCTCCCTAAGTTTGGACTTCAAAGGTGTTCCAAATATATTATATTGAAGCTCACCTAATTCATTAAAATGATTTTACGAAACTCCTGCATTCCTCCTAACTCTATCTGTCATCTGAACTACTTGTTTTATACTTTAAGTGCACTCTATACAGATTCCTGATTCTATTATTTTCAATGGCCTTGAAATCGTTACAAAGGCTTTGTATTGAAATTCTTTCAAATACCTTTACTGAAAACCTCCCTAAGTTTGGACTTCGAAGGTGTTCCAAATATATTATATTGAAGCTCACCCAATTCATTGAAACGATTTTACAAAACTCCTACATTCCTCCTAGTTGTATCTGCTATTTGAACTCTTTATTTTATACTATACAGATTCCTGTTCTGTGGTTTCACTTGCACGAAATTGCCCAGTCAATTGAAAAGTGATAAAATTAATGTTATCACTGCCTTAGTCAAAGAAATTTTATGGTGTTGTTAAGTGTTTATGGGAATTTCTAATGATCCTGATAGCATTAGGAGCTCTCACTGCCGACAAGAAAACAACGTAAAATATTATTAATTTGCTAAAGATTGCAATACCTTTCTCTCTTAAATTTACTGTCGTCCTAATGCGCAAAACCTCTTTGTCTAACAGAGCATTTTATATAACAAGGAAGTATACTGCTCCCAGCATCTTTTATATATATCGCATCGTGTACATATATATATATATATATATAGAAATGTCTGCCAAGTTTACTTCAGGGAATAATGTTGTACACAAACATATTTTAAACGAATCTGTTTAAGTTTTTATATTTTTTTGTAGGTAGTTTGTCGAGAAGTGTGACTAGAGGAGAGGACAGACAAAGCTTTGTCTGCTGTTGGTCCTTGACTGGTTGTAGTATGACTGTTTCCGTTTCCTCTCCTCTGTGTCTGGATTTCTTTGTGAATACGAAAATAGTGAGAGTGTTGAGGTTATTATAACTTAATAGTGTGTACAACTACCGATACATGGTCTACATACATATGTCAGGCTTTGTGAATCAGTTGAGTGTAGAGAGACTGGCTACATCCGCAACAGTATAGCAGTATGTGTGTGGGTATGTTGCATATTTAAATGTGTTAGGGTTTGAGCCAGCGAAAGGAGGAGAGTTCTAGGTTAAGGTGATTTCTTTTCTCTGTATGTTCGATAGGAAAAGGATTATATGAATGAATGTCTGGGAAACGATGAGAATAAGGATTTCTGTAGTACATGTACACATATACACACAAATGTGTTATAATATTCGATTTTATGTATGTCTGTTGATAATTTTTATGTTTATTTAACTAATGTAGAACAATAAAAACTCATTTCTTTGTCGTATTCTAGTACTCGATTTGTAAATTTTATTTGGTTTGACTGCCAGAATGGGTAAGGAGGGTTGAATGGCCCGTGTTGTCTGTACATATATATATATATGTATATACATGTACATATATATATATATCTTTTGACGTTCTACTATGTAAAATGTTAAGAAAGGTCATGTTGTTACTGAAAGTAAAAGTGTTCCATAACAAATGAAACAAAAAAAAACAAGTATTAAATTGTGCAATACAATCAGATCATTCGTCAGTATGTAATACAAATTAAATTGTGCTAAATTGAGTTTAAGTTTTGTGTGGACTTAGATTGTAATTAAATCAATATTTATGAACTACGCATAATTTTCAAGGTAAATAAAGCGATTATTATGAATTATGGATTAAAATGTTGTGGGAGTTATAGGCCAAAAATATATTTGATATGCGTGTAGAAATGTGCTTGTGAGACTGCACTAAGTGCCTCGGGTTTCAGCTTATTGAAGAAACCTTTTTTTTCAAAAAATGTCGTTTGTTTCACCTACAGAAAAAGATCAGTTTAACCTATTTAAAAGAAGACCCTCATCCTCTGTCTCTTTACTACCAGCTCAGTAATCGTAAAAATATCTATATTATATTAGCGAGTTAATATAGAGCTTAAAATAAAAAGTCGATGATGAGAGTCTGAGATCTGAGCAGAGTTCGCCTTTGAAGGGTAATGAGTAGTCATTTAGTGATTAGTTCACTTAGTGAGCACGTCATTCTCACCGCTAGAGGCTCATGAGTAGAGCGGATTATTTACAGTTAATGGGCAATGAGTTTAACTATTTTGTTTGATGGAGGAAAAGATCCCTAAGTGAGCACGTCATTCTCTCTACTATAGGCTCATGAGTAGAGCGGATTATTTACAATTTCATGAGCAATGAGTATAACTATTTCGAATTATTTACAGTTCATGGGTAATGAGTATAACCATTTCGTAGGAGTGATGCCCGATGGAAAGGATCACTAAGTGAGCACGTCATTCTCACCACTCATGAGTAGAGCGGATTATTTACAAGTTCATGAGCAATGAGTATAACTATTTCGGATGATGCCCGAAGGAAAGGATCTCTAAGTGAGCACGTCATTCTCACCGCAAGAGGCTCATGAGTAGAGCGGATTGTTTACAGATCATGGGTAATGAATATAACACTTTCGTACGGGTGATGCCCGAAGGAAAGAATCAGTAAGTGAGCACATCATTCTCACCGCAAGTGGCTCATGAGTAGAACGGATTATTTACAGTTCATGGGTAATGAGTAGAACCACTTCGTACGGGTGATGCCCGATGGAAAGGATCTAAGTTCCGCACTATGATTAGTTATCGTTAGCGTTGTTAAATATTACGGCTGACCAATTTTTATATGAATTTGGCATAAATTCTGTTTTTTTTTTTTGTTTTTTTGAGACTGCCATTTTGTGTGGGAGGTACCAGAACGGACGTCCAGTAATAGCTTTAAGTTAGGCCAATGGAAAAATGGTGGACTCTTCCAAAGTTATGATAGAAGCAATTTTATATTAAGGTATAAGGTCGTCCGTTTCGAGAAGTATTTGAATGGGTGCATTAGTGTGCCTCGATATATTCTGTTACATTAAGCGGCTGGAAATTAGAACTAATTGTAGATGAAATTGTAGCCGAATACTTGATATTTATATTTTGTATGAAAGGTACCAGACAGGTCCTAAGTTAGAAAATAGTTTCAAAAGTTATGATAAAAGTTATATTTCAGTGGTCCCCTTAATAAGTATGAAGGGTGCGCAACACCATAAGTTGCATTAATCAGTAATGTTCTGCCAAAGTTTACGTCAATCTAGTGAACATATACTTAATTTCTCATTGTTTTCCTTCAATGCGGTACGCTTTTTTTTCGTATATATACCCTCACCTCTTTAAATGAGATATGATAAACACATTCATCGCATCACATTCTGTACCATCTTCAACATTTTAAAGCCTGATCGGATATTTGCAACAGGTTTCTTACCCAACTTTTGTTCGCTCTTAAAAAAAAAGAAGAAAACTAAGCCGAAGACCAGGTTTTTTCCGAGATGAAGGAGTAAGAGTAAAAACATAAAAATATACAATTCGGGTACAGCTGCGAAAATTAAAAATAATAAGCTCACTTACTTCAGTGTGGCATTGGATATGTGTCCCTGCACATTAATTCCATATGAATCAATAGTTGCCTATTGAAAAATTAACAAAACTGATGCACATATACAAGTATATTGATGTTCCTCTGAAAGTGGACCTAAAGTATCTGAAGAACAACTTGAAAACATCGTAAAGAGTTTAGAAAATTAAAGGATTTTAAAAACGGTTTACGGTGAACCAACTTTTTCAAGTACACATTCTTAAGAGTGGTACAGTGCAAAAGCAGCCGATAGGTGGTGCAAGATTAACGTCGCTCTGATCGGCGGTCAACATCTTCAATTAAAATAAACGCCGATAAAGTGTAACTAATGGTGACTTAAAGTTGTCATTTAAGTTTGTGAGAAATAGTCGCTGAATTTTCTGTGTCTTGCCAAACAATTCGTACCATTTCGTACGATTGATTCGGCATTAAACAACGCATTGCCGAGCGACTAGTTCCGATAGACGCAAATTTACTTCGAAAGCTCAGTAGCTTAAAGAAGACATGATAGAATGAATCAATTCCGATGCCACATTCATAAAACACTTTTTCACTGGCAATGAGAACATGGATTCACGAGTTTGATGTACAAACGAGTTACAAAGTTTCCAAATGGCATCTTCCAATTGAGTTGTAACCGAAAAAGAGTATCACGTAAAATTCGATCAAATGTCATTAGTAAAGTTGATTATCGCGGTGTTGTGCACTCAGAATTTTTGCCAGAAGATCGGACGTTCAATAAAGGATATTATCTGGGCATTGAGTGTCGTTGGCAAATTCGCCAAAAACGCCAAATTTGAGGAAAGAAAACTCATGGATTTTGTACCACGATAATGCATCATCTCCCAAGGCTAATATTGTGAAAGAATTTTGGCCCTCAACTTAACAAATATCTTGGAACAGCCACCATATTTACTCGATATGGGGCTCCAGCAGTCAAAATTCAAACTAAAACTTCGAGGCATGGATTTCTGTTATCGACTGATAGAAGACATAAAAGAAAATTCGCAGCGAAAATGCATGTGAGAAATATTTTGACAATTCGTAGTCATAAATGCATAATTTCTGAAGGGGCCAAATTTGGAAACTATGCAATAAATTTGAATGAATGAAAATGTATTTGAATGAAATGAAAATGTGTTCTGTTTTATTGATTCTCGCCACTTCTTCGACAGAATTTATGTATCTATTAAATGAGATATATTTTACGAAACGTAATTTAATCTATGCAAGCAAAAATTTCGATATAAAATGAATTCGTATATCCATTATTTCAACTAACAGAATTGAGATACAAACGCTGAAATATCTAGCCAAACGTTCCCCTCAGCATACAATTATTACTCGCAATATGAATCCTTTTACCCATCTACAATGTACAAGTATGTGGGAGGTAGACGTCAAATAAATCATAAACAATATTTGTGAAAAAATGTCTCCCAATTTAATATAAATCACAATAAAATCAGCCAAATCACTGCCACCTCTGTACCCATATTCATCATCATGAAATTTCAAAATATTTTGTTGGAAAAATTTTGATACGTTCCATCGGTGTTTTTTGTTTTTTTTTTTTTTCTATACCCCCGCATCACCACTACTCACTTCTTTGCTACAGGATCAATGTATGTCTGCCATACCAAGTATTTTTCTCTCATCCAAACTCCTCGATTCCGTTTCCCAGCAAGGATGTGTGAGTGATATCAATGTGTGGATACTCTATGATATAGAAGTGCAATAACAATGAATATATGCAATGGGGACGGAGGGGAAGGGAGCTGTGAAAGTGCTAAAGGTGGATGGACTTGAAATTTTGTTTGTGATATGGTCGTTCTTCTTTTTTGTCTGTTGGTACTTTGTTTCAGAGGATACAAATTTCAATTTTCAGATTTTTTCCATTACCACATTTCAATGTACACTTTGTCGTTTCTTTGGCCGGATTTTATTTTTTCCAGCGAGAATTGTATTTTTTCGGATTAAACCAAACAAAATCCAGCTAACTGTGTACATACAAATACATTCGTATAGTATGTATGTATGTGTTCATTTGTATTTCTATCTACTAACGAATAGTAGATGTATGCATATATGTATGTACGAGTATATGCGTTTGAAAAATGTATTCGTATTTCCAGAACATAAATATAATATGATTGGTAGCTAACAGTTAGGTATGGTATAAAAACCAGCTGAAAACAAAAACATTTTAACCATTTCCAACTGTCATTTGTTTGTGTTTATTTCATTTGTGCAAAAGAAAAAAAAGAACGGAATTGAAATCCAGTCCACAAAAACCATCCATCCTCTTATCTCACCACCACACGCGAACCGTCGAGAATAAAAAACCTCAATGAAATTTAAAATATTAAATTACAATTTTGCGACACTCAATCCAAGATTGGCATCGACTTTATCTGCTCATTCTATAGCAACGCATAAACCCCAATGGGTTTCCTTCCGAATGTGAAAACCTTTAGTCCGAAAGAAAAGATTTGAACAATGCTGAAGAAATTGTGCTCATTATCCTCCTTAGACCAATTGGCAATTGATCATTTGGCAATCGTATTCTCCGTCAGTGGCTTCGAAATCCTGTAGTTTTTGTCTATGCCGAAAATCTCATCGATTTGCATTCCAGAACGTAGAATACAGTTGCTCTTCAGCATCTTTGCAGTATACAGTGAGCACATTTCGTTTAGCCGAGTAAATACTTTTGAACATTCCGGTCAGTGAAAGTTATAAATGTTAATGTAAGTTTACGTAAAATAGAGTTTTAATAGTTCTACTTAACTTCCGCATAAAAAATAAGTAAAGCATGGATTTTATTTAAATCATTCATCTATTTGCAGCGCACTACGTATAGCTGAATGAACTTTTTTCTTACATTTATTTAACACTAATGAAATTTTCATAGAGTTAATATTTGGTCTTGCCTCCTCTGTTTATCAACACTTCGTAAATGCGTTTTTCCATACCATTTATGAAATTTTGCAATTCATTTGAAGCAATCTCTCCCCAGCATGTCACAATGGCACTCTTTAATTGTAGAATAATTGTAAATTGCCTTCCATTTCCATAAAACTTTCTAGCCAAGCCACAAGTTCTCTATCGGGTTCAAATCACGACTGCGTGCGGGCCAGTTCGTAACCATCAGCTGTTTTGAAGAAAACCGGGTCGTTGTTAGACGAGAACGATGGTTTGATGCGTTGTCCTGCTGGAAAACAGCATCCTCATCATGGCGATCTTTCAGGAAAGGAATCAATTCGGCTTCTAAAAGTTCGGTGTACTTCTCGCTGTTGGTTTTTGGCGGAATGAAGCAGATTTTTGACTTTCCGAAAAACGAAAAAGCACCCCAAACAATTACACTGCCTCCACCAAAATTTCTACTTAGGCGTGGTGATTCTGGCGCCTTCAAATCATGCCAATAACAACTCAATCCGTCGGGTCCATCCAAATTAATTTTTTTTTTCGGCTGAAAAAACTACATTCTTCCAGAACATGAGCTGCAAAGTCCAGCTCATGTTCTCTTGTGTAAATTTGAGTCGAGCATCTTTATAAGGCTACGTTAGGAGAGGTACTTTCATTGGTTTCCTGTAAACCAGGTTTGGTGAAGCTGCCAAAAAAAACTTGAACACGTCGCTTTCCTATAGGCAATTCAAGACTATGAACAATTTCAACAGCTCTCAACTTGTTTTTTTTTAGCCAATGGACGAATTTGGTTAACCTGTCGCTTTGAAAACTTCGTTCGACCTTTCGTTTGCGGTTTTTTCCGTAATTGTCCTTCATTTTCAAAAAATTCCTGATAACCTTTTCAGAACGGTTAATTTTCCGTCCCATTTTGGAATTGTTTAGACCACTTTCCTTGTACGCAGTAATCTTAGCTTTTTCCACCTCATTCAAGTACTTTCCTTTCGGGCATGCCTGCAATTTATAAAGATAAACTTTATTTCCTATTGATCAAATACTTAAAAGCACTTCACTTTATAAGTTTTATGCTTTACTTACCGATTTATAAGTGTTGAAATTGTTTTTTTTTTTTCCATTTTTCCACATTTGAACTTGCAAAAATGATTATGTTCCTATAGAAAATAAAGTTTTTATCTTACAGAAAATGAATTTTAGTACGTCTTCATCTGGTGCTTTATCGAAAATGAGGAAAACTTTGAACACCTTCTATTTCAATAAAAATGAAGACAGATTGGTATCCAAGTTCCAAATGATAATTTTTTATATTATTTTCTCAAAATGCCTCCCATAGGGAAATTAACAGAGTTTAATTAATCCTAACATACTGCAGATTAGATGACTGTAGTTCTCAAACATATTCTAAACTAAAATGAATATCAAGAAGTATTTATTCTCTAGTACCCTTCCACGAAATTTGTTATACAATTAAGTATCTTAAAAAATTTATTTCAAATTTGGGGATTGCCTCAAAAGATTTGCAGTTTTTTCGACACGCAATCTGCTTGCTGTCCGAGAAATGAGAAAATATTGAAGCTAATAATGGGCAATTCTTATAAGAATGTAATATGTAAAAGTATTTCCATAATAAAAGTTCAAATATCGAAAAAATATAGTTTTCCATTTGCTCTCACGAACAAGCGTCTGTGTGGTTCGTATAGGCTCCAAAGCAATCAAGACGCCTACATCGAAATTCAGGTAAATTATATTCCACACATAAGTGGTGGTTCCGAGGGTAGTAGAAAAAATATACTATAGATGGCGTGCTAATAACTTCAAAGTACACAATTCAAGCTAACATATACGTTTCGAAGCAATTTCTGCCTACCCTAATGAGGTTAATTATTACGTTTAATGTATTAAAAAAAGTGCAATACGGTTACAGTTTTAGGCGTACTGTAAATGCCTTCTACAAGTTCTTCATATTGTTCGTGTTCTTGCTTGTTACATTTTTTTTTGAGGCCTCCCATTATCGGTTTACCCCTCCCTTAATTTTCTGTATTAAAATTAAAAAACTTTATCATTATTCTTACAACAATTTTATTTACCCTTAACTATTCCCTAACGTAGCTATATAAGGATACTGTTCGCTGGGACATGCAAATTTCTCAAATGGTTTACTATATACTTTGTATTCAGGCGTTACACCTTGCAACATATTATTCCACAGTGTATTGGCAAAGGTTGCCTGACCATACTGACTCAAATGGAAACAATCGTCAGCAAAGTAACGCAAATCTGTGCTACCATCTTTCAGCTGACTCAACGTTAGATTAGTTGTGAATCCACGAAATGCTACGGCAAAGTCATCAGTTTGAAATTCTGACAAGCCAGAGACTTCTTTACCGATTTGTTGCATTCGTTTAACAGTGCGATCGATTTTCTTTAGCTGTGTGGAATTCCATCTATCACTTATAATGCAGTGGCAGGCCACGCGGTGGGTGGCAAAGCAGCTAAGTGGTATGTTTCGCATTACTCGAATGGTTTCCTGAATATTCGGCAGTGGTATAACATTGACCAGCAAACGGGGTATATGAGTCTTAAGGATATTCAAAGTTTTGTACAAGTCCCTGCGATGATCATTCAGAAACTGGTCCCAGCTATCGTAATGACACATCTCAGTGCAGGCGTCATTGGAGCCTATAAAGAGAGTGATTAGCTTCCAGTGGTTGGCCATATCAACCTTTGGATCCGTTTGCAATCTCCTGACCAAGATGTGGGCCTGGAAGGGCATGTCTTGAGTGGTGGCGGAAGGTTCGCCCACACTAAATCGTGCTGGTCTCTCGCGAGCAAATGTGTTGTCAATGGCGTAACCGTAAAGATTGGGATTGAACAGCTTCAAGATGTTGGGTAAGGTAAGGTATGTTCGCCAATCCTTGATGCCACCGCCAGTGGCAACCAAACCTCGAAATTCCGCCGATCCTTGCAGCAAACCATGCGACAATACAGCTGAGCCGGCTGTTAGCGAGTCGCCCAGGGCTCCAATAATGTCAATATCACCGGGCCTTAAACGATGCACCGATTTGGGTGGTTCCTTTGAGCGCGTATTGTTTAGATCACAGGGAAAATTTTGCGTTTTAGGTATCTGTGGCTGCAGCCTTCCCTGTCGGCGGTGAAGATTTGTTATATACTTCTCATTTTGTTTATAATTTTTCATTAAGAGTAGACGGAAATCATTGTAGACATCTCGAAACCTGTCCAAATTTGTGTTGGCGAGCTGGCCGTTGCGAGCGTTTTCTAGCGAAAACACCCGACGTTGTAGACCCGCTTTCTTGAGAAAGTAATCGATCTGTTTCTGTTGACGCTGTGGCCGACTTAAGGTCACATTGGCGGCCAGTAACAACGCCCATAACAGAAATTTAAATATATGACTTTGCAGCATCATCGTTAATGTTGCCGTCTGTAGAATGTTTTTTGCCACCAACTGACTTGACGTTGTGATATCAACTAAACTAAAAACGGCGAAATTCAATTCCATTTTAATTGATAACCACTAATCATTTTACATTGGCGCACTTTGTAACTTTGATATTTCATTCAATCATTCTATTATTATGCGATGCTAGAAACCAGTTTTCTATAAAATTAGAAATTTCATTAACATCTTGTTAAAGGAAAAATGTTTCCTACTAGACTCATATTAACGTATAAGTTTCTAGATATTAACTGCAAACTTGAACAGACATTGAAAAATCTATTAATTACGACATACTTTAATATATGTGTAATGAAATAGCTGAATAATTGAATATATTGGTATAATAATTACAGTCAATGTCATTGCCATTATCAATGTTAAGTTTTGAATGTGTGGTCGCGGAAAACTTATATAACAGATTAGGCAATAATTCCACAAAACGAGTAGAAAGATGTGTTGATGTTCTTTTTAGGAAGTGTCAACTTTCATACAACAGCTGTCAAAATTTTGTATCACAGTATATCGGTCGATCGTATTTGAGTTACAATGCTTTAAGTAATGCTACTTTGGCTCTTTTTTTTAATTTGATTTGGCTCTTTATCTGCCGAAAGACGGTTTAGCGACGTTTGCTGATTTTAACCGAGATCGTACGAGCACCGATAATGCTAAACGTAGTATTCTTTCATAGGAAACCATCAAAAAAGTCGAATAGATTACTTTCTGTATTCAAAAGGAAAAGTTGGAAGATACAAGAGGCAGCAAATTCATTATTTTTTTTTTTTTTTTGTACGAATAACTGGTCATGTAAAAAATATTTTGTAAATGGGTACTGCGTTTGCTAAAAGGAAACAAAAACATCAAGAAGTTAGTGATGCGGCATGCTGTGTGGGACGGTACAAATGCAATATAAATGCTTTGTGTGATAATGACAAGTACGATATAAGCGAATATCATGCATATGATCACGGATTAGAACCTCAGTTTGGCGAGTCCAGTAATGGACAAATCTAGTTAAAGACTTTCAATCTGAGGTTCGGAACCATGGGTAAGCAGTAGGTACTTTTCGGCGAGTCCAAAAATATAATGACTGTAAGCTCACTGAATGTGAAAAACTCTCCTACATCCCATTCATGCAATTCAATTGAATGTGTTTTTGAGAATAAATGAATCGTGGGTCCACCACTACTTTAAGGCATCGTATCGACTTTCGCTGCGTGGAAACGATCTAGGAAAGGTGTGCAAAGCTATCAAAAACGCAGCAATTGCCCGTTTAGGTTATTTTCACCATATTATTGGATGCGCCTGGTTTTCTTTACACCGATTATCTTAAACAGCTAATATTTTATGAAATCTTTGGGTTGTTTAGATGACGAAATAAGGATCAAGATGCAACAAAACGGCGCCAAACAGTACACCATTGAACTCTGATTCGCTACCCCGTCTGCCGCATTATCCAATTGCTCACAATTGGCAAATTTTAAAAGTAAGATTCAAAATATTTGCTTCAAAAAAATGAGGTCATAGCGGAAACTGAGTCGTATTTTAAGGGTCTTAATAAATTCCACTATAAAGAACAAATTATATAAACAAAGTTGGACGAGAGTCTTCAGTTCTTCCGGGCTAATGCTTGTATACTCACAATCAGGAATTGGGGACCAAAGTGCGGTGGAAGATGTACCGACTCATCGCCGGATGATTTATCGGGTCCAAAACAATGTCTTCATAAGCATAATATTTGTTTTCATTCATTTTCTTTACTGAATCTTTCCTTTAAAATTTACAATAAGTATTCAAATCCTATCTTAAACTAAAGTATCCTGCCATTGCCGGAACTTATTTTTGGTGAGCCGAACTTTGTAATACCGAACCAAGTCTAGCGTGTCCTTTCTTCTTAGCCGGATATGACCTGGAAAATGTTGAAGGTTTTGAGTGGGAGGACAACTTCGATATATATGACCTGCTTAATTTTCTTATTTCCTCGGAAATATAAGGAATGTTTAAATCTTTGTGTATGTTATCATTCCTAACATACCAAGGGGCACCACAAATTTGACGCAGTATTCTTGACTGTCTTCTCTGCAGCTTATTTATGTTAGAAGCCGATGCCGTTTACCACAACTGGATGCCGTATGTCCATATTGGCTTCAATATGGTTTTGTAGATGGTGATTTTATTTTCCAAACTGAGAGTAGACTGTGAGCCAATAAGCCAGTAGAGTTGAGCCATTTGTAATTTCAATTGTATGATTTTTGAGTCAAGGTGAATACCCAAATATTTGACATGGTTATGAACGGGTATGGTACTATCGTGAATAGTGAGGGCTGAGCAATTGTTCTGTCGAAGAGAATGTTACCTGCACACTCTTAGTGTATATGAGACTGCAGTTGTCTAGAGGCCATTAACGGGCAAGTGCTAATGCTCATTAATGCAGTGCCATCAGTGAAAGTTGAAGTTTGAATTAGGAAATGAACAGGCATGTCAGAGTTGTAGATGGTATAGGTATAGTATGGGGCCTAGTATACTGCCCTGTGGAACTCCTGCTGAAACTTTTCTTTGAGTTGAAACAGAGTCCTTAGATTTTACTACAAAAGATCGATCCTTTAGATAGCTCTTCAGCAGCTTGTGGGTATTTGTCGGTAGAAAAGAGGCTATTTTGTGAATAAGGCCTTCATGCCACACTTTATCAAAGGCTTGGGAGATGTCTATAAAGAGAGCTGAGCAATTCTTCCGATCTTCGAATGTTTTTCTGATCTTGGTTACTATACGGTGTACTTGTTCTAATAATATAAGGTGCTGTAAAAGAAAATCCATTATTTTTGCATGATACGGAAGGATTTATTTTGGATAGGTTAAGTGATCCGATTTGGGTTAAATATGCACCATTTTATTTGATATCTTGTTGATGTTTTGAAGGTAATACCGTTATGCTTCTCTCATAGAAACTTCCGTTCCCATTGACAAAAAAACTGGGACAGTGGATTTTCACAAGCTTCTCTTAAGGCGGACTTTTCACCAGGAAAATCATTCACGGCAGGCAGAAGCAGGTGGTAATCACTTGCTGCTATTTTCTGAATACAACGTGAATGCATAAGTACATTCGAACCAAGCTCCAGAACCTTCTGGCGAGTCATTAGCGATGTGTGAGGCTTGGCGTTACTCTGATGGAACACAATTCCTCTTTTATTGGCCAAAGCTGGTCGCTTCTGGTCGATGGCTTCCTTCAGGCAGTCCAATTGTTGTGCAGTGCAGTTCTAAGTTAAGAGTTTGGCTGTATGGGAGCATATCATGTAGACGATTTTGGTACAATTCCAACCAAAACACGAAAAAACCTTCTTCACCATCAATTCTGGTTTGGCCATCAATTGCACCGGCTCCCGTGATTTGACCTCGAACATTTTCGCCTGATATTGTTGTAAGTGACTTACTTTTCATCAGCATCCGCATCAGAAATGGTGCAATTTTATTGCATTTCAACAGCGATTCACAGATTGAAATTCGGTCTATGAGTTTTTTTTTTTTTTTTGGCCCTAACTTTTCTATTTTTACCACACATCGAGCTTCTTTATTTATCCAGGCTTATTCAAGTAGATTCAAATGATTTTTTATGTAATGTTTAGCTCTCGGTAAATTGAAACTGGTTCTAACTTGGACTCGGTCTTGGCAATTTCCAAAATTCTATCGACATTTTCGACGATTGGCCTTCCACAGCGTTTTGTATCTTTGACATCAAAACTACAGGAATGCAATCTACAAAGCCGAAATTGCACATGGTTGGCTGTTGCAGCATGAGAACCATAAACACTGTTCACGTTTTCGACCAGCTGGCTTTGCGTTTTCGCCTTTATCGAAGATAACATTTAAAATATGGCTTATTTTCTCTTTGCTGATGTCCATTTTTGACGCGCTCTCAAACAGTCCTAAGGCAAGCAATCACATAACTGTTTGAGTAGTTTTTAGAGTACGAGATCTTATTTTTCTAACGCCATCTAGTGTAGCCCGATCGCATTTATACAATGCGACATATAGACATATAGAAGCCATCTATTGGAAAATCATAATCTTATTTTTACTGCACACTTATTTTTTAAGATGTTAGCTTTAGACGAAATCCGAACAGCAAACAAATTCCTGGCCCGTATATTACGAATTAATTTAATTTTTGAAAACGTAATTAGTTTAGCAGTACTGGTGACAGTATTAGAAAGTATTCACAGTTTCTTTTTCACAATAATATTGAAAGGATATAATATATAGGGTGATTTTTTAATCGTAGTTTTTTTTTTAATCGAATAAAACACTCAAATTTGCATCATATTTTTCAATTTTTATTGGAATCTATAAATTGGTCTTTGCCATTTAATCTTTAAAGATAATTTCATGTAAATGTTGTCCGCGGCCCCGTCTCAAAATGTTCATTCGGAAGGTCCAATTTTTCGTCACTTTTTCGAGCATTTCGGTCTGTATTCCACGAATAACAACGCGTGTTATGTTATTCTTTAAGACTTCAATAGTGTTCGGCTTGTCCACATAGACTAATGACTTGGCATAACCCCACAAGAAATAATCAAGAGGCGTTACATCGCAAGATCTTGGGGGCCAATTCACAGGGCCAAATCGAGAGATAAGCTGCTCACCAAATTCATCCCTCAAAATATCCATTGTTTCACGAGCAGTGTGACATGTTGCACCGTCCTGATGGAACCACATGTCAACCAAGTTCAACTCAGCCAATTGGGGCAAAAACAAATCCTTGTGGTTGAGTAACACATGCTCAATCGTTGAAAACGGCGACGAATTGACATTTCACGTTCGTCATTAACACTGGTCGCTACGGCTGCAATATTTTCTTCGGTACGCACTCTACGTATGCGAGTGGATGGCTTTATGTCCAACAAAGTAAATTTGGTGCGACATTTGGAGATAACAGCACGAATTGTTGATTTAGCAGGTCGATGATGGCGACTATAAAATAGTCGTATGAAACGATGCACATTTGTCACAGAGCATGAATTTTGATAATAAATTTCAACGATTTGCAATCATTGCTCGTTTGTTAGTCTTTCCATGATGAAATGGCAGAGTTTACTGTACGCTTTTCACTTTGACAGATGACGTTTGGACGCCATTATCAACCAGTGCTGCCAACCTGAAAATTTTAAATGTTAAAAAATCGCCCTATATAAAAAAAATTATTTTTTTTTATTTAACTTCACGCCAGAGACAAATCCGTATAAAATTGACTATACAGGTTTTTTATCGAATAATACCGAGTTTTCGGAAAATATTTCTTTTGCCATTTGTTCTTACTCTTGGTGTTACTTTTGTTTTCCATTCTTAATTTTAGTTTGTACTTTATTCGTACTGTGGTTTATGTTAATAAGACTGTTTCGATTGTAGAGGGTGTTAGTTATAATGAGAAGGACTGGTTTCGTTTCTTTCAAAAATTTTGTATGACTTCATCTATGCATATCGCTGTTTTACGGTTAGCTCTTGTCTATTACTTTGATTTCCCCATCCGTTATGTTTTGATGATATCCTGCCTGTTTGGGACGGTTATGTTTAAAGTTGCCACCTTTTTCTCTTTACCTTTAGAGCCAACATATTTGAAAACTCGCCCAGTATTACAATTTTCGCCTGTGGAAAAGCAAAATAGGAAAGAGTAATTTTAATTCATTTTTTGTATATCTTCATATGGGGTAGCTTAATGTAGTTTGTTGTAATTTATTTGTGATTTCATTTAAGACAAAAAATACGCCCTTTTTTTGGACAGTTTATGAATTTGTTTATACCCCATCATGCGCGCATTTTTCCGCTCCCCACAAGTTCAACATCGTTCAACAGCATTCACTCACTTGGCGGAAAATAGAGCTCCACGAAAAAAAGGCAGAAATCCATTATTTTTTTCCGGCATATCATTGCATTTTTAATATGGAGAATTTTTACCCTTTTTATAGTAGTGCCCCGCGTCTCACGGCACCGAGAGAGTGATTTAAAACCGTGTTGCCATATACACCGAGATGATGCCTTGTTTTACTTTTGTTATTTAAACTAGCTCAGAAAAAACAATTGCATACATGGTGGGGGCGGGCAGAGAGCGAGAGAGGGCAGGTGTTGTTGGGTTGAATAGTCCATGACGGCTGGAGTTTGAGCCGCATTATATATGCATGCAGTCATACGTATATGGAACTGTGTTGGTTTATTTTCCACATACAAATGATTTTTTCTCAATTGTGTCCGGTAGCGGAAAATGTGTGCGCGCTTTTCTACGTTTGTAATCTTTATATGATAAAGCATTAACTCTATCCTCAAAAAAGTCTACCCCGGGCCAACCCATTCGACACTCGCACCTTTTGCATGATAGCAGGCGTTGTTGCGTCCGTCTGGCTTGTTGTGTGTTTGTATGTTCTCGCATCCCATTTTGGGCCATCCTTTTTTCGGCGGAGCGATTTTTGTACTTTATCAATTGCTACGACCGTCATCATTTTGTTGTTGTGTCTCCATCCGTTTTGCATTATGTGCAATTTTTACATGTAAATCTTTTTATTTTTATTAATTAATAAATTGGAAAAAAAATGGGCAAATATGCAAAGTTTACAATACGTTCAGTTGATGCGTAAACCATCCATATCCTTGTTAATCAGTGGTTGGTGGAAGCCCTTGGAATGTTGCTGTTTATTTTATTAATTAAATCTAATGAAAATTGTTTTACTAAATCTATTTTGGCAAAATACTTATTAAATTTTGTAATAAACGTTTTTTTTAAACAATTTGTTTTTTCTTCTCTTTGCAGGTAAGTTGAGATTTTGTCATGTGGGTTATGGAAATGTGGAAGGAAGAAACTGTTTGGAACGGTAGGTGTTTTGAACATGTTTTGCTTAAAGAATACATTATTACATATCTTTGTTTTGAGGGATTTGGAAAAAGTTTTACATAAATCAATATAATAAGAGAAAATGATAAATTCCATGTTAAAATAAAAATCACTACGCAGATTACAATTCACTCGAATGTCATTCGAAATTCAACTTATATATATATATATACATATAAAAAAATCAAAATTTCCACTTGGAATTGAAAACAATCAAAGGATTTTTGAACTTTCCGTTTGAAATTTAAATTAAATATTTGAATTTAATCTAAAATATGCAATATAAAATGATAACTGCCAATATTCATGTGGCATCCCAAACGAATACATGTTAAACCTAAAAGTAAATAACTTAGTTATGTCCTAGTTTATGGCCTGATATCCTTTTGTTTTTCTCTTCTAAATAATTAAGAAGACAGCAATAAAATCTCACATCTTTCAGTAAGTGAGATCTATATCATACAGGGTGTCCGTCGGGAAGGTATACTACTTTGTTTATAATTTTTGATTAAATGAAAGAGAATGGATCTTATATTGGTAAATGTTTCATTTAATGTCGCCAATTATGTATGCAATATCAGATAAATGTTCGCCTCTGTTAGCCTCACAAATGCGAGCCCTTTTGAGCACATTTTTCATTACATTCTCACACATTTCACGCGGTATTTCATTAATTTCATCACGAATATTTTGTTTGAGTTGATCAAGCATTTCGAACACATTTTTCATTACATTCTCACACATTTCACGCGGTATTTCACTAATTTCACCACGAATATTTTGTTTGAGTTGCTCAAGCGTTTCTGGTTTGTTTGCGCAAACCCTGTTTTTCAGATATCCACCAACCCTGCTTTATCAGATATCACAAAAAGAAGTCCGGAGCAGTCAAATCAGGCGACCGTGGAGACCAATCAACATTTCTTGAAGTAACTTGTTGTGGAAAGGATTCTCCCAGAAATTCCATTGTAATTCTGGCTGCATGCGATGTGGCACCGTCTTGTTGATACTACATGTTCGTCAAGCCCAAAACATGCAGTTGTGGTGCTAAAAAGTTTTCAATCATATCGCGATATCGCTCCCCACTGGCGGTTACCGTAACGCCGTTTTCAGTTTCAAAGAAGTAAGGTCCAATGATTCCTCCTGACCAAATTGCACACCAGACTGCCACTTTTAATGGGTGCAAAGGTGACTGATGAATAATTTGAGAGTTTTCCATTGCCCAGAACCGACTATTCTGTTTATTCACATATCCATTCAAATGAAAATGTGCCCCGTCACTCATGATTTTTTTCATGAAAATCGGGGTTGTCATGGGCGAGCTGTAGCATCCTATTAGCATATGTACGGCGGCGTAAATGGTCTTGTGGAAGAAGCTCTTGTGTCAACTGAATCTTAAATGGAAACAAATGCAAATCCTTGTGCAAAATTGTGGCCAAAGTTGTTCTTGGAAGACCGAACTCCTGAGTACGGCGTCGAATTGAGGTTGATGGATTGTTTTGAACACTTTCTAGAGCAGCAGTAATGTTTTCAACCGATCTTGCAGTACGTTGTGGTCCATGCTTAGCCCTGTCAGCTACAGACCCTCTTTCTTCGAAATCATTCACTACACGATAAATAGCACGTCTTGTTGGCACATTGTTTCTCCCAAAAATTTCACGTAACTTTCTCATTGTCACAGTAATCGATGATTGATTTTGATAAAATGTTTGAACGATTAAAACACGTTGGTTTATGGAATATTTTTCCATAATAAATTTGCTACGTCTCCACTTCACGACTGCCAAATATGAACTGTCAAGACTAATGTTTACCAAAATGGCGACAAAACAAAGTAGTATACCTTCCCAACGGACAACCTGTATTTCAGCATATGCAAGCAAATATGTAAACAATGTTAAAGATGCCAATCATTTTTTTCTTTTATTTCCTTATTACCATCTCCATCAATATGTTAAAGAGACCGCCCAATAAGGATTCGCTTATTGTAATGTAATTCCGTAAGATCTTAGCCCATCTTTATCCATTGAACAAAAATGTTATTTGCTTCATGGATATACAAAGTTATGGCAAAAATAAAAAAAAAATGTTGCCTCATCGGGCAGCTGGAGGCAGGTTTATGGACGGCGAAAAGATAATACGTGTCCGCCTCTGAGTTGTCGAGTTATTAGATCTAAAACTATGCTGATAAAGTCTTATCAGGTAGGAAAGAACAAACTCGACAAGACTTTATACTCGTATACAATGGTCACGTTTTATTAATTAAGGTAAAAGGCATAGATTTGAACTGTATTAGCCATATCATGGTTGCCATGCAACAGCCTCATTATCAGTCCATCGCCTGTGGTCTTGAATGGCTTTACAAACAAGCAACTACCATTTCATAAGCGGTGCCATTCTTAAGGGATGGTATCGTTATTCTGACCTCTTTTTGGTATGGCAAAGACGATAACAGACGTAATTTTGTTTACTTGGATTTGCTTCCAGAACTCGCAACTTCCACAAGTGTTCTCTCCAATTTATAGCACTTTTGGAAATTCGTGAATTCACGTTACTGTCCCTAAAACACACAATCCCGTATTGTAAGCTTAACTCGTTGCGTTTTGATGCAACTATTGGGTTTGTAAGTCTCTTTGTTCTCAATTTCCCAATATTTCAATATCCATTTTGAATTGAATTCGTCATTCCCTAACTTCGGCTGCTGCTGCCACCAGTAAAATATTTAAATGTGTCAATCATAGATACGCTATGGGTTTTACAATATCAGGAATAATGTAATGGTAGATAACGTCAGAGTTAATGCAATAAATATTCTTAGCTGCAAATGAATAATTTGTGTTTGTTTGCTCTCCACAAGCTCTTATACTATTCATCCGATTGCGATGGAACTTAAGCAACGTTTTGTCTACGCGTCAGTGATAGTTTTCGATAAAGTACAATTTATGAACGGTTAATCGTTTCAATCAATCTTTTTTATAAATAAAAATTCTAACGCAAGTCGTCTGTCCCGTTATCGGCTCCCTTAGTCATTCACCCGATTGCAATGAAACTTTAGCAGATTGTTATCCATTTGTTTAGTTTTTTTTTAATAGTGTTACTAATGTATGATAGGTGTCGCACCAAGCCTTTAAATGACAGTTTACACCATGTACGAACTCAACTATTCATCCAGTCGTAATGAACGTGGGCAAGAAGTCTTTTATCTATCTAGACGGTTTAAAGTATAATTGTGGAGATTACGACCCTAAGCATAAAAAACCGAGTCATTTTCAGAGGTATCGCAATTACAACAAGCATGCAGGGTGGTTGCGGCGATTTAGATCATTGCCTTGCTCGCACCCACCTGTTGATACATTTGCATTATGTGGAATTATGGAAATTTGCCTGCCCTCTTAAGAGTTAAGTTTGCAGAAGTGATAGAGTTAATTGAATTGAACATTTCTGCAGTTTTGGTATCGACTGTCCTATGACATATCTTCGCTTAGAACAGATGCACTTTTAGAGGACAGTTGGCTTTTCATTTGTGTATTTGAAAAAAAGCCTCAAATTACGATTTCTTTCCATCTTTTTTTTTCCAGTATTTTTGCAAAAGGTTTTGTTCTTGCTATGGTCAGGTTTTTTGGTGGAAATACGCGATTGCTGTTTGCCAGTGATAGTGTTATTGTAGCGTTGGTGCAGTCCTTATGCGAAATGTTTGTAAAGCTTCCGTTAACCCAAACCTCCAAAAAAAATCTGCTACAAAAAACGGACTGAGGGTAAAAATCGAATGATATGTTGCCTTTGTTTCTGTATGCGTTTTTTTAGCTCATGTTTGCAGTGGACAACATTTGTCTAGCATTAGTTGTACACAATTTTTGTTTGACGCTTTCACCCGCCTGCTCTCCAATCCACCTCAACTCCCTCAACCCCCGCTTTAGCTGTTTCCCCCTTCCCGAATAGAAAAGGGGTCACCCTTTTAACTGCACTACCCATTTGAGTGAACACTGGTTGTTTTTTTCCTCCACCGCGATTCGCGAAAACTTTTACTTTGACAGTAATGGCTGTATAAAAAAAATCGAGCGAATATCATACAACGGTGGCGTGGTGGGGAGTAAAAAAAAAACCTTTGCTACACATGGCTGTTATTGTCGATATGTCGACATGGTTCGCTTGGAGCTAGAAATATTTTCCAAAAAAATGTTGAAGGGTAGCGAGGGAGAAGGAAATCACTAGTTTCCAAACAAAATTAGTTTTCGCTGAGCTCCTTGTGCACTTTGGATTTTTTACAGAATTTTTTAAAATGGCGCATAAGAATGCTGTTGTGGATTTTGACCTTTCAAAAAACGACCAGATGAGCCTGATCAATGGCCCGGTCCATTCTTTAACTGTATTCATACCTATAATGAATACGTTCACTGAAATAATAATTATTTTCATAAATGCTCAACCGTTTTGACCACAAATCAGAAGGCCGATAATACGAATGAAGCGAATTTTACAGCAGTCTTCTTAAGACACATAAATTTATCAGTGAAAATTTGCTTAACACCAAATGGGAACACAAATATATGACTAAACTGAATTGAAAGAAAATTTGTATGCATTTTATTGAAAAACTAAAAAAAATGCTTCGAAATCTTTATATATTACTGATAGAAATCTATTAATCGTAAGGGTTCCGCTTTATCGTATGGATAAAATTTGCGTCCAATTTTCTGAGCGTTTAAAGTAGTGTCTTATGAAATGAATGCTTGATGTTTATTTAATTTTCAAGGCTTGGCATATCAATCTTGCTCTAAACTAGTTTTAACTAGCATTTATTCATGTGCAACCATGTGCAGGTTGTTATCTAAAAAGCTGCAGTATTTGAAATTCATATAAAACTTGTATGCTTTCTAATACAATTTTACTCGACAATCTTATGGCACTGATGATGAAAAACTATGCAGGACATATGGCCGTCACGAATCACATCTTGGAATTGAAATTTAAGACAAACTTTCAAGCTTCCGTAGAAAATAGTCCTGCAAATCTTTTGATTCGCCAGCTAAATGAAATGTCAGTTTTCAAGCATTTCTGGCGGAAAAATATCATGACCGCAGACTTTACATCGGGCGAGATTATTCATTTTTAAAGGAATGCAATCTGATAATATGATCGCCCAAATGATTTTAGTCAGGAGATAATTTTTCAGGAGGTATACATAATAGTAACGGAGTGCAGTTCATTAAGTCCGCTGCATATGGGACCATTTGTCTGACAGCATTACTGAAAAATGTTTGCATAGTGAACAAAATTGAATTGAAATAGAATAGAATAGAATAGAATAGAATAGAATAGAATAGAATAGAATAGAATATAATAAAATAGAATAGAATAGAATAGAATAGAATAGAATAGAATAGAATAGAA